>MUZC01004419.1:377959-402749 GCA_002072015.1 Radix auricularia | reverse complement strand
AAAGCGTTTCGTTTTTTAGATTTTATATTATTCATGATGGAGAATCCAGCTTCACAGACGTATGTACTCCCAAACATGGTTACTATTTTTCTACAACTTTTTTATACTTGTGGAAATTCGTCTGCAGAAACATGGTGTCTCTGTAGATTTGCCTTTTTGTTAACAGAAATAGTAGCCTGACAAATCAAACACACTGGCTTTTCATTAAAAAGAGAAAACAAAAATTCGAGTTCCCACGAAGAGTTAAAAGTACGATTCTCTTCTGTAACTTTTCGTTTCCTACTCGCCATATTGGCTTTTTGTTTTTAGAAACAAATGTCCTTTCAAAAAATCTCAGAACTTCTTCATAAGTGAATTGCACTGATACCACAAACACAACTTTTATTCTGTGTTATAGTCCTAGAATGGGTCAAACTCTCAAAATAAATACCAGCCACTGGCCTTTTTCTTTTTAAAAATAAAGGATGGGCATTTATCCCCCTACCACTCCACACCCCTCCCCGAACCCAGTTAGGTTTATTTCAACTTTTTCACATTCCTCTGCAGTGACCTGGGAGTATCAAATAACCCTAGGACGCCCCAGGTGTCATTTTTATTATCCTTGTTCTATTATTAACCTTCCATCCAGAACTTGCCATTTTAGTGATCAATGTAATCTAAACCAACCCTGGGCGAAATTGGCATTCTCATGATGAACAAGTAGCTACAAATCAAAGCTGTTGAAGGACCCTTTGCCCCGCCCTCACCCCACCCTGACCAAACCAACATGGAGAATCTCAGGATTGCCCTATCTGCTGTATCGGATTTCAGGCTACCCCAAGCTTCCCAATTGTCCACTTGACACGCCCTGAACATAAATCTATCAAACCACCAACCTCTTTTGCAGCACCCCACCCCATCTTATTAAAAATGCCACAATTCTCAGGTTGTCCCTAAAAAATTTATCAAAAATACTGAATCACACAAGTTATTAATTTTTCAAAAACTTTTTTGTTAAAGAAAAGAAAAAATTGTACCAAGATTTGGCGGGCCATTTTAGACAGGTCCGCGGACCGCGGGTTGGACAGCACTGCACTAGATGTTATAGGAAAATTCAATGCACAAGTATCGCACAAGAATATTGACATATCTGCCGATTTCCTTGTTGTGAAAACAAAAGAAATACCCATCATTGGTTGGAAAACTTGTCTTGAACTTCAACTTCTTCAGAAAGTGACTGCAGTGAAAACCTGTGAGATTTCTGCACAGTTCCCAGATATATTTACATGACTAGGTAAGCTGAAAGGCCAAGCCTACAACATGAAAATCGAGTACCAAAAGGGTAAAGACAATCCTGCTGATTATATGAGCAGACATCCAGCTCATAATGTACCAAGTTCAAGAGAAGAGAAAATAGCTGAAGAATATATTCAGTATTTAACTGACAATGCTATACCAAAGGCTATGACATTACAACAAGTTGCTGATGAGACTGCAAAAGATCCTACTTTGCAAGCCGTCATCAAATCACTTGAAATAGGACAATGGTACAGACATACCACATCTGTCCCAGTTGATGAAGTAAGAACATTTGATACACTCAAGCAATGTGCACAAGGATTGACAGTCACTCAAGTAGGAATTCTTCTCAAGGTCAAACAAATTGTTCTACCAAAATCAATACATAAACAAGCTGTTGAATTAGCACACATTGGACACCAAGGGCAAACAAAAACTCTAGCTTTGCTACGTGAGAAAGTTTGGTTCCAAGGCATGAATGCAGCTGTAGAGAAAAAAGTTAAAAACTGCATGGCTTGTCAAGTTGCTACTACTACGTCAGCAAGAGAACCACTGCAGATGTCCGAGCTTCCAAGGCAAGAATGGTCAGAACTAAGCGCTGATTTTGGTCATCTTCCAAATGGACAATATTTACTTGTTGCTACCGATGAATATTCAAGGTATGTTGTAGTAGATATTCTTGATAGCACATCAGCAAGAGCTACAATACCTCGACTCGACAAAATATTTGCAGAATTCTGTATTCCTGATCAACTCAAAACTGATAACGGTCCTCCCTTCAATAGCCAAGATTTCAAAAATTATATGTCAAACATGGGAATCCATCATTGCAAAATTACACCTCTATGGCCCAGAGTTAATGCAGAAACAGAAAGATTTATGCACACAGTCAAAAAGTGTATAAAAACAGCTAAAATTGAACAGGAGAACTGGAAACAAGAGCTATACAGATTTCTTCTATCGTACAGATCAACACCACATACATCTACAGGGATATCTCCTGCACAGATTTTATTTGGTCGAGCTTTAAAAACAAAACTTCCTCAAGTACCAAACATTCCTCAAAATAAAACAGATCAAGTCAGTAGGCAAAATGATGCCAGAGCAAAATCTACCATGAAGCACTATGCTGATACAAAACAGTACGTACAGCCTTCAACTATTCAACCCGGAGATAATGTACTTGTCAAAGACACAAAATCTATTCGACCATTAACTCCTTATGAACCAATACCTTACACTGTTACACACAAGAAAGGTACTATGATTACAGCTCAAAGAAATGGCAAAACCATCACGAGAAACAGCAGCTTCTTCAAACAGTCACCACGAGCACCTACATCAGCTGACATGATTGAAGAGAAAGAATTTTCTACTGAACCAGAAGTCGACATCCAAGATGTAACTACAGTCGAGCCTGTGCCCGCAACTACAGTAGAACCTGTGTCCGCAGCTGACATCGGTTTACCTGACAATCCGTTGCAGCGTCCCAGAAGACCTCGAAAGATGCCAGACCGGTAAAGAGACTACCACATGAGTTAATTAATCACTACACTTTTAAAATCGAGCACGTTCAACGTTTTAATCGTTTGTTTCTCGATGGGCATTATGAAGATAACAACCAGGAATGCCCCAACGTTTCAACAAGACTAAAGCTCGTTAATGTCTTGTCGTCTTTATTATTTTTTTTATCTTATTGATCTTCAACGTCTATGTCGTGGTATGATAATACCATTCAAGATAAATTGTTTCATCGAATGTGTTGTACGTAATAATTAATATAAATCAGAGAGGAAAAAAAAAGATTTGTCAGAAAGGAAGATAAGTATGAAGACATAAATCAATAAACAATAGTCTTCAATCAATCTATAAAGAAGCAGTTTAATACTTAATCAAGAACAAGTTTAAAAGACTTAAATTTTAAGCATTAATCAAAATTGAACTTAATATTATCAGAAATAACAATTAGACACTTTATCAAGAATGGATGCCAAGTTATAAACACAATGAGTTTAATTTTTATAAGTGACATTTAGATAATGTAACTCCTAATGTATCTGAAGTGTCTGCATTTTTGCTTAATTTTAAATTTTCCTCACTGCAAGATGATCAAGAGTTCTTTAGGCTCATTCTATGTTGAACATGTATTTCAATTGTCAATTGATATGATTCCATATCCGTGGAAAGGAGGAATGTAATAAGGGAAATAACTCTTGATAGTCATTGTGAGAATTAATTAATAGAGTGAGAGTTCTTGAAGAAGATCGGAAGAGAATACAGATTTGCAAACAATAATATGGGTGTTTCTTCAATTCATTATATCCTCACAATGACTATCAAGAGTTATTTCCCTTATTACAGTATCTAGGGTTGCATTATGACGCTTTACGGGTAGCAGGAAGAGCTGCATTACAACGCTTTGCGACTTTAAGAGTTAAAGCTTTAATGGAGTCCTATTATATTTGATTGAATTGATTGAGTAGATTTTGGGATGATGATTAGAAAATCTGTTAGAAAATTGGTTTTAAATGTCCATATTTTATCCAGCACTGTTAGGGGAATGTAGTCATATAAAGACGGACTGTCTAAATATACACAAATTGTTTTTGTTTTTATTCTTGATTCATACTCAAACTTTGAATGATTTGTTCATAACAGACCTCTGTAGATAAATATGCATTTTTCATATGTTGTTGAGTGGGTGCAAGTATTTAAAACATCCTTAAATGGAAACCTCAAATCACTACAATTTTTTACATCCTCTGTGTTTATAAAATTATAATGAGAAGAGCTTCAGCCATTTATAATAAGAATTTCTGAGAAACTGTTTTGTTTAATCTTTCAACAGGATGTTTTATGTAAAATCAATAATAAGGCAGAAAATTATTAAAAATTGTGTATTTGAATTGCTCCCAGGTTTACTATGGTGACAGTTATGCAAAGGAGTTAGGAATAGGAGAAACAAACATTCAAGCTGTTGACAAAGGTGGCCAAATAATCCCATCAACAGAGTCTGACCTACCAAGAGTAGATATCTTAATCATTCCAACACACATTGATCATGTTTTTGATCCTAGTCAGAAGGATAGATCAAGATTAGTTGATGGTAAGCTCTTATATTTATATTATTTAATTCTCTTCAACTTATGGAATAATGGTTGCTTGTGTCAATTAGATAAAATTAACTAAATAACTATTTACTTTTACGAACTACTTCTTAAAAAAGAGTATATATTACAAGTCTTTTTTTTCTATTCATTTTTGAACTTTTTGAATCAATTTTTTTTGGTGTTACTTTTATTTAAGTTAGACTGCTTGTATGTTGTATCCATCCATCCGTCAAATCTTGTAACATAAAATTAAAACACTTTTTATGGTCCTAGAGATCTCAAAATTTTCCTACAGATAGATCTTGGATGACAATGTATTGTCTCAAACTTTCAGATGGATTGAATGTCTAGTAATTAAATTAATGCTTTTTTTTTAGTTTATCTCTAATTAGTCTAATTTAAAAAAATTTAAGACTAAAAAGTATAAAATAAAATTATTTGTTAAATATTTTTCTTTAAATTTTCTATGCTTATAAGTGAAATCCCTGATCCTATCCACTACACAAAAAAGTGTGGGGCGCTCATCACAACTCATTTATAGATAAATATTTCTAATTAATATGATAGTAGCATATATATGATCAAAGTTGTGAAACTGTTCATAATATTGATATTCATAAAAATTTATATCTATGTTTTGCAGTTTTGTGCATGATAGTGAGTTGTCATAGTAATCATACAACATTTTTATTTTCTTTTTTAGTGTACTTTCTATACGTAAATAAAACCTTGTCCTTTTTAAAAGAAGATTTTTGTAACAAGTATTTTATTTGCCCTATTTTCAATAAAATAACTATCACCTTATCATTGTATTTTGTCTTTCGGATATTTTCAAGTTTAAATTTTGTATAATTGCATTTTCAGATCAAATATATCTTGGGAATGACATGAAAAGTAAAAACAACGATCACCATTTTCAGAAGAAACCATGGGGAGCATGGAAGGAAAAAGCTGACAAATATCTTTTACAAAATATAAACACAACATCTCCAGATATTTTCAATCAACTAATAAAGAATCAAACACACTCAAAGGAAAAACCTTTCAAATGTAATGTCTGTGCGAAATGTTTTACAAAGTCTGAGAACCTAACTGAACACAAAAGGACACACTCAGGAGAAAAACCTTTCAAATGTGATGTCTGTGGGAAATGTTTTACACAGTCTGGCAGCCTAGCTAGACATAAAAGGACACACTCAGGACAAAAAACCTTCAAATGTTATGCCTGTGGGAAATTTTTTACAAAGTCTGGCAACCTAACTGCACACAAAAGGACACACTCAGGAGAAAAGCCTTTCAAATGTGATGTTTGTGGGAAATGTTTTACAGAGTCTGGCAACCTAACTAAACATAAAATGACACACTCAGGAGAAAAACCTTTCAAATGTGATGTTTGTGGGAAATGTTTTACACTGAGCAGTGATCTAACTAGACATGAAAGGACACACTCAGGAGAAAAACCTTTCAAATGTGATGTTTGTGGGAAATGTTTTTCACAGTCTGGCAACCTAGCTAAACACAAAATGACACACTCAGGAGAAAAACCTTTCAAATGTGATGTTTGTGGGAAATCTTTTACACTGAGCAGTGACCTAACTAGACATGAAAGGGCACACTCAGGAGAAAAACCTTTCAAATGTGATGTTTGTGGAAAATGTTTTACAAAGTCTGAGAACCTAACTGCACACAAAAGGACACACTCAGGAGAAAAACCTTTCAAATGTGATGTCTGTGGGCAATGTTTTTCACAGTCTGGCAGCCTAACTAAACATAAAATGACACACTCAGGAGAAAAACCTTTCAAATGTGATGTTTGTGGGAAATGTAGTACACAGAGCAGTGATCTAAGTGCACACAAAAGGACACATTCAGGAGAAAAACCTTTCCAATGTGATGTCTGTGGGAAATGTTTTACACAGTCTGGCAGCCTAACTATTCATGAAAGGACACACTCAGGAGAAAATCCTTTTAAATGTGATGTTTGTGGGAAATGTTTTATAGATTCTGGCAGGCTAACTAGACATGAAAGAACACACTCAGGAGAAAAACCTTTCAAATGTGATGTTTGTGGGAAATGTTTTACAATAAGCAGTGACCTAACTAGACATGAAATAACACACTCAGGAGAAAAACCTTTCAAATGTGATGTTTGTGGGAAATGTTTTACACAGTCTGGCAACCTAGCTAAACACAAATTGACACACTCAGGAGAAAAACCTTTCAAATGTGATGTTTGTGGGAAATGTTTTACACTGAGCAGTGACCTAACTAGACATGAAAGGACACACTCAGGAGAAAAACCTTTCAAATGTGATGTTTGTGGGAAATGTTTTACACAAAGCAGTGATCTAAGTATACACAAAAGGACACACTCAGGAGAAAAACCTTTCAAATGTGATGTCTGTGGGAAATGTTTTACAGATTCTGGCAGCCTAACTAAACACAAAAGGACACACTCATGAGAAAAACCTTCAAATGTGGTGTTTGTGGGAAATGTTTTACACAGTCTGGCAGCCTAACTAGACATGAAAGGACACACTCAGGAGAAAAAGCTTTCAAATGTGATGTTTGTGGGTAATGTTTTACACTGAGCAGTGACCTAACTAGACATGAAAGGACACACTCAGGAGAAAAACCTTTCAAATGTGATGTTTGTGGGAAATGTTTTACTCAGTCTGGCAACCAAACTAAACATAAAATGACACTCTCAGGAGAAAAATCTTTCAAATGTGATGTTTGTGGGAAATGTTTTACACAGTCTGGCAACCTAACTAAACATAAAATGACACTCTCAGGAAAAAAAACTTTCAAATGTGATGTTTGTGGGAAATGTTTTACACAGAGCAGTGAAATAAGTGCACACAAAAGGACACATTCAGGAGAAAAACCTTTCCAATGTGATTCTGTGGGAAATGTTTTACACAGTCTGGCAGCCTAACTATTCATGAAAGGACACACTCAGGAGATAATCCTTTCAAATGTGATGTTTGTGGGAAATGTTTTACACTGAGCAGTGACTTACGTGTACACAAAAGGACACACTCAGGAGAAACACCTTTCAAATGTGATGTCTGTGGGAAATGTTTTACACTGAGCAGTGACCTAACTAGACATGAAAGAACACACTCAGGAGAATAACCTTTCAAATGTGATGTTTGTGGGAAATGTTTTACACAGAGCAGTGACCTAAGTGTACACAAAAGGACACACTCAGGAGAAAAGCCTTTCAAATTTGATGTATGTCAGAAATGTTTTAGAGATTCTGGCAGCCTAACTAGACACATAAGGACACACTCAGGAGAAAAACCTTTTAAAATGTGATGTCTGTGGGAAATGTTTTACAGTGTCTGGCAGCCTAACTAAACACAAAAGGACACACGTGCACATGACGTATTTGAATATATCTAGTGGAGTGTAGTGGATGTTATATGTCCCAAATAAATCTGCATTCTGCATTACCCCCAAAAATTCCCTTTTGACCCCCAGATGTTATATTTTAAAAGTATTATTTTAAAATAACTTTTTTTTTATATAAACAAAGAAGTTACAAGTAATTATTTATAGTCGATGCATAATTTGTATGCCTTAAAATAAAATATAATCTAAGGATGTTAAAACATTTGTTTTTAAGGCCCGTTAAAAAAGTTAAACGGTTTGGAAAAAAAATGGACCGTTTCAATAGAATACCTGACTATTAAAATTATAAAAATTTATATTAACATTATTGTTAACCCAAAAGTAGCGGATTCTAGCAAATTTTCTATGCCCACAATGATTGAGCATTACCCCCAAGAGTTCCCTTTTTACCCCAAATGAGATAATTTATTGATGACATTATATTTACAACTGTTGTGTGACGTACGTGAAATCCTGAAAAAGAAAGAATTGAAAAAAAACACACACACAAAAAACAAACAAACAAGCTTGTGAGCTTCGGAGCTAAAAGTTATGATAATGTTGGATATTTTAAAAATGTTATAGTATTTCAGTCCTCAACTTGCAAGAATTACTGTATTTTGCGACGCACAAGATGACACCCTACTTTCCTGTTCAAATATGGGGGTTGTAAAGTGTTGGCCATTTTCCTCTTCCAACGCATACCTAATAATTTTTAGAAAACATGAGATGTGATATATCAATGTGATAATTTTAGATCAAATGCCTTTGATGTGCATATACTTAGCAGGGAAACTGTCATTAGAAGATCGAAATCAATTTGAGGAATTTTCTTGTATCTATATATTCTAGGTCTATAAATGCAATGATCCTTGTAATATCAATAGTCACATTTGCGAGCTTAATCGTGAAGGTTAATCACATCAATGGGTATTGACATTACCGCTGCATTTTTTGTTAGCTGTCTTGCTATGCCATGGCGACTAAACATTTTTAAAAAAAATGTAATATATAAAAAAGCCGAATTCATGCTTAATCTCATAGGGCTTTAAGCTGTGTAGGGGCTCATTATGCTATCAAATAAGCACAGAGAAAATCATGTCAAAACGGGAAAAGAATGCAATGGTACCTGGTGAAATGGAAAAATTCTTGCCAGTTGTCTGATACGAAAAAGTTTGAGAATCACTGGCCAAGTTATTTAATTTATTAAATATCTTTTACATAGCTTCACTCATATTACAATAGTACAATGTAGACCAGTGGTTCCCAAACTTTTTTTACCCGCAGACCCCTTTTATAGTCAAAACTTGCCCACGCACCCCTAAGTGAAAAAGCTACATAAATGTATAGTATTTAAATTTACTTATTAAAAATACAACATTTTGTTGAATAATCATATTTTTGAATATAACTTTGTTAAATTTCTTTCCTTAAATTAATGACTTGGATGAACGTGATTAGATTTTTATAGTTTTATGAGTGTATTTATGTCCAGGTCAATCCCATGCTCTTTGGTGGTCAATGAAACTTGTGAACGCTACTTGACTTGCTTCATGGTCTGAAAGGGATTTTTTTAAATGTTTGTGAGTAGCTAACGCAAATCCCTATTAGCAATAATGTCAAGCAGCTTTCTTTTGTTCCTGATGAGGTTCAAAACTGCAATGAATCCACGTTATACCGAATAGAAAGACGGGTAAGCAGTCAACAACATTTGTACAATAACCAATAATGCAGGATTCAAATTGGGATATTTTTTGTAACTAGAATTTGTGGTATCCTTATTCAAACATGTGTTTCAAATTGTGGATAATTCAATATCAATAAGTTGCCCCTGAGTAGTATGGATTCATCTATATCTGTTATCTTAGTTTGTCCCCGAGCAAAAGGGTCCAACACCCAGTCGGAAATATCCAAGTGATGAATGTTTTCAAATCTTTGGTTCAGGTCTGCATGAAGAGCCGTTAAATGTTGACAGTAGGCTAGCAAGTCTTCATCTCTATTTTGCAATTTTGAGAGATTTTGAATCTGAGAACATTCTCCTCTCCCGAATTTTTGTTTTAAAAAAATGTTTTGCAACAAACATGGATTTTGTGCTTTTAGTTTTGATTAAATTTAATTGGTCAACTTGTAGTTTCAAATTATAGTCGATAAAGTTGGCAGAAAAATCTGTCATAAAGGCTATGTCATTTTTTGAGTTAATTAACTTTTGTCTTTGCCTTCCAGAAATTCCAGCACTGAATCAAAGAGATCATAAATTCGATTTAAACATGCAATTTTAGATAACCAACGTACTTCTGTGTGAAGTAGTAACCAATAATAGTACTTCATCATTTTCCATCAAAGTTTAGCAAACAATATCTCGATGAAGACATTCCTTTTGATTTTATTAACTGCTCTAATGACAAAATGTAGTGATCCATTCAAACTTTCACTAATATTTGTGCAACTAAATAATGTCGATGAATGGCCCACAGCACTGAACATACATTGTGGTATAGCTTGTTTAAAGTATACAAGAAAGCCTCGGTATCTTCCTAACATTGCCGGAGCTCCGTTAGTAAAAACAGAAATGATAGTAGTCAGGAGTATAGCTTTTTCTTCGTAAAATCTTTTTAATTCAGTAAATAACGTTCACCTTTCGTATCTGTTTCAAAACATTTAGCAAACAACAGTTCTTGTCAAAATAGCTCTTCTTTTACAAATCTTACATTAGCTAAAAGTAAAGCCGCGTTTTCTGGTAAAGTGGATTCGTCAAACACTATAGAAAATTCAGATGTTTTTAAGTACTCACATAAAGAATTTTCAACACACTGAGCTATTATGTCAATTCTTTTTTGGACTGAATTATTGCTCAGTGGAATTATTTTTGTGATGCTGAAATTTGATTTGTGCAACAGTATGTATCACCTCACTTACAGCTGGTAAAATAAGTTCTTCACCTATTGTGTGGGGCTTTCCAGACTTTGCATCAATAAAGATATAGACTAGTAATAGACGCACGTAGTCCATCTTCATCTCGCTTTGATGTTGTCTCTAAGAGCTGTTGAAGTGATGGTGTTCTCAAATATTTTTCTTAGACATCTTCAAACACAAAAAAGTGTTAAATCTTTTTGTTTTTAATCACTGTGGATTTTCTTTAAATGTTCCTTAAGCTTGGAAGGTTTTGTATATAAGTTTTTTTAAATTTGAAATTGTTAATTAACTATTAATTATTACATTTTTCAATGGAATGCTGAATTAAAAACCCTTTAGACTTATTTGACGTAAGACGTAAGGATAACATTCTATTTATTTATTTTAAAAAAAAAGAACTTTGTGAGATTTAATTTTTTATTTATTTAATCTTAAGGTATTACTATTGTGAAAATGTGAAACATATTCTTTTCAAAAGATATAAATTGTATTCAAATATTAGTACATACTATGTTCAAAAGTAATCTATCTGGATAATTAATACAAAATTCAATTATATCAAACCTTTCAACGAACAATATTAAACTTAATTTAGCCTTAGATTGGGAAAATTGTTTATATATTTCATATCAGTATAACTTAGCAATAAATTGTCGATTACGTGTACAACTCTTTCAGACTTTTTATTCTAACCAAGTTAAGCAAGTTCCTGCATGATTGCGTTTCTGTATAAAACTATTTTCGGTAGTATGTCTGTGCCATCTTCAACTTTAAAGAAAAAAAGGGGGTGGGTGCAGCGCGTGAAATTTCTATGTTTCAATTTATTAGGATTCTAAGGAAATTTTTTTAATGTTAATTATATTTTAAAAATTTAATATTATTTTGCAAACTCTCTAAACATTTCTTTGGTCGAATTTTGAATAAAAGAAGTGTTTTTTCTTACTCCATTCAAGTATTTAGGATCGTTCAATCATATCAAATGTTGTATCAATGGAAAGCTGGATTCCTCCTGCATTAGATAAATACGACTTATCGACACGTCAAAATTTACCCAATCTTGCAATCATTGTCATTTCCGTTAAAAGATTGTATTTTTATGACCTACATATAGGGTCTCCGCCTTTCTCATACACCAAGCTTGACATACTTTTCAATTAATCAAGCATTTTGATTGGTTATAGCTGTTGAAATATAATAGTTTTTTTTCTTTCTTTTAGGTCAAACAACATTGTTTTTACCCAGGGTCTAAAAACCGCTAATAATGTATTAATTTTTCTATATTTTGATTTCCGTAATATTAAAAAAAATCATGTTAAGCCTGGTCCCTATTGGAACTCAGGACGTGTTAGAGCATTTTCGTATTATGTATCAGTACTTATGTTAGATATCAGCATTATGTAGTTATCAGTAAATGTGTTTAGATTTTAGACATATTTTTTATGAATCTTCTTGTGTAATGAATATACGTGACATTTTTTTTATTTAAAAGTCATTTCTTTACATTTAAAAAAAAAAATTGTTATCTTTAATCTAACTACAAGTCACCACAAATGATGACGTAAAACTCTCTAAACTTTTACACATATTCTAATGACGTCAACTAAAAAAAAAACTAATTCTTTTGCACGCTTTCGCACGACTCTTCAATGCTTGAAAAACTATGGATTCGACTTCCGGCAATGGCGGCCGTTCCCTGCGCTAGTGTTACCTCTCGATTCGAAATATTTTTGGGTAGTTTTAGCGGGTTCTTTTAACGGATCGAGTAACTGAGTGTTGATGCACAAATGGCAGGTCAGGACATACAAAAAACATATATACCTCATGGGTCTAGGACTTATGGATGCTGAGATCAAGGGTGATGACAGACGGACGGACGGACGGACAAAACGGGTGCAATAGCGCATTCGACTTCTCGAAAATGCGCTAAAAAACACATAATGTTATTATTTGCATATTAAACCTTCCGCGGACCCCCTGACGTTGTTCAGGGACCCCCAAATCAATGTTTAGTTTCCACGGACCCCCAGGACGGACCACTTTGGGAACCACTGATGTAGACCTACACTAAATAAATACTTAAATGACAAAAAAGTGATTTGAAACATTCTTATTTGCAAATAGAAAATATATTTTGTTCTTTTTTTAAAAAATAAATTTAATTAATTTTTTTAGGGGGGGGGGGGGGGGTCAAAGTTTTGTGACGTACTTTTTGAGGCAGGGTCGATGATTTTGTGACGACGCGTGACGTAAAGGGGGAGGGGGTAAAAAATCGGCGAAAATAGCGTGACGTCATTTATGGACGGCCCCTTTTGAGTTTTAATGGTGTTAAAAATGACAAAAATAAAATATAGATTAATTAAAACATGTCAATATTGCCTCATGTGGCACTGCCCAGCAGATAGAGCAGGTTGCTCAGGTGTTCAGAATTCACTTTGGGTTTTTATATTAGATAAGTCACAGATACTTTTAGTCTACATGTACTATTTGTATCATCATAGATACATGACAGCCTAAATGAGAAAGTTCATCATAAAAAAAACTAAATGTTCTCCTACAATGTGTTTATACTATGGAATGGAGTGCACAATTTTTTAAGAGCAGCAGTTAATAATATCTTAATTCTTATACAGTGGAAGTGGAACCCACTTACCTCGAGCTACCTCGAGCTCGCTTAGCTCGACCACCCTTTATGTCGACGTTTTTTATTGGAACCGCCAAATTCTCTCTTTGTCTTAGCATTTTCTCGTCGTTTAATTCGATTTTTTAAAGTCGCTGAAACCTCATAACACGAGCACAAAAAAGGGTCAAATTTGCCACTTAACATCGGTTATCTCGATCCCCATGACCAATCGCTAGCTTTAGAAAATGTTAGCTATGATTTTTTTTATAACCAAGGGACCAAGTTTCTGCCACATCAGGGTCTGCTGGTGACGTCACAGCCCACTTGCGTTTTGCTCTCAGCGCTGTGTTGCTTCTGGTACTATGGCAATCGTCGGCTTTTGAAAATCTTAGTTTTATCGATAATCGTCGTTGGTTTTTATTTTAAATTTGTAAATTTCTGCTGTCAGTTGGTGCACATATACCTTTTGTTGTTAGCAAACATGTATGTACAATTTTATAGCAGGCAGATAGCTTCATCAAACAAATAACGGCAATGCTTTTGTGTTTTTAAAAAAAACTCCAAAAACACATGCATGAACATTATCATTTATTAACGCTAGCGATGGGACGATACCAAAATCATAGGCTGCTTACTGTAAACAAGGCTCCCCAGATTTTAAAATATATAATATAACAGACTACAGACAGTTTAACCACCCCCACTCTCAATCTCCCACACCATTAATGTTGGTTAGTCCTATTAGCATCAAGTTACCGAAGGAATTGTAAGCTGAGGGGATCGTATGGAATAATAAAATGTACAGTGTGCAAACTTGTTGTCATTGGCAACCATTCATCCTTCAACCTCATTTTGACCATTACATGTACTGTACTACTGCTTTGTTCTCATTGTTTCATTCATAAGAATTTGCCGTGTGCAAAAGCCATTTAACTATTGGTTAGAATTAATTAAAATATGTCACAGTTGAAGGTTCAAAAGGAGTACCTAATTTATTTGTGTACGTTTATATAGAGAAGAGTTCGCTTAATGAGTCATATATAGGTCACGATAGACCATTCTGAGTCCATTGTAAGACCCAAAGAAGATGATTAGGAAGAGATTGGTTCGGGGACATTGAGGGGATGTGTAGGTTACTTATTTGTGTAGCTTGAAAATGAAAATCAAGCAAGTGGCTTCGAGGCACAGAAACAGTATCGCTCAATCTGGGAATCACCGCAAAACGGCGTTATATTTAAACTTAAACGGTCTTTAAACTTTAAAAACGAACGGTCTTAACAACCTTAAGAAAGAGTGAAGAAATAGGGTCCCGATATTCCGATACGATTCTGATTAATCGTCCCATCACTAATTAACGCACAACATGTACATAAAGAAATTTCAAGCGCATGTTAATATTTAGAGGCTCTAAAATTTTCTTCTGTCGGCGATGAGACAAAAAAATTTGCGGTATTTAGTGAAGGTTAAAGATAATCTAATACAAGACTCAGGTAGTCATAGGGAACTATTCCAAGAATGCTGATAAGATTGCCAAAGAATTTATAGACATGATTACATAAACATAATAAGTGATAAATAAAATCAAATGTAAGTATATTTTACAAATAGTTATGTAGAATATATTAATAAATGCCAATGCCAAGCCGTTATGGGGGAAGGTGGTTACACTAATGTGAGATGTGAGACAAGGGGGCGGGGGAGGGAGCTGTTTATGAATTGTGACGTCACTTCAAAAACGCGCAACTTTACTTTAAAGGAAAGCTCCGCTTAAAATACTTAAATATTTGATTCCTAACTATTTAGTGACGTTGTAAATGGCTTCACACGCTTTACTCTATTAGATTGCAACCTTACACTTACAACAAAACTACATACTTGAATAATACTTGAAAATAAAAAATTATTTGAAACTTGGGGTATGCTCAATTTGAAATAAGATGGTGGGGCGGGGAGCTTAGTGACGTCATATTTTGTTTATTTTTAGCACGTCTAGGTTTTTTTTCTCGTTTTTTCTTATTGATCTAGGTTTATTTTGACATTTGGGCTAGGTTTTTCTTAAAATTGTCGCTGGCAGCACTGCTCTAGACCAGCAACCGGTAGCGTCGATGTGACGCCACGGTCATATTTGATTTAATAAATAATAATATTTTAATATTTGTAAGACATAAAAATTTGAATATTTCATGTTTCTGCTTCATTGATGTAGGTCAAGGAAGCCCAAACATTTTGCATGACGGGCCATATTCCTTTATCCAAAGATATTCGCGGGCCGGATTAAAATGATATTATAAAAATGACATAGTATGGTGAGTTTTTATTGTAAAATTTTAATGTGAATGGTGAAACTGAGGTATTTGAATACAGTAAATAGGTGAGGTCAGGCTTAATGAAATGGTTTTGGTGCGCATGATATCACGTAGAGAGTCACTTATTTTCGTCCTCACAGATCTTGTTAAAATTCATATCTGAAAATGTCTGCTAACACAAGTATGTCGAGCCAAACAAGCTAAGCATTTAAAAAAAAAAAAAAATTAAACAAATGTTCGAATTCCTTTTAATCTCTCTTTAACCACGAAGCTTACTCTAAAAGTCAAAGAGGAGAAATTGTCTGCTGCGACACTCAGTCTCAGTTTGCAGCTCAATGATTTCCAGCTGCAGATTGCCGCAGTATTAACAAAATCTAAAGAGAAATATGAAGATTTAACCAAAACAACCATGTTTATCTTTTCAATGGTTATTAAGTCATGAAAGCGTCTTTGAAATTCATCAGCCAAGGATGTGATATCAGCATCTTACCTATGCATTTGCCAATTGAAGCTTCTTTCTGGTAAACTTGTCATGATTTCCTGCAGTGAGGGGAAATGTGTGGTATTAGGCTGCATTTGAAAAAGTTGCCTTTGAAAAAGTTGCAGCTTATCTTAGATATACAGGCGCTCTTTCTATGCAGAAGATAATTGCGTCCACAGACCATTAGAGATGATCTGTTGACAAGTGATGCAGCGGTCACAGGCCACGGCTTTAGGGGTTCCACGCGTTCCAAAAGTCCTTGATATGCGAATATAATAGGCTTACCACTGCATTGTGCCCTTGGAGAATTGTGTTTAGAAGGTTTATATGTCTTTTCACATCAACCGAAAATGCAAAATATGCAAGACAAGCAGCAACAGATAGTTCTGGAATTTTTTTTTCCTTATCTTCCATGTACTGCCTAATTTCTTTTTTAATGTGTAGACGCGCTGGAGTGCTTTCTCCCGACTAAACCATCTTATATCATTGTCATACATAACATCTTTGTATTCTCTCTGGATGTCAAGAAGACACTGCTAAAACTGGCTATGAAACAGGGTTTTAGAGCAAATAGAGATCATATCTTTTATCACTTGCTTAAGGACACGATCACATGAAAAGTGTTTAGCACAAAGAACTTCTTTATGAATGATACAGTGAAGTTTAAAAACTTTGCCAGCCTGACTAAGCTGACTTTGTTACAGACAAGTTTTGCTAGTCAACTGTGCTCACGAGTCATGGCGATAGCCATCAGCAATAATTAAATATATCATTTACTTGGTTATTTAACGTCACAGTTCAGACAGCAGAACAAACAGAACCAAATACATTTGTTCCCCTTGTCAGTCTTTAAGACTGAATTCTAGTAATTGGTAAAAAAAATACAACGTTATCGACTTTTGCCATCCTTTGACGTTATCAAAACGGTAAAACTTGTAGACTTTTCTTATATTTAATGTTGCTAAAAAAAATAATACGTTAGTTAATTAATTATTTCAGATGAGGTCGCGGGCCAGTAAAAATTGCTTCGCTTGCCGGTTTTGGCCCGCGGGCCGGACTTTGGGCATCCTTGATGTAGAACTCTTTTTTTTTCTCTCTTCACAGTAGTTATATTTGGTGTTGGCTATTTGGAAAGACTGGGGGTGTTCGGACCATGTTCCTTGACTAAGACTAAGTGAGTAACTAAGGCTGCCTCATTCAACTCATTGTTACTGGTCCAGTTAAAAATAATCTTAAAACTGTGACTGTGACAGTGTACGTAGTTAACATAGACGTTATTGCTGACATAAGGTCGTGAGAATTAAGCTAGACTCTTTGTCACAAAACGTGTTTGTAGGCTTCGTTGTCTAGGTGGTTGTGAACTATTACACCGTCACACTCACAAGAACAAGTATTATTATTAATTTTTTAAAAAAGTTTATTAATATAAGTATAAGTGTATAACACATTCAATATATATAGCCATCAATGCGAGAGTTCTGCTAACAAACTTAGCCAAAAAAAGACTCTGTACTGAAGGCCCAACGCTAACTGCCCTCAACCTGACCCACACATTCACCCTATTATCCCCTCTCTGACCACACCTTACGCTCCCTTCCCCGTATCTCACGCCCCCTTCCCCGTATCTCACGCCTTAGTGCCGCAGTCAGGGATTCACACCTCGACATATCCCCCTCCTTTCCTTTTAGGTTTCATTCAAGAAATGAAACTGTCACTATAACTATAAGTAGGCGTGGTGCAGAATCCCGATTGAACAAACGTACATAAATTAACTTATATAACTAAGCATTTAAAATTAATAACCAAAATATAAATAATAATAAAATTGATAACAATAATAAGTTTACTAACATCAATCTAAAATTATAGAAATAAAATAATCATACACCCCTTCTTCTCACAATCACCTTGTCTGTCATACATTAAAATTTACATAATGGAAAAACACTTCATTGCATTATCATATGGGCATATCCAGCAAAGTTAAAACGATGCAAATAACGAACATAAAGAGATATTGAAGCATAGTGAATTAATTATTTAAAGACTGAAGGTACCGCAAATCTACTCCTGTCTAGAGAGGAAATTAGCAAATTGTTGTCCGGGCCTTTGATGTATTGAAAGTCAAAGTTAAATTCTTGTAAAATTAAGGCCCATCTAGTAATTCTAGAATTTGAAAAGTTTGATGTCTTAAGATATTCCAGAGCCTGGTGGTCACATTGCAGTATAAACCTCGCCCCCATTAGATAATAGGCCAGTTTTTGGATGCTCCAAATTATGGCCAAACATTCCCTCTCAATAGTTGAGTAACGGGTCTCCCTGTCCAAAAGTTTTCTACCAATGTATTTGACTGGATGAAGTAAATTGCTTCTATTTTGTAGAAGGCAAGCCCCCAGCCCTTTTGTGGACGCGTCTGTTCTAACGATGAATAATAGTTGGGTAGGACAAGTATTGGGTCATTTGTTAGGTATTTTTGGATCGCCTCTAAGGCTAATTGGCATTATACAGTCCAAGAAATGTTATTAGTTTTTCTCTTTTTTGTCAGGTCGGTTAATGGTGCTGTCAATGTTGAAAAATTTTGTATAAACTTATTATAGTAAGATATTAGTCCCACTAGTCCTCTGACTTGTTTCTTTGTTCTTGGGGGAGTCAGTTTTAGTATTTTGTCTAGATTGCATTTATCAGGTTTAAACACCCCTCCACCTACCGTATGTCCTAGAAAATTTGACGATTTTTTTTTTGCCAGTTCAAATTTTGAGAGTTTGACAGTAAATCCAGCTTCTTTTAAAATTGTAAAGACTTTTCGAAGTACCAGTAAGTGTGTTTCCCAGTCTTCTGTGTAGATACATCTGTCATCATAGTAAGTGATCACATTTGTTATCCCCGCAAATAATGTTTTAATAATATTGTTGAAAGTAGCTGGGGCGGTTGTTAATCCAAACGGCATATATTTATAATGGTATAAGCAGTGGCGTAGCCAGAGCTTTTGCCGCCCGGGTGGTTTCCACAATATGCCGCCCTTTTAGGGGCTGCCCATAAATGACGTCACGCATCGGGGGGCCGGGGGGGGGGTGAGTCACACATTTGACATTTTCAAAACGTGCAACTTAAAAAAAAGTTCAACTTAACTCTATGATTACCGACACTTTATTCAATGACATATATCGTGGTTTCAAACGTGTTACAAATTAAGAGGATGCCCCCCCCCCCTAAAAATGATTTTAAACATGCTCATTTTAAAAAAGAAAATACCGCTTGTATGGTAGGGAGGGGAATCTTTGTCACGTCACATTGAGGAAGGGGTCTAAGTTTTCGTTTCGTGACGCCGGTTAAAAAATCAGCCGAAATCACGTGACGTCATTTATGGACGGCCCTCATATGATGGTTTTTATAAATCAATAAACAATAATAAATAATTGTAATTGAAACGAAGTACACTGTAAAAGGTGTGGAACCCTTTTACCATTGCATGCCCTATTTATGTAAGCAGTAATAAAAGAGGCTGCAAAAATTAATAAACCTATAAATACACATTATAAAAATACATAATAATTGTTTTGACGGCCACAAGAATGTTATAGGTCCCTCCACCCCCACCCCCACCCCAAAGAAACAAAAGATATTCCTAATTTTAAAAAATAAAAAACAAAACAACAACAATTAATATGCTTTAATTTTTTTATTTCTAAACTAAATATATTATTATTTTTAAATAAAAAGAAATTGTATACATCTGTATGTAAACATATTTTTAGCGCATTTTCGATAAGTCGAATGCGTTATTGCACCCGTTTTGTCCGTCCGTCCGTCTGTCATCACCCTAGATCTCAGCATCCATAAGTCCTAGACCCATGATGTATATATGTTTTTTTTATGTCTTGACCTGCCATTTGTGCATCAACACTCAGTTACTCGATCCGTTAAAAAAACCCGATAAAACTACTAAAAAAACATTGCGAATCGAGAGATAACACTGGCGCAGGCAACGGCCGCCATTGCCGGAAGTCGAATAGCGTGAAAAAAGTATTAGTTTTTTTTGTTGTTGACGTCATTAGAATATGTGTAAAAGTTTAGAGAGTTTTACGTCATCATTTGTGGTGACTTCAATCAAGATCTTAGCGGCTCAGGGGCAGAAATTGAAAACTTTTTCGAAACAAGCTTCAACATTCAACTACTTTCAACAAGATTGGCAACCACGCTCTATAAAACAACAATTGACGGAGTATTTGGGCGATTAGCTGATTACAATTTAGAATGTTTCATTTATGAGTCCTATTTCAGTGACCACAAACCACTTGTAGTTAGCTTAAAGAGAAAATAATTTTTTTTAAAATGTAAAGAAATGACTTTTAAATATTTTTTTCCAGGTATATTCATTACACATGAAAATTCATAAATATATGTCTAAAATCTAAACACAATTACTGATAACTACATAATGCTGATATCTAACATAAGTACTGATACATAATACGAAAATGCGCTAACACGTCCTGAGTCCAAAAAGGGACCAGGCTTAACATGATTTTTTACTATATATTCCCATGTTGTCAAAGGGGTATATTCTGGCCTGAGAGGGTATATTCTGGCCCAGGCCAGTTTAACCCCGGGGGTATATTTTGGCCTAGGCCAGATTATACCCGGGTATATTCTGGTCAGGGGTTTAATCTGGCCTGTTACACCGGCTCACTATTTCCCCTGAAGGGATGCGCTAGCAAAATGATCCCATAAATGGCCTAAAGTACCACAAGATTAAGCAAAACTTTGACATGTTTTATGTTACATGTCATCCAACAATTTTGACAAAGAATAAACTTAAGCCTTAATTTACTTAATTGTCCTTTACGATAGTCTTCATATTGTATAAAAATTTGTTAATGATGGCGACCATCGTTTTTGTTTCAATTGTTTTTAAGTTGCTAGTACATTAAAAAAATTTATATCCAGACTTAAGTCTAAGATTAACGGAAGAAAACATTAAATTCAAATAAAGTTTAATGTATATTTTTTAAAAAATCTTATTTTCTGATCTTATCTTATCTTATATTATCTGTTACAGATGGTCGTTCTATACAGAAGATTATTGCGTCCTATGCTTAAATATGCCTGTGACTAGTCCGGTATTCTTATTAGAGTTTTAAATGTTGATAAAGTGTTTTTGTTTTTCCTGGTTTCTTTTGGCAACTGTGAGACAGACAGACAGACAGTCAGACAGACACACACACACACACAGAGAGAGAGAGAGAGAGAGAGAGAGAGAGAGAGAGAGAGAGAGAGAGAGAGAGAGATTTGTAAATAACCAAATTGGCATAAAAATCCAGACTAACTCCTAAGCATCTTCCTCGCCCTACAACACAACAAAGCGTATTTTTCCACCAAGCACCCGAAACATAATTCCTTACCCCATTAAAAAACAATTTAAAAAAAAAAACGGAATAACGTATGATATTATTCTTTATGGACCCGCGTTTGTAAGCACTAAACAGCTTAGTGGGGATCAATGTTTTCTTTAATGTTTGCCGGTTGTTGTGCTAAATAATAAAAAAACTTGTGTGAAGCAGCAAAGTTTAACAGTTTACCATTTTCAGTGTGCAAATTTTTGGCATCTCCCCAAAAATACATGCATCAATTTATCCAATTTACTTTATATGAGGAAAAAAATGTTTAAATCAAAATAATATAGTAGATTATAATTAAACAAACAAGAATTATAAATGTATACTTCTGTTCCGCTGAACAGAAATATACATTTATATGTTTATTAAGTTTAAGTAACCAAATGCCATATGTATCTTAGATATACAGACACTCCTTCTATGCAGAAGATAATTGCGTCCACAGACCATGAGAGATGATCTGTTGGCAAGTGATGTAGCGGTCACAGGCCACGGCTATAGGGGTTCCACGCATTGCCCCAGCCGCCGAACTATTGTCTAGTTAGGTGCCCATTCGGAGCTGGGTGACTCGGGGACTCTTCAGGCCCCGAGAACAAATCCTCGCCTTCGTGTAGATTCGAACTCGTGACCATCGGTATGACAGTCGAGAGCGCTATCTCTCGACCACCACTTCCCACTATGCCGCTAATTTATTCTGAGGCACACTGGTGTCTGTCAACAAAATACATTTTTTATAGACTTTGTCAAGGTTGATCTGATGTCCATCATACTGACAAGATTTAATCCTCATAAGCAAGTCTAAATGTAACTCTTACAACATATTTCTAGGTATCCAACAGGATGACAATGTCGCTGAATCATTCTCATTCATGACAAACTGAATCACCTCGTCGAAAGTCTGAATCACTCCACATTGTATTTTGTTCTTCGAACACTAATCTTAAATTACGATAGTGATCCATAAGTTTCTCCACAATGTCGTCTTAGCTTTTAAGAATACGTTGTATTTATAAACAGGGCACATAGTTATGTTTGTTCAAAATTAACATTTGGCTTGTCGACTAACGCTTACAACTCAAATATTCACTTAAGTATCAAGTCGCTTATATTCAAGAAATCTAGAGTCCACGTGCCAACTCAGACATTCAAAAAATTTGAGGACTGTATTTGTGTTTTCAGCCTGAATACATTTTAGCAACCTCAGCAGACCAATGAACACTTTCTCCAAGGGATGACCTCTTAGGTTATTGATAATTCCTTTTACAAACTGGTGTGCCTTCCTAGTCATTAGATTTTTGGTTTGTAACAGCTTGCTTAATTTGGCAAGTTCTCCAAATACTTCATGAATGACTCTAAGGAACAGCCCGAAACTGTGGGTCTCAGTCTCTGAGATCCTTTAAACTATGTTTATTGACTTGGTCATAATATAAATGTGCCTGCTCTTCACAGTATTCAGTCAGTGCTTGTAAAGTCTTTTTTCTACAATGCTTGTGAAGCAAAGTGTCGTGAAAGCCATCTGATTATCAGTGTCAACTTTTTTTAAAAAAATCAGTTCTAGGTGTCCAGGAAAAACTGATTTGTTATTTCAAAACATTCCTTTCACCACATTGTCACCCCCCCCCTGTGGCGGACTCGCTGTCTAGGGGGATTTTTAGGTCCACCCGTTTTGACCACAGATATACATCAGGCGTCCAGTAGTGTGGAAAAAGTATTCACAAGACTTGACTCAACAGATAAAATGACGTTTATTTACAGTATATATAGACATATCTAGATTCATAGCAGTACAGTGTAGCAGCTATCATAGAATACATTCACTGTGTTTTCTCTCTCTCTCAACATATCGATAAAACAGGACTGTCCTGGTCCACACTCTGCACTCGTCCCTCTGCCTGCTTAATACACACTGTTCCCTCCTTGACACTCTCACCTGACATCTCTACACACTCCCCTGTGAACACCCGGTGAGCGAGTATTCAAGTCCACGGGTGTTCACGCTTTGTTTATCATTCACCCGACATTTTCGCTCAGTCATTCTCACACCATAACATCTAACCGTGACACCCCCCTCCTCACGAGCGACCTTAGCAAGAATGTCGCGAGTTTATACAATGAATATGGTGTTTATGTTTTGGTGTGTGCTTTCATCCCAATACCAAACTTTCACACTAAGACATCAATAACAAATAGCCCTTGCAAAATTTGGAATAATCACATGTGGAATGCTTGCTATGTAACATTTCAGAAAAAATTGTACATTTGTAAACCATAAAATCTCATAACTGAATAACTAATCAGGGTGTACAATGTGAAAAACCAACAGGTTTTCATACTGTTTGTACCACTACTCAACCACAAGACCTCACACTCGAGGGAAGCAAAGCTTATTACTATGCAAAATACATGCTTTATAAAATCAATGCAAAAAATGAAAGGTTGACATTTTAAGTTTAAACATGCATGTTATCAATATCAATCACATTCTTAATTAAACAATATAGATCTATACATGTGCAAAGAAAACTTTTAGGCCTTAAAGTTATTGTTCTCATCAAATTATTACATGTTCACATAGTGGATGTTGCATGCTATAGACCAGTCGTTTCCCTATATTCTAATAACAGAATTTATGAATTATAGCAATCAGATTCATAAGAGAAAACACATAGCTAAAAGTTAACAAGTAATTCATATATAAAACCTATTATAGATAAACGACGCAAGTAGCTCAATTAAACGGGTCTTTACTATTGTCTGCTAAGTATGTCCGCCAATGTATTATCAGCCCCTGGAAATGGTCTGATTGTAAATTTGTACTCTTGTAATGTTAACGCCCAGCGCGCAACTCTATTATTAATTGTCTTAGCTGTATGTAGCACAGTCAATGGTTTGTGGTCAGTCTCTATTGTAAAGTGACTACCAAAAAGATATCTTGAAAATTTTTTGACCGTCCAAACGACCCCCAAACATTCCTTTTCAATTACCGCATATCGGGTCTCACGCGGTAAAAGTCTTCTACTTACATACGCTATAGGATGTAGTAGTCCCTCTCGTTCCTGCATTAAGCATCCCCCTATTGCGGACTCACTCGCATCCGTTCTGACTACAAACTCCCGTGTTAGATCTGGCAGCATAAGGATTGGTTGCGTGGATAAAGCCTTTTGCAGTTTATCAAGTGCTTCCGTACATTGGCTAGTCCATTGCACCTTTTCCGGTTTTCCCTTCTTAGTTAAATCTGACAGTATACTAGAGATGTTAGCGAAGTCTGGGACAAATTTTCTATAATATCC
>MUZC01004419.1:277250-354704 GCA_002072015.1 Radix auricularia | reverse complement strand
GGGGGAGGGGGGACCGACAAAAAAAAGTTCGCTGACTCCTGCCGCGAGTGGAACAAACGGGAAGCTGCGATTACATCACAAACGCTTTGATGACAACATCAAAGGACGCAGGGTAACAATTTCGTATGTTTTCTTGAGGGTTCTCAAACTTAAGAATTATAATTATATTTTTTATTTTCATGTCTTGATAACTTACGCCAACCGGCGTCTGATGGCCTATCGACCGGCACTTTGAGAAGCACTGAATTTAAAAAAAAAGTCATTAAATAAATTTTAAGTGATCAAATATTTCAGTGGAAGTTTTAATTTAAGTTACCCTTTCGATGTGACGTCACATTTCTCCAACCCCCCTCCCTCCCCCACGTCACGCATCGTCACAAAAGTGAGACCCCCCTCCCCCTAGGTGCGTGACGTCATTTATGGACAGCCCCTTGGACAAAAATAGCTATGAGTTGAAACTGCTGTTATAACGGTTACTCTTTTGATACAGTCGCTATTATGACGGGGTCGCTGTATGGAACCCATGCCATTGATTCCTACACTTACTCATTGTTTATGTCTAGTCTTACATTTTTATTAGAGTTTTAAATGTTGATGGTGTGTTGGTTTTTCTGGTTTGTTCAGGCAACCAATTCCAAGCCAGAATCCTAACAAGGAAGAAGGAGAAATTGTATGTGTTTGTTCTAGCAAAGTAATGAATCTTACTGCTCTTTTTTGTTTGTTCTAATTAATCTATTTTTTCTTGGGTAGATGAGTCCCAAACAGAAGTTGCATACTATAGTATTGGTCTCACCAAAGTGAGGTAGCGTTTTAGTTTAATGTTCTTATAACATTTGCAAAAATTTCTTTTTAAATAGCCTTAAGTTTAGGTGGATATTTTAAATGTAAAAATATTGTGTAAAATATTAAAAAGCTGGAAATCTTTTTTTTTAAATGGTAAAACCATACAAATTAAAATCAAGATATTGAATGTGGACAGAATATAAGTCATAAACACCATGAATTAAATTTATATTTTAAATTTAATACGAACATTTCTCTACAGATGTTTATTATCTAACAGGAAAACTATCAAAGTACAGTATTTGGTTTCTGTAAAATTAAAAAATTAATTTTTATTTAGTGAGATTTTAGCATTGTTTTTATGTGATAAGTAAAAACAAATGAAAAGCTAATACTTTTACAGGAAAATTGACCAATGTTTCATTGATGATTCAACTATTTTCTTATCCTGAAAGATTTCTTTGACTTCTTTGACAAAATCTTTTAGAATCAAAATGTAACTATTTAAAAAAAATCTTTGAAAAGCTTGTTGTTATTAACTTAATGTCATTTGAATGAGCTGCTTGCAACTTCTATGTATCAGTACTCTGAAGAATAATTATGCATTTATAACGGAGATCCCATTTAACTTTGTACTATTGCATTTTTTCTATTCTGCATTACATTAAAAAAAAAAAACAATCTTTAACTTCAGCTCCAATAATATATAATGAATTTTTTTGTCTAGAACCCCCCCCCCCCACTATACTTTTATCTCTTGCTGAAGAGACACCTTATCTGTAATGAAAGGTTAGGGTTGAGAAATGTACTATCATCTCCATAGTAAAAGATAAATTATCTCAGTTTAAAGTTTAAATTAGACCAAAACCTGAGAGAATTCCAGTGTTCAAAAAGATACAGAAAAAGTAAAAGTGAATTGTGTTAGATGTGAAATACAGTCAATTTTTAATATAGATTTGCTAACATTTTCAAAACCCTATCACCCACCCTCAGACTTGGTTATCCCTCGGTCTTGATAAATCATGTATCTATACAGTAAGAAGAACATAAAACTAAAATGCTCCCTTACATTAGTAAGATCTGTACTAAAATATGAATCTTTTGTATGGAACCCATCAACCAGAGAAAACATTGATAAAATTTAAACTTAATTCCCATATTCATAACTGGAGCATATTCAAAATTGACAAGATTAACACCATTAGTTAAATCATTAAAGCTTGAAACACTAGAGGATGGAATAACAAAGAAGTACATGCACTACTAATAGTACTAATACATAAAGCAATTAATTCTAACTTGGAAATACATCACAAAGATAACCTAATACTAATACAACCCACAGACTGAACATAGGGATTAAAGCACTTTTCTTATTCAATATACAATAACAAACACATGCAAATTATAGTAACTTAACTGTTACGGTCGCTCCTTAACAGAAAATTATTTTAATAGTTCAGATCAGACTATATAAGAGATAATGCATATGTATTCAAATTTAATAAGACTTGAATTCTCTTACATTCTACTTCTACACAGTGCTAACTTGTGGCAGGAAGAAAAATAAATTAAAATGTGCGGAATTTAAACAGATATAAACTAAACATTTACTATTACATGAATTTGAACGCTGTGTTATTTGTGACAGTGTCACTTGCCAACAGACCAGCATGGTCTGTCATTATTATAACTTATGACAGCAAGAATCTTCTGCAAAGAAAGAGGGTTTGCATTGTTTTTAAAAATGTATTTATTATTTTATTATTAAATTTATAACAATTATTATTAATAATGAAATAATGCAATCTATGACATTGACTGTCATTGCCCAACTCTAGCAGGGTCAGCCATGTTCACAAAAAAGGAGGAAAAGAACGGGCACAACACATTTTTAAAAATTAAAAAAAAATATTGATTTCGATGAGCGTTGAACTTGAACCCAGGACCTTCCGGGTGTAAGGCGGATGTGATAACTAAGTGTACTACACTACAAATCACATGTAATTCAGTGAAGGAACAAATGAAAGTGAAAGCAAGAACCTTGTTGCCTGCCTCTACCTCACCTCTGTTTGCCCAACCATAAACTAATCTGTTGACCCCAGCTGGGTCATGCATCATGCGTATTTGCACATACTTGCTTTGGTGAATTATATATATATTAGGGCTGTTAAGGATTAATTTAAATTCAATAGCTTTTGAAAAATTAATGATTGATTAATCTGTAATTTTGATTAAAGCCAAAAATTTTAATTTATGATGTCATAAGTATTTATACGTTCTTCTTGAAAATCTACATAACCCTAGAATGTCTCAATTATTTGTCATCTTTTAACCAACTACGCACACACAAAAATGTGTGTTGACATTATCTGGTTCAAGTGATGAGCTGATCTAATTCACAATATAACCAGCCGACCTGAACAATCATTCACATGGAACTGAGGTAGCTGGTATGCACAAAACTGTCTTGGTAAGGAATGACATTATCGGATATTGGTATTCATTAAGTTTCCACTAATGTAGAGGGTTAATGGATTCAGGAACTTTCATCTCCATTTTGTGAAGCAGTCATTTATCAGAGGAGATGTAGTCAGTTTCTGTCTCTCAGTCAGACTCCATTACTGCCATTAGCTTTTAATACGCTTTTCATTTGGTTTGATAAGTAGGCGAAGTGTTAGAATCATGGTATTAAACAATTTTTATCAACATTTTGAGCATTTCCATCAGTTAATAGTTTAAAAACCAAAATGTTTGTGTCAGGAAATATTTTTTTTCTTTATCGGCCGCTATTTTTTATTATTATATTTTTACCTTTTGATTTCCAGTAATTTGTAAATGAAGGGACGATTAAGAATTAAAAAAAAAAATTATCGTTAAAATTTTTAACAATTGATCGAGATATTAATCGCTTATTTCCACAGCCCTAGTATACATATAACAGGGCTGTTAAACATTAATATAAATTTAATCATAAACTTTAAAAAATTTACTCTACTAGTTATAAAGTTTAATAAAATAAAATCCAAGATAAAAATATTTTTAAAAAAATATATGTGAACGAAACTCCTATGCATATTCTTCTTTTAATCTTAAGTATGAGCTGAAAAACCTAGGAGCTGAAGTAGTTTAGAACATGACAATTTAAATGCTGGTACTGGTACATAAAACTAAAACATCATTTGTCATTGTTATCTATTGACTATTGTCTATTATTGAATTGATTTTAATTGTTGGCATACAAATATATCAATACCATAAATTAATAATTAATATATGATATTATAATTATATGAATAAATATGGTTTATTCTTTCAAATTCAAAGCATCGGCATCATTAAAACTTTTGCACACATAATTCATAAATTGAGGCATTGAGGTATACTATACGGCATACGGTATAGTATAGCAACTCATGAAAATGTACTAAAAAATTAACAAAGATTTTTTCGGGCGGCACAAACCCACGCTCCGCCGCTGGGAAGCTTACTTTGAGTTAGTAGACTTTAAAATATACATTGCAATGCAATGTTATAATTTTAATATTTTATTTCATTGTATAAAGTCTAGACTATAAATAATGTGACACGAGTACGAGCACAACACAAGCCACAAGTAAGTAGTAACTTACTTGACTTATGTATTAGTATTAGTATTAGTAATAATATCAATATCAGTCATGTTAGACTTACCAGGCGCAAATCATCTTTTTCATAGAGTATAGCTGTTAAATTTTTGTCGGACATTTTAGATTCAAATTATTATTATACTATACAGTATACACTTCTCAAAATAAAGACGAGGTTCAAACTTGTCATTCGATATCAGCTGTATCTGGAGAGCATCTCAGCTGTTACACTCAAAGTGGAGGTCAAAGAGCAAAGTTCAATGCCATGCGCATTAATTGTTATCATTTAAAACATACAGGGTTTAGAGGGTACAAACGTGCTAAAATATATTGAGTCGCCATAAACAGGAGTATTAGAAAAACCAAAACCTTTATTTTTCATAACGAATAATTTTTATGCTTAAAAATCTTTATTTAAAAGTATTTCTTTTATTGTAAAAAGAATAGAAATAAAATTGTTGTGTTCATCTATATATAGACACTGTCTATAAACAGTGTAGTAAAATAATTTGCCAAGACATCATTTGGCTCACTTTCGCGGCTTAATAAAGGTAGAATTCTAATTATGTGAAGATCGGCAATGCAACGTTCACAATCACAAATATAATTTTATATATTACGTAATTAAAAATTTTTTGATAACATTACTTCAATTTTTTCAACAAATCACAATAAATAATCATGGCATTAAAATATACAGTTAAAATATTTTTTGACATGTATAACTTGAAAAAAGTGTAATTCTTCTCTTTCAAAAACTAAAACCTTTAAACTTAAGATGGATGCTTGTTTAGCAGTTGATAAAGAATTAGAGAAATTATTCGAAAAGTATGCTTCAGCTAATGAGCGAGGACAACAAACACTAAATGAATTTATCCATTCCTTAAATTCTTTTATTAATGAGCTTCTTGAAAGTGAGTATAATACATATTTGAATTATTTGGCATAAATGTTTTAAGACTTCAATGATTCAAATTCTAACTAGGATGTGGCTAGCGCTACGACAATTTTGTCGTAGCAGCAAACGACCCGGTCGGATGTTGCTAGCGTTACGACATGTTGTAGCGCTAGTCAGGAAACTAGTAGTGCTACGACATGTCGTAACAGCAGACAATCTGGTGGGATGCTGCTAGCGTTATGACAAGATTGTCGTAACAGCAGACGACCCGGTCGGATGTTGCTAGCGTTACGACATGTCGTAGCGCTAGTCAGGAAAGTAGTGCTACGACATACGCAACTTCTGCTACGACTAGTTTTAGTCACTCTTTGCAGTAAACACCTGGAAAGAATTAAATCTTAACAAACTCTTCTTTATATTATTATATTGTAGTATTGTAGGCACTTCGATACTCGTTCGCGCATGATCTGCGCATGTCGTAAATTTACGGAAATATTTTTTCGGAACATTTTTATTAGCTCTACGGAGATCCCCGAATTAGTCGTTTTATTCACAGTAATCTAAAAACGAATACATTTGGTAGGCACTACGATACTTGTTCGCGCATCGATCTGCGCATGTCGTAAATTTACGGAAATATTTTTTCAGAAAATTTTTATTAGCTCTACGGAGATCCCCGAATTAGTCGTTTTACGTCACAGTAATTGAAAAACAAATAAATTTGGTGATCGAGTACGTCAATTAGTAGGTTTCCAGTGACGCTATCACTATTCATGCAACGCGGTATTCGCTGTAGAATTTTCTGTGTCTCTTGCAACATCGTTAAGCTACTAATGTCTTATATATTCTGTATTTAATTAAAAATAGTTACTCGGACTAAAATATTAGTAATAATCATATTAATTTTGTTTGGAAAATCATTGATTTCATCAATGTAGCCTTCCACCATAGCCATAAGCAGTAGACCTCCACTTATATTTTGATCAAACATCGGCACCGTAAAAAAACAAAGATGGCCGATTTTTTCTTGTTCACCGGCGTGTTAGTTTTCTAAGAAAGACTACTCAGCGCTATACGTTATGCATAATTGCAATCATTTAACATCTGAATAAATACAAATAAAACACATATATTTATATAAAAATAATGTAAAAGGATGATATCACTTTAATAAGGCCAATAATGATCTATGATGGATGAAAATAAATAAATAAAATTGAAATGAATAAGCACTAGTATTACTATTCTTAATTAATAATTAAATCACTATTACTATTACTAACCATTAACTATTAGTAGTAATATTAAAGTCAGTTTACAAAGAAATGCAGGTCCAATTAACATTATACTTATACCATAATACTATTAGTTTTCTTGTATATAATTCTATAGTATTAGTAACAGTATTAGTATATAATATATTTTAATTACTTGGTTATTATAAGTTATATTATTTAAAATTATGTGGTATCCTATTAAAATTAATTATAAGAGCATAATTAGAAATTTTTACTAATGCTAAGTCCAAACTGATACTTACCTTAGAATTAATAATGATAATAGTGTTACTGTTGTAATCCTTTTACACTTTCATTTAATGTTTGATGTTAAACATTTTTTGTGTGGTTATATTACCATTTTCTTTTTACAAAGATGAGGACATATACATTTGAAAAACAATTAATATTTTGTACATATATAAAAAATAAAGAAATAAAAGTCAATTAAAACAGACATAGGAATCAGGAATAATTACAAGATATAAAAATAATATTTCATTGCAGAACTCTGAATATCTTCCATTGCTAAATATGTATTTAATAANGGACAATGACACATGTTATGAATGACATTTTTAGAAATGTGCATGCAATAAATAATACAAGTTATTTACTTAGAAAGTGACAGTAAAAAATGTTCTTATTATCATTTAATGAGATACTTAAATCTTCAAATACTAATAGAATTTAATTTTAATTTGAAATTTCAGTAATCAGGTTTCAGGGTGTAGGGTATTTTCAAAAATAATTTATTTTAACTCGCATTCAGTTTTATTTTAAAAGTCAAATACTTACCATTCAAACATATAATCACAGTTATTGATTAAAATTTTCAATATAACTAATTAAAATACATTTGGCATGCAACTATTTTTTTACTGATTTATATTTATCTATATATATATTATATATAAAAATAATTATTTTCGCTATGATTTTCTTCAACGAGCTTTCAAATATATTTTTACAAAATTTAAAATCTTGATATACTTAAAAAATTCCTTGATCATTGTTTTTCAAATTGGATTGTGAATGTCTCCTGAAAATTTGATAACCATATATATCTCTAAAATTAAAAAAGTTGTGAGGGAAAAAGTACAGAATTTTGAAATTTGGGTCACAAGTTTTTAAATAAATTATATAGATTATATAAGGGGCAAAAAAAATTGACCAAAAAAAATATAACTCAACTTCTACAAAAGATAGAAAGACAAAACAAGTGTTTTTGAAAAGGTCTTAGCAAGCCCTTTAAAATGATATATTAGTTAAGCATATTGGACTACATTTAAATTTTCTGTCAAAGTACCTACATTTGGGCATCAAGTACGTCAATTAGTATGTTTCAAGTGACGCTATCACTATTCATGCAACACAGTATTCGCTGGAGAATTTTCTGTGTCTCTTGCAACATCGTTAAGCTACTAATGTCTTAAATATTCTGTATTTAATTAACATAAGTTACTCGGACTAAAATATAAGTAATAATCATATTAATTTTGTTTGGAAAATCATTGATTTCATCAATGTAGCCTTCCAGCTTAAGTGGTAGACCTCCATTTATATTTTGACCAAACATCGGCACCATAAAAAACAAAGATGGACGATTTTTTCTTGTTCACCGGCGTGTTAGTTTTCTAAGAAAGACTACTCAGCACTATAGTTTATGCATAATTGCAATCATTTAACATCTGAATAAATACAAATAAAACAAAGATATTTATATAAAAATAATGAAAAAGGGATGATAACACTTTAATAAAGCCAATATTGATCTGTGATGGATGAAAATAAATCGATAAATTGAAATGAACAACCTCTAGTATTACTATTCTTAATTAATAATTAAATCCGATTAATCACTATTACTATTAACTATTATTAACCATTAATTATTAGTAATATTAAAGTCAGTTTACAAAGAAATACAGGTCCAATTAACATTATATATATACCATAATACTATTAGTTTTCTTGTATATAATTCTGTAGTATAGTATTAGTCACTGTATTAGTATATAATATATTTTAATTACTTGGTTATTATAAGTATTATAAGTTATATTTTTTATAAGCATACATCACATTTTTACGACTGTCGTAGCAACAGACGACCTGACCGGATGTCATAACGCTAGCCAAGCATATGTTGATTGGCAAGTGTTACGACTAGTCTAAAATCAAAATATTTTTATTTTAACAGATTTATTCAACGTATCTGCTTTTCAGAATAATAAAAAAAATTATCAGCATACTCATTATGATATTTTTTAAAAAAATAAATGAAATATAAAAAAAAAACATGACGGCAGCGGGATTCGATCCCGCTATCAATAGTGTCAAATCATTTTCGAAGCAACGGGACTATCACTTGATCTAGCGAAGCTGCAGAGAAAGTTTAATTTTTAAAATTTATAACTGTTTTTCATTTAATGGCTCAATCTAGATTTTTTTAAACCTTTAAAATTCATTAATAAGCTTATCTATTGATCATGATATTTCATTATGAGAACTATATTTTTGGAATTTAAGTATTAGTAATAGCATAATTGAAATACAGAAAATTGTTTACGGCATGTCGTAACTTGTGGTAACCGCAGACAACCTGCGCGGATGTTGCTGGCGTTACGACATGTCGTAGCACCAGCAACATCCGCGCGGGTTGTCTGCCGTTTCTTTGTCGTAGCAGTAGACACTCCGTTCTAACTAACATTCATTGAATGATTCAATTGTCAATATGGACAATATCAATTCATATTAATTAATATTTATTAATTATTATCATCAATTCAAAGTAGCAAAGTTTTAGTAAAGTAGTATTAGTAACGTTTTAGTAAGTCTAATAGTAGTAGTTAAAGTAGTAGTAAAATTAAAGCAAAGTAAAGTAAGTAGTTTAGTAAGGCTAAGGCCACTTTGACTAAGGCAAGGGCTTTCCGCTTAACTCAAATATTCACCTTGCCCGCCCCTTGGCTTGTTTTCTTTTTAATAATCCAATTGATATCATTAATAATATTAAAATAATAATTATGGTTAACCTGCATTTTCTACATTCTCATCTAGGGAGTATCAGTATCATATTAAATTACGATTATTATAATTATTTGTTGTTGTTAAATGGACACCAATCAAGTTTTTGATAAAATCTGACTTAATGTTCCCAAGTTACATGACCGCCATTTTTGTTGATATGCAACATTACAAAGAAATTGGAAAACTCAACTATTAAAATTCTAAAACTAACCCTAACCCTAAATTCACAATTATTACTAAACCTAAATTAACAAATAAAAATTCTAAAACTAAACTAAACCTAAATATCAAAGGAAGAGAACACAGAGTTAATTGCTATATAAGCCTTTTGGGAACGGCAAGTCAGATTTAGCCAATTTTTTTTTTACGTTTAAAATTAATTTATCGGCTTACCTAGTAATAATGAAATTTTATTATGAAAACTAATGTTTGTAGTATTAGTACTTTTAAAATAATTAAAGTACAGCTTTAGTCGTAACTGACTGTAGGGTAGGCACATACCATATTTTTCGACTAGTTGTAGCAGCAGTTTCCTGGGTAGTGATACGACTAGTCTCAGAAATAGACACTTCCTTTATTGACAAAGCCGCTATTACCAAAGTGCGGTAAAGTGCGTCTCGATAGAACTCTCTTTAAAAAGGAAATTACAGAAAATAAGAACTCTTCAGTGTGTGAAAAAAGGTGTATTCAACTTCTGGCAAAGGTGGCCGTTTCCCTCCCTAGTGTTATCGCTTGATTTGCGAAGTTTTTTGTTAGTTTTTATGTTTGTTTTTTTTTGAAGATGCGATTTTGCTATTATATATTATAAAAATAATAACACTAAACTACAGGTACAACTAGAATTAGACTCAAGACGGTCATTTAGATACCTAAAATAACCATTCTTAATCTTAAAGATGAGGTCAGTATATAACCAGTTGATCAAAATACAGGAAATCCTTGCGAGAATGAAGCGGAAGTTTAACAAAAACCTTATGGGGCTTTAAATGTTAAAATCAAATGTTATATTTTATAATTATTATGGACTTTTATTTGGTGTTTATTGGATCAAAGATTGTTGACCATGATGTAAGTAGTGTCGATACAACCTTTTGGTTACTGTGGGGTATCCATTAACCTTTATTAAGTTTAATAAAATTCAGTTCAGTGGTGGAGTAAGGGGAAGGGAACGCTCCGTAATAATTTTCTAATATCCAAGGAAATTAAAAGGGGAGGATTTTTAATTTTGTTTATAGAGTTTTGTTAAACATGGAACTTTTTGCTATAATATGGATCTAATCTAAATGTGAGTGATGAAATTAGCCAGTGAAATACAAGGCTCATTCTTTTTGGTATTGTTTCCAAAGGTTAACCAGTCCTCAAAAACGAGCGGTCTTAACAATCTTACTTTAAATTTTCTCAACATCTGGTGCAATTTTAGGACCTCCTGATGAGTTAGTGTCAGAAGATTCTAGAGTGGCCATTGCTACTTTCATTGAACGTGCCAGGATTGTAACCAATAGTGTCAGCACTTTTCATAAAGATCTTCATGGCTCGGTGTCAAAGCTTGGCAAGACTATTGACAGGGTGAGTGGTTTCTTTTTTAAATTCATAAATTGTTTGATAAATATTATAAGGTTCCAGTAAAAAAATTATTTTTAGTTATTAAAAATTATATCTTATAAGTGTCTATCTCAAAAATTAAAAGCTGCTATAAGATAGTTGTGTCTAGCGCTTAAATTAATTAGCCTTTGTAACTAACATATAGCAGCATTTTTCCCTATCTCAGGATGAAGGGATTATAGGAAGCACCTCACATTGTTTGAGAAATTAAGATAGTTGTGTCTAGCACTTAAATTAATTAGCCTTTGTAACTAACATATAGCAGTATTTTTTCCTATCTCTGGATGAAGTGATAGTAGGAAGCACCTCACATTGTTTGAAATCAGTACACATTTCTTTGCAGACCTTTAGTTGGGTTTTTGTATAGTATGGATACTACATTAATGGTGACCCCTATTTTTTAAGAAATATTTTGCAATGCTAGAAATCTTCAGTTTAACTTTATATTTTTTTTCCTACTAAATTTAAAAAAAAAATTTTTTTTTGCTTCAGAATTTCACATCAGATTTTTCTGCAATAATAACTGAAGGTGCCTTTGATGGGGAAAGTCGGCAGCGTCTGCTCAATGAGGTCATCTGTGAGCATTTCCTAAGACAGGGGTTGCTTGATATAGCAGAATCTTTAAATTTGGTAAACATTAATTTTTAATTCTCTTCATCTTCAAAAGAAAATTATTGGCATAAATTCTTAAATTAATTTTAATAAAAATTTAATAATTTTTAACACTCTTAAGAAATGTTATATAACATATTGTCTTATTGTCTTAACCTGTTTATTAGGTGTTTTTTAAAAAAAGCTCGACCAATTAAAGCTTTTTTAAAACTCTAGTTTAAGTGCTAACTGCAATTTAATTTCTGTATTTTTCTCTAACTGTTATCAAAGCTTTACTTCTATTTTTTTTTAAGGATGCAAATTTGGGATTATCACAGGAAAGGAAAGAACCTTTTCTAGAGCTGCATAGGATACTTGAAGCATTAAGGCAGCACAATTTAGAGCCAGCATTAGAGTAAGATTTTGAAATGATTTTTACTGAACATTTATTCTCAGTGTCATAGATAACCTTATGTGAATTTTAGAAAGTGCTGTAGTTGGAGTAATACATTTGGTCATCTGCTGAAATTATAGACGTTTGGGGAAGATTAATGTTGCAATACGTTTTAGATAAACTAAAGGGAACTTTTTCCAGTTGTGATTTGAGAGAAAAGGAATAACACAAAAATATATTTGATATCCTTATGCTCATTTATTACTTAAGCACATTGCATGTATCAAACCTTAATTTTATTTCTAGATGGGCTGAATTTAACAGAGATGAGCTTAATAAAAGAAATTCTCCATTGGAATTTAAACTGCATCGTTTAAGATTCATAGAACTTATAAAATATGGATCAATTAAGCAAAAAGAGGTTCTTCAATATGCTCGGAAGTTGGCACCTTTTGCAGATATGCACATGAAAGGTTTCTATGATTTTATAGTTATACAGACAAGGTCTTAGCTTCTTTGATTCTTTTTAAAAAATTTTTAGTTATTATGTTGATTTTTAAATTTCATCATTGCAAAATAATTTTTTAATGTCAAATTTCTCTTATATATTAAAGTTTCAAAGCACAGTAAGACAATGAAACCAATACATTTTAAAATTATTGCAAATCCTTAAAACCTTGTGTCACTCTTTCCATTAATGCTTTTTATTATTTAATTTGGTAAATAAAAGAGTATTATCCTTGGTTTATTTCATGTTATTTATTATTACATTTTGAGTATGTGTTTGATAGTTTTCTTTTCTTCTATTAAAGATATGCAGCTTCTCATGGGCTCCCTTCTTTACCTCAATGAAGGCATTGCAAACTCAACATATTCATTCTTGTTTGAAGACTCCAGTTGGGCAGAAATATGTGACATATTCACGCGAGATGCTTGTGGACTTCTTGGTCTTTCAGTTGAAAGTCCTCTCAGTGTTGGGTGAGTGGTGTCAAAGTTTTATTAAGTTTTTTTCAATGGCTACAACATGTTGGGGGCGGGGTGGTCGAGCGGGTTGTCTTAACAAAAGTCACAGGTTTGAATCTCAGTGAAGGTGGGGTCTTGTTCTGGGGGCTAAAAGTGTCTCCTAGAGTCCAACCTGCTCTGAATGGGTTCTGACATCTGTTGGGCAAGTAAAGGGAGCTTGGCATTGGACTTGCCACACAATCCACTTGTATGCAGTGGCTATAGAAACTTGTGAATAATGCTTCACTTGCTTCATTGGCCAGCATGGGGACTTGAATGTTACTTTCATTATGTTAGCTTAATGGTATAAATGGTAATTTATGGATTTTGTTTTCTTCAACAACAAAAAACAGAATTAATGCAGGTTGTAAGGCATTGCCACCATTGCTATCTATACGACAAGTCATGCAGTCAAGACAAGTTGCTGGAGTGTGGAGCAGCAAAGAAGAACTACCGGTAATACTTATTTCATGGTACTTTTAAAACATGCATTCATATTGTCTTATTGTTACCATAATTTTACCAGAACTTGAAAGAGTTTTTTAAAAAAAGTATTGAACTATAAATGGCAAGTTACTTCACAACCTTAAGGTGGTCCACGGGGGAAAAAGTCGAAGTTTTTCTAATTTTTTATAAAAAATGAGATTATAGTAAATTTAACTAAATTAACCTTTTTAGAATAATTTGGTTTTTAAAAAATGCTTTAAAAAAATTATTTTAATATGTTTAAAATGTATTTTAAAACTGTATGGTAAGTATAAAATTGTAAAGATTTGCGAAAATCATGGGAAATTCTCTTTTAGATATATAACGTAAATGAAACGCTAGCCTGACAATTTTGGTGTCGTAGGAAAGCTTGTCCTACCTATTTTGTAATGGTATCGTCCACTACAACGTCCAAAAATAACCTGCTACGGAATTCTTTGTTCCGCTAACCCATAAAATCGTTAATACACGCATTCTTATTGGTCAATATTTATATTATCCTCAATTAACTTCTTTTGGTAACTATCATTGGTCAGCTATATTTAGAAAAGGTCCTGGAAGTAAAAAATCAATCCCACAGTGCATCATTCTGCCCCGCTCGTCGATCCAAATCATTGCGTCCAGTTAGCACAACCCCTTGAACCCGTTATCGATCGACCACATTTGCTTTTGGAAATTCAGAAACAAAATTCAACTTGCATTAATTTGAATAGTTCTACTTGTTTTTCTTGGTAAGTAATTAAATTAATTAATTAATAAGTGTTATTTTGTCTAGTTTTAGTCTCCACATAAGATTATCTTCGAGGAGTGTTTGAACATGTTTTATAATACTAATACTATTAGTGGCTAATACTAGCGTCGACTACATACTACTATTACTACATTTAGAAAGTTATCAGAAATAGTGATACAACTGACTTTCGGCGATTTAATTAAAAACTAAGGTTGTTTCAAGATCAGTTATTGATGATTTACATTAAAATATTTTGACATAAATGTACTTTAATTTTTACGTTGCTAAATTACATTTGTTGTTAGCACACGTGTCTAAGTTGGTTTCATAAAAAAATTATTTTTTTCATTGTCAATGACAACAATCGAGTCGTAAAGCAGAGTAATTTATAATAAAATTATTACATATGAATGAATTAGTACTATTATCATAGGGTTATTATTTTTTTTTTCAATGACAAAAAAAAAATAAAAAGTATTGCTTCATTTTCACTTATAATTAACTATTACTATTACCTTAGCCTTATCAGTGTAAGTACACATTTTACCTTTGTCCTAAATAAAAAAATGTTACTTTGATTTTTACTATCTTTTTTTTTTTTTTATTACATCTCACATTTTGCTCAGAACTGAAAACCATGGCACCAAGGTCTAAGAAATACAAGACAATGATGTTGGTCAGACAAGGTAAACTGAAATAGAAGAATGGGGGGCGCACTTCATCTCCTGCTTCACCACTAGCTGCTGCGCCACCTGCTTCACCGCCTGCTTCACCACAGGCTGCACCGCCTGCTTCACCACCGGCTACACCACCTGTTTCAACAACTTACAGGCCTCAAGAATCTGCGTCAAAGTCGAAGTTGAATTCTTTTGATGCAACACATGACAATACAATAGGACTCACATCTATCATGCAAATAGATGCTCTTCAGACACTTTTAGCCAAGTTTTCGTGCCCTGAGTGCCTGGAGGGAGATTTCAAAATTCATTGCAATGATAAAAAACGTTCTGGGCTTGCATTATATCCGGAGGTTATGTGCACAGGTTGTGACTTTATTATAGCCTCAACATACTCTTCCGTTCTGTGCTCTGGCAAAACTTTTGATGTCAATAAAAGAGCTCTGGCAGCATCTTTAGTTACTGAAATGGGGCATGCTGGTATGGGGAAATTTTTTGAAGTTCTGAATATTCCTAATATTCACCATAAGACATTTGACCAGCATGCTACCTCCCTACATCAATCACTACCAACCTACCAGGATAAGATGTTGGAGCTCCCAGTGGATAAAGTGAAGGCAGCTTATCCAGAACAAAATTATCAAGAGGTGGTAGACATTGATGTATCCTATGATGGAAGTTGGCATACGCGTGGCCACAGCTCAAAATCTGGCATTGGATGCATCATTGATAATAGGACTGGACTTGTGGTAGACTTTCAATACCTGTCAAAGTTTTGCCAGAAATGCCAGACAAGAGGGAAAAAATTGCTGGCTGAAAGTCAGGAGAAGTATAATGCCTGGCTCATGAGCCACAAGGTATCTTGTGACATAAATCACACAGGGTCAAGCGGCAGCATGGAGCAACAAGCTGCCGTTGCAATGTGGGGCAGGTCAGTCGCTAAACATGGTTTACATTATCATACTGTAGTTTCCGATGGAGATACTAACACTATCAAGTCGATACACAATTCCAATCCGTATCCTGACCTGATAGTGGAGAAGCACGAGCGTGTAAACCATGTTTCTAAATGCCTCGGAACTGCAGGCCTGCCAACCCTCCCGATTTTTTCGGGATTATACAGATTTTTTACCCATGCTTACGAAATCCCGATAAGACCCTTAATTTCCCGATTTTCCTAAAAAAAAAAATTCACCATGAAAAATCCGAATGCGAAAAAATTATGAAAAGAAAAAGCCACAAAACAAAAATAAGACAACTTGGCTTATATGATGACTTCCTGTTTTTCCTCCCGCACTTCCGTTATTTATGGGACCCGTGTTTTTATTGTGTCATTCTTCACTTGATATTCTAATCATCCATCCGCTTATTGGACTTTAAAATATTTCATAGCGTGGTGCCTATTTCAAAGAGGAAGCTTAACATGACAACATGGATAAATTTTTGAAAAGCTCTGCCGTGGCAACAAATGAGGTCGAATCTGACAATGCTGAAACTCCAACCAAAAAAAAAATGTCATGCCATGCTCAACGTTTTAGAAATTAGAAATGAATGTACTGAGAAGCATTCGTTTCGTAGATCATCATCCCGTGGGGAAACATTTGCATTTTGCAATCTTTGCCAAACCCACTTATGCATAGAAAGGGGTGGTTATAATGATATTCAAAAACATATAACTACTAAGAAACATGCAGCTAACAGAACAGCATTGACAGTGAAACTACAAACTAATGCAGCAATGCACTTTTGGAAAAGCTGAATGAGAAGTCAAGAAAAGTGGTTGTAGAGCACCTAAAGTCTTTCTATGTTGTAGCTCTCAAGTATATGAAAGAGAAATTTACACTATCTGACCCACTCTACCAGCACGCCAAAGTGTTAAATATGAATTGGAGAGATAGTGGTACCTTTGCTGACCTTCAATTTTTTAAAAAGAAAATCCCAATGACCTGTTCACTGGACTCCTATGAGGAACAATTCAAGAAGTACCAGATTATGGACCTACCAAAGGATGTGGTTACCTCAACCAGAATGGATGAACAGTGGCACTTCCTGAAAAACTTTTAAAATCCAATAACAGACCAAGTGGAGTTAAAGGATTTGGCTGCTGCCATGCTTGCAGTGTGCTGCATTTCCCACTGCAATGCAGATGCCGAAAGAATTTTTTCTATTGTCAAGAAAAACTATACAGAGTCAAGGGCCTCTATGAAAGTGGAGACTGTCTAATTTGTTGGTCACCAAAGTTACCAATTGCCATGGCAACTTACATATGTCCAAAGAGTTGTTGGGCAAATGTAAAAAGGCCACAAGAGAAATGTTGTCAAACTGAACACATGCAAGTTGTGTACATATGTAAATAATGATTATTCTGTTCTGGGCATATGTATATATGTACATTTGTAATGGTGTTAATATTCATTCTGTGGACTATTACATGAAAATGAAGGTAAATGATTATTTCTTTAACTTTTAATTATTTAACTATTGATAATTAAGTGTTTAGATTTAGACCACGGCGCTAATGACTCGCGATCTCGACTTGCGCGCGCACCATCTACAGATTTTTTTTTGGGAAAGTTGGCAGGTCTGGAACTGCCCTAAGGACCCTGGTTGATACAAAAAAGAAGCAAAAAATAACGCTAGGTGGTAAGGGTGTTGGGCGCCTTACCGAGGACAAAATCAAGCGGCTACAGAAATATTTCACCAAGGCCGTTCGATCAAATAAAACTGTGGAAGATTTGAAGCTGGCGATTTGGGCAGGATTCTGGCATCGTACTTGAACTGATGAAGTACCCTGCCATGATGACTGCCCGAATGGTGAGACGTCCGGGTGATTTTACTAGAAGGCAGTGGCTAAAGGCTTAGTTGTTCCTAAACATCTTTCACATATTTCAACATACCTAAATCCAATTGTAGCTGGATATGTGAAAGATGTTTATGAGAGAATGACTAATGAAGACTTATTGCGTCGCTGCCTTCAAGGAAAAACTCAGAACTTAATGAGTGTATCCACTCACTCATATGGTCCCGATGCCCCAAGCACATTTTTGTGAAATGGTCAAGGCTGGAAATTTCTGTAGCCATTGGTGTTGGGGAATTTAATATGGGGTCAAAGGCATCCAAGGACTTTTTATCGTCAAAGGGTTTGGGGATAGGTTATATGACACAGGAATTAGGTAAAAAGAGGGATAATGTTAGGGTTAGGAAAGCTGAATCAGCATTAAAATTAAATGTAAGGAGGGGGCCGCGGTGGTCGAGTGGCAAGCTCACTCGACTGTCGTTCCGATGGTCACGAGTTCGATTCCATGGGAAGCCAAGGACTTGTTCCCGGGGCCTTGGGCGACCACGAGTTCCACCCAGCTCCAAATGGGTAAAAGGGGTGGGGTAATGCATGGAGCCCTTAGCCGTGGCATGTGAACGCTGCATCACTTGCCAAAAAACTGCTGCCTTGCAGATGGTCTTGGCTGACCAAAGGGCATGGAAGCAAATCCAGAAAATACAGCAGGCTGAAGTCGGAGACCACGGGCCAATTGGTGCAAAACTCGTGGCACGCAAAACTCAATATTCAATAATATTCAATATTGAGAACGAAGAAGAAGAAATGTAAGAAGGAGGGAACTGATTAGGGGGGCAGAAAGGAGGGAGGCAGATAGGCTTTAATCAGTTAAAGGGGGTGCACAGTATTTAGCTGGGGGCTCAAATGATTTTTGATAAAAATTTTAGGTTTTGGTAATTTGGTATTATTTATTGCTTCATTTTTAATTTTATTTGTAATTTATATGCATATTTTTCTGTTTTAAGGTATGTTGTATTCATGTTTTTTATGTATCAAGTTTATAGAGTATTATTTATGAACTGGATAATGAGAATTTTTTTTAAAAATTCGATAATTTTATATAATGACAATTTTATTTCATTATTGCATTTCTGTGCTAAAAAGTTTTTAATGAATTACTATTTTCCTAATACATGTATATGTAATATATAAAGCTATGAGTAATTTTTTTTTTTTTTTCTCGTCATATAATTATAATACTTTTTTTACGTCTGTGATGACAGATGAAAAAATTATTGAGTCTAAATTCTTCAAAATTTGTATGCTATTAATTAATTATATTCTCTACTGATTAATAGTTCTTTTAGTAAAGAATTTGTCATAGAAAAAAATTTCAGAATTTGTTCACTATTTTACTAATTTTTGTAGGTGCATGGGTGACTTTGGCAAAATTGTGTTCAATTATTTTCTGTATTTTTGTTTAAGATTATAAATGTTATTTATATATGATGTATCAATGCTATATTTATTATATAACTTAGAATTTTTTTAACATGAATTTTTTAACTTCTTTTTTGTTTTTCTCAATTTTGCATTTTTCTCATTTTTTAGGAATGCCAAATGTGATAAGTTGAAAAATATTATAGTTATAGTTACAAGCCTCAAATTTTGCATGCACATTACCATTGATATTCTCAAGGATTTAAAACGGCCATTTTTTATATTTTTCACTCTGGAAATTTTATATATATTTTTTTATATTGCTATCCCTAAAAAATTGACGAGCAATATGGTGACGTCACGTAAATGTGATTTGTAGCAATTCAAACAAATAAGTTGTAAAATATCTTTTTAAAATTTTTACAAATATCATTCTTAATCTGTTTACAAAGTTTCATTATGATTTTGTGAAAGAATACATATATATCAAACTTTGCGCAAATGTCAAAATTGAATGAAAAATTTTGTTTTTTTGCAATAAAATTTTATTTTTTGTTTAAATTAAAAAAATGTTTCTTCTTTTTTCTTCTTTCTAATTATTTATTGTTGGCGTGTGATAATTTTTTTTTTCTAATTTAAAAAACAGAATTTTTTTTTTCCCCCATGGACCACGTTAAACCATTAGTCTAGATGGCACACACCCAAGATCCCCTCTGTAATAGATATGTAATCAGTACACTTCTGACTGACACCATATCATAGATCTTGGGGGTCAAGTAACACGTCTTGAACACTTTGTGGTCTGGGTATCAACTCTTTAATGAATCCTTTAATCAACTCCTGGTTACATCGTCAAAACACATTCGTTCACCCTCCATCTTGTAGTTCACCACTACACACTATCCTAGTTCACTGCATAATCCCGTGTCTCGTACATTGTGAACTCGCATGCTCATCTCTTGTCAACAACACAACACGTCTCTCACACCCTCCATACTATATCTTTTCTGTAATCCATTCTGATTTCTACTTTTAAAAAATATTTTGGCATTTCATCCCCATGATAGTGTGATATTTGTAAGTATAGTGTAGTCTCATAACGAACATAATACTTTCCAGAAATTTACTCGTTTAGCGAAACACCCCTTAAACAAAACAATATTACCCTTACAAATCAATGTTAAATTCGATAATGCGTTCTATGGTGAAAAAATACTGATTTTACAAAACTTTTTATTAACATTTATTTATTAAATAAAAAGAAATTACTTGTGAATTGAAAAGGAGTGTCACAACTTGGAATGCAATATAAATTTGAAACAAAAAGCATGAATAAAAATATGAATTTATGTCAAACAATTAATCCTTTTTAACTATAAAACAGTCTAAAGACATTTGTTTTTGCTGATGCCTTAAAATTTGAAGGAAATATGACCTAATGGTTTTGTAGACATTCTTGACACTAACTTTGAAGCATCCATTCTTTAATTTTGTTCTTGAGAATAGCTCAGATCATTGAGGTTGACAATTGTAAGCCAGGCTTCCACCTAATTCTTGTTTTTCAATGATTTTGCGTATCATTCCAACATTTATTTTTTCTCTCTTATGATTGTCTTCTTGTGGTTTTTTCTTCAAAGCACAGCTTATTGCACTTTGCACATTAAAAAAAAATCATGTTAAGCCTGGTCCCTTTTGGAACTCAGGACGTGTTAGCGCATTTTCGTATTATGTATCAGTACTTATGTTAGATATCAGCATTATGTAGTTATCAGTAATTGTGTTTAGATTTTAGACATATTTTTATGAATTTTCTTGTGTAATGAATATACCTGACATTTTTTTAATTTAAAAGTCATTTCTTTACATTTAAAAAAATTTTATTTTCTCTTTAATCTAACTACAAGTCACCACAAATGATGAAGTAAAACTCTCTAAACTTTTACACATATTTTAATGACGTCAACTAAAAAAAACACTAATTAATTCTTTTGCACGATTTCACACCACTCTTGAATGCTTGAAAAACTATGTATTCGACTTCCGGCAATGGCGCCCGTTCCTTGTGCCAGTGTTAACTCTCGATTCACAAAGTTTTTTGGTAGTTTTAACGGGGTTTTTTAACGGATCGAGTAACTGAGTGTTGATGCACCAATGGCAGGTCAGGACATACAAAAAACATATATACATCATGGGTCTAGGACTTATGGATCCTGTGATCATGGTGATGACAGACAGACGGACAAAACGGGGGCAATAGCGATTTCGACATCTCGAAAATGCGCTAAAAATACAAATACTGTCTGAATACAAAATTTTAAAAAAAAAACTGATGATGACAAACCAAAACCAGACGCTAACAGACCATGTGCTAAACACAAAACTAATGCATTGGCGCGGAAGTCCCGGCTGTCAAATGAATGTCGGGGAAAAGGGACTTCCCCTTTCTGCATACTTGGTTAAGAGAGCAGTTTATAAACTTTTTATTTTACCTGTTAAGAGAGGTGCTTGTTATGAGAAGTTTCACTGTATCTCCATAAAGGTCTAGAATATCTTCCAAGTCTGTCATCTGAAGTGCCAGTAGTAAAGTTGATGTGTTAACTATTGTTTTGTAGAGTTGTACTTTAACTGAATGGCAAAACAATCTATTTTCAAAACACATATTTGTAGGAGTTTAAATCAACTATTACATTTTAATAATGTGTTGTCTTTGTCCCATTGCACTACACCTTTGGTAGAAATGTTAGTCACCAAGTTATTTGAACTAATATATTGACTGACGTGGAAATTGATGGTACTTTTTGGTCCTTGTCATTAGTGGGGATATTTAAGTCCCTGAGTCCTTTTTACATTAAATCTGACATTAAAGCCTACAGATTCTGAGTATAAGGACATTTAAATCATTCATTTGAATTGTATTTAATTTTTAGACAAAAACAAAACTTTTTAGGCTTTAAGGTAAAAAATATAAGTATTTTAAAACTAAATAATGCCAAAAATGTTGAAATTTCACTTTTGTTCTTGTTACTTTTAGGTTGAGATTGACTTGGGCCAGGATTACAGATTCCATTCTATTTTTGCCTGTCCTATTCTTCGCCAACAGAGTACAGAACAAAATCCCCCAATGAGACTTACATGTGGTCATGTTATATCAAAAGATGCACTGCATAAGTTAGTTGTGGGGAGCAGTAACAGGTAGATTGAAATAAATTTAATCTAAAACTGTTCCGCTATAATAATTGAGTGTATCTCCTAAGTGTTAGATGTAGACTTTTTATACTAAGCACTGAACTGAAAGTCATGAGTGAAGGCAGGGATTTGTTCCCATGGCAAAGTTTGTCCCTGAGTCAACACAGCTCCAATGGGTAACTGACTTCATTCGGGGCAAGGAAATGGCAGCAGGGCATTTTGCTAGCCACACAGAAACTTGTGAATGCTGCTTCACTTGTCCCATAGGCATTAGCCTGTGATGGCAAACCTATGCCATGCGTGCCACAGAGCCTCAGCAGTCAGTACGCAACTATACTGACTTCATCTTTGAGGATAAGAATGGTTATTTTAAGTATCCAAAAGACTGCCTTGAGTTTGATACTATTTTTACTTGTAGTTTAGTACTTTAAAATTTTTTAAAGCAAAATCACATATTAAAAAAAAATGTAAAAACTACCACAAAATTTTACGAGGCGACAACACTAGAGTAGGCAACTGCCGCCATTTCCGGAAGTCAACTAAAGCTTCTCTCACTAAATGAAGAATTTCCACTTGCTATGTTTTCATTACTAAAGAGAGTGCTATCAAGGCATGCTTTACCACACTTTGGGATTAGAGACAAGGTGCTCATTATAGGGCTTCGAGGTATTAAACATTAAAGTACAGACACATTTAGATGAGGTTAATTTATACACTTTAACTGATCTTTTATTCAACCTTTGCAATTCAAAGCTCATCTATAAGAGAAAGGTTTGAAATGTCACTAACAGGCTTTCTTGTGACAGTGAACCTAAATATTGTAAGTGAAAACAAAAACCTACAGTGAACACTCTGGGCTTTAAATTAAAAATATAAACGTGTTTCCAAGATCACTGACTTCATCTCAAACTCATTGAAATTCTGAGTTTTGTTTTTTGGTTCTAAATTTTGAAGTTATATTGAATAAATGAAAGTAACAAACCATCTACATATAAGACTGCAAAAAAAATATATATATTTTTGTTATGCATACAAGAATCATCTTAGCCACAAAAGTTGAATTTTTTTGTCACAGATATTTATGATTTTAAACAGTTTCTTTAATTCAACACATAGTATAAATAAGTAACAATCAATCAATTTTATCTTAATATCCTTCCAGATTCAAATGTCCGTACTGTCCAGTTGAAATGACAACGGGAGAGACAAAACAGATCTACTTTTGAAGTGTAAATCTTTGTGCAGATTTATTATTCATTTTGCCATATGAGATCACAAGTCATCAAAGAAATTAGAAATTACCCTGCTGTTTTTAATTCATTTAAGTTTTGATGAGAAAAAAAGAAGAAGAAAGCATCTTGGTAGCTTTTTAAATTTGAACTTACTAATTTTACAAATTCTTGAAATTTAAAAATCATACAAAATATGATGAATACTTTAAAACCAGATATTACCTATTTCACTGACATCCACTTGTAGTATCATCTAATGGTGTATCAGTAAAAAAAAATTTGAGTCAGTTTCTGATAGATAAAGATTATCAACATCCCTTCTTTTCATTGCTTTCAATCATTTCTACAATGATCTGTTACCATAAGGACAGGAAGAGCACCAGCTCGAAGTCACTTCACGCACTGTCTTACTTGGTTACCATAATGTAAATTCATTATTCTTGTTAATTTGACATTTTATATGCTTTAGATAGGAAAGACAACCTGATTTTTTAAAAAATGTTTTACAATTGAAGATCTGTGACATGCTGTTGTCTGGCCTAGTAGATAAGTGGGTACAGAAATAATGGCTGTGACATGCTGTCTGGCCTAGTAGATAAGTGGGTATAGAAATAATGGCTGTGACATGTTGTCTGGCCTAGTAGATAAGTGGGTATAGAAATAATGGCTGTGACATGCTGTCTGGCCTAGTAGATAAGTGGGTATAGAAATAATGGCTGTGACATGTTGTCTAGCCTAATAGATAAGTGGGTATAGAAATAATGGCTGTGACATGTTGTCTAGCCTAGTAGATAAGTGGGTATAGAAATAATGGCTGTGACATGTTGTCTAGCCTAGAATTAATGGATGACTACAATTTTTGCTGTAGGGAGTTAATTGTAGAATTTGTCCGGGGGGGGGGGGGGATATCAATAAAACTTTATTGTTGTTAATGGTTTTTATTTTTAAGTCTAGAATAGTAAAGCTATATTCTTTATTTTTGAAATCAACATATCAATCAAAAGTCATATCTTACAATGCAGTTTCTGTATAGAAGGGGCCCCTGTAATAGATAAGATAAGAATAAAGAGATTGAAAATTTGTAATTACCAAAATAAATTCATTCAGCTCATTTCTAGAATGTTAAGGATTGATTATACAATTATTTTATCATTGAGACTCTTTGACATCTTAATTGCAGTATTCTAACACAGTTTAATATTTTTGTTATTTCTATCACTAAAACCATTTTATTCAGTGGTTGTGTTGTTGCTATAATTCTTCATGATGATGTCTTGAATTTCACCAAGTCTCATAAAATCTACACCAATAGCTCAGCTTGTTTTCTTATTTCTGTGGCTATTGTTATTCAAGTCAGTATTTGATGAATATTTACTTTGAATTTATCCAGATTTCTTTAAATTGAATTTCTAAAATGGCGGCAAGTACATGTATTTATCAGTTTTTGTGGACCAGATAAGGTTGATGAGTAGATGATCCTGTTGTCAAACAATATTGGGAAAAACTTGAAATCTACAAACTGATTTACCTTGTTATTGTGGAAAAAAAGCTATCAATTAATTTTAATATCAATATGATTTCAATTAAAAGAAATTTTTATATATTAAGTTTTTATAATTGAAATGAAAACTGATATCTTAATTTGATTGTTTTATGGCTTTTATTTCTATTAAAAAACCGGAGCATCAGTGTAGCCCTGTCAAGCTAAGAATGAAGATATTTAATAGGCTTTGTGTGTTCTTTTTGAATATGAGATGTTTAAAAAGAAAAAGTTCTCAAAGAATGTAAAATAATATGAACAAACTGAAATACAATTTCATTTGTTAAAATGACTGTGCATGATACATATTTGACTTCTATGTTGAGATGATAGAGAGCTTTGATCTAGGCTATAATTATGAAAATGGATAATGGTATGGGAATATTTGATGTCTGCTATTTTTGCGTATATTCTCACATAGAATTCTTTACTCATAGTAGACACCCAGCGGTCATTGAAGAGTCCAAGCCAATACAATAAGTGCAAGCAGTTTCTATTCCAAAAAATAAAGACGTGTTGTCATATTATATGTGCTTTAAGTTTTTTCAACCAAAAAATTGAGAGCTTATTTTTAAAGAAATACTTTTTTTTTTTTTTTTACTTTGAAAAAAAAGTTTCTTTCTCTGCATTTATTTTATTTTAAGTACTGTCCAGTTTAAGCCTGAGAAATATTCAGATTTGTTCATACCAAACCATATAAGAGTCTGGAGAAATTTTTTTTAAAAGGGACCTAATGTTACTATGGGAAGTATAGTTATTATCTTATTTTATTTTTCAATGTTCCTGAAACTGTGGCGAAACAATTTTACTGTTTCTTATTTATGGTTACCGTATTTAATAAATATTAATTTTCAAAAACTTCAAAAGGACTTCAAGACTATTTTGTCTTTTTTAGCAGACCACGCAAAGCAAGAGGACTTTAACATAAAAACATTTCTGATCCATATGAAGTTTTTCTAGTCTCAGTGTAAGAAATAAATGCACAACTTGTTTTCTGCTACTACCTAAAGTCACTTCTGTTTATAATGAAAATGTTAGTTTATTTTTACATTTTGTTTGTTTCTTATCTTGAAAGTATTACAATTTTTAAGATGTCAGAAAATAGTTTTATTAGGATATCAGTTTAAGACTGGTACAGTGTTGATTGGTCAACCCTGGCATTCCATGAGTTGTAGAGTGATATTTTGTGCAATGCTTTGGTGTGGACACCTTTTTTCACCTCGTTATTTAATAAAAATTATGATTGCTGTTTGCCCAGTGCTATCCTATCATTCAACTTAGCCCTTTGGATATTTTTAGGGTCATCTTAAACAATGTTGAAAGGTCTTAATGCTGTATATATTTTGTTATAATTACTTGTAACTTACATATATTATGTTTGTAAAAAAAATTTGGTGTATATTTTAAAAAAATTGAATAACTTTGACTTAATATTTTTTATTGATGCAAGAATGTTCTGTATAGAAGGAGCGTCTTTAATAGAGAAGAAATCTTGTTTAAAGCCATGAATTAGTTCTTCCAGCTTAATGTTTTATTAAAAAGTCTATAGGCTAACAGTAAACCTCCCTCCCTCTCCCCCCATTTAAAGTTCTATAATAATTGTGGCAGCTTTTTATTTTTCAATGTATTCTGTGTAAATTTTAAAATGCCTCATTTAATGTATGCCTTTGTTAACATGTAAAAACTTTTGTATCTAAGACAGAACATCTCCCCTCAAGTGCAGTTAATTTCTTCTCTTCACTGCTGTGTAGGGCGAATGACATTATTTCTCATGGTCAGTTCCTTGTACAGGTTTCTGTTCATTTGTAAAGATAAATGTATTTATATTTTAATGCAGAAATAGACTGAAAAATTTGATATTGTGAGTAAGAATATTAAAAATTACTGTGTAAAAAAGAAATAGAATCTTGAAATGTGTCTTTATTCAATAAAGTACCTTCTTTCAGAGCACAGAAAGGAATGTTAAAAAAACTTGGATCATAGATATTTATTTTATTGTATAAACTGACTACACATATTCCAAGCTGAAGTTGACAGAGCTTATTTTCTGAAATAAATCTTTTAAAATTATTTCAAATTTATTTAAATTAAGCTATTACCTCTAGTAATTCAAATTCAAGTTTTTAAAAAATAAATCATTTAATAAAACTATCTTGATATGTAGAAGAAATTTTACAAGAATATTTTAAAATAAAGCCATTTCTGTCATCCATGTAAATCATATTCATATTAAGTAACTAATAGTAGAGACAACAAATAAAGATTAAAATAAATATCCTCTCATACCTTAGATTACTTAAAATAAAAACAGCTCTTCATATTTGAGCTAAACAAAAGATAAATATATATAGATAGGGGGAAAAGAACAGATATTAGGTGCTCTGAATAAAAGTTGCCTGGAAGGGAAAATCCATTAATTAAAAAAAAAAAAAAATCAACAACTTCCAGGTAACAAAATAAATAAGTTTTACACTCAGATATCTAAGTAGTAAAGAAATAGTTGCAAGTGGGATAAATAAATACTGCCAATAAAAAATGTATACAACTGGAAAATAACCTGAGAAAAAAGTTAAACTGAAACCATGGAACGAATTCAAAGCCAATGAAATTATATCATCAAAAATAAAATAACATTTTATAGCCAGGACTTTATGTTTAAGAATTTTTGTGAACTTTCCAAGAAATATTAAATAATTTAAAGTCAGAGGTATCGAAATCTTTACAGTTAAAACTTTTTACATGTAAGCTCAAATGTTCAAGCTGTTCAAGCTCCTACAAATTTACACAGAAAAAATAATTAAAAATAATTTGTTTTGTTTACATGTAGCTCAACAGAAAGTGGCTTAATTTAGTTAACAGATTATTAATATAGGTCAATGAGATGAAAAAATTGGTGGAAAAACTGATCAACTGAGATAAGAAAAATTCTGAAATTAAAATAAAATTAAATTATACTAAATGTCTTGGAATTAATTAAAAATTGTTTGTAAATATTGAACATTCAACTTAATTATTTAAAAAATGGTTGAGGGGGACTCAGCATATTTTAAAAGTCCAATTGTTTTTCTTAGCGTATATACTCGTTCTATACCCCATTCAATCATAAGCCGACACCCCCCTCTTTTGGATGATTGTAGTATAAAAAGTGTGTAACCCGCTCATAAGCCGACCTAAAAAAATAATAGGACAGCGTAAACAAAATGGTACACATTTTTTAAAAACTACAAGCTAAATCGGTCATTAGGATTGTTTACATTTGCTTAAATTGGTGACTACATAAAGGTACTACCCAATCTTTGTACAATACTTTTCTTTGTATTTCCTTCTACTTTGTACTACCTATCTTTGTCTTTGTACTCTATGTTAGTGTGAGGCAAGATTTGCAGGTATTTTTCTTGTTTCTTTAGTGAACATTGGCGACAGAGCGCACATTAAAATTCGTTGTTGAAAACAAAATTTGTCAAAGAATTTATTAAAACATTTACAAAAATATACAAAATGAATTAATAAGTTAAGTGCAGATCTTAGATAATATTTTATAGCTTCTGGAATGGAAGAGCAGTCGAATCTTGTAGAATTTAGACAAGGACCATGATGATTTACAATTACAACACCGATATTCAATGTTCATGGACAAGTCACTTGTGACCCGCTTGTAAGCCAACCTCCAACTTTTTCCCTTAGATTTTGTAAAAAAAAGTCGGCTTTAGAACGAGTATATACGGTATGTTGAAACATTTATCAATTATTTGATGAAATCCTCATCTGTATATTGTAAGAGCCTGAACAAATTAAACATTTCACAATCAGATTAAAATGTATTACTGTATCAGTGGTTGTGTGATAAACAATTGAAATTTAAAAAAAACACAAACAATATTGAATCCATTGCACATTACAAGTCTTGGTAAGATAAATTATATCACAAAAATAAATAAGTAATTTTAAAAAAAAATGTGGTGTGGGCAAGAGGACCTTAAAACATCTATCTATTTCTCAAAATTTTTTTCAAATCAGATAAAAATAACTTGTGGTTATTAGTGGGCATAAAACAGGTATTATTCCTCAGTCTTTCTTTTGTATCAAATAAATCAGTTTTTAAACTTAAAGTTGTTTAGTGTTTTCAAAGTCAAATTAAATATTGCATCTGAGCCAGGACAAATTTAAAGTTAAAAAAATTATAATAAATAAAAGCAGTGCAAAATTCATTGGGTAATGAGGCAGAAAATTACAACACAAGCACAACAAGAAAGATACATTATATTTAAGAAAAGAAAATATTATCAATACATTATTTTCCTTCCTCACCATTTATAAATATAAACAAACACGAGGTAGAATTAACTTGCAGTACAAAATGCAGATTAAATTTAAAAACGAACCAAATCATAATCTAACTAAAACAGCTTCAAATGTTCAACTGTATAACTCCTTTCTTTAGGCCAATATTCTCTTAAATTTATATAACAGAATTATTTTAGTTGAATATTTTGTGATATTTTTGGTATTTATGACTTTTGAGTATCGTTAGGTTGATAGACTATTATAAATTTTAACTGATTTGCTTATACACTGATTATATGATTGGCTACACATGCATTGGAGTAAAGTTTTGTAAAATAATACTATGTCAGCGGCAATAGCATTTTTTTTAATATTAAAAAATACACCCTCTTTAAGTTTTTACTATAAGTATTAGCAAGTTGTTATCTATAAGTAATTTTAGTTGATGAACATTTGCAAAGGCCCTATGGAATTTTTAAAATGCTGAATTATCACAAAAATTTAAAGATATATTTTTATATAAATGATCAAATAAGAAAATGATTAAATACTTCATTGTAATCACCATAACAAGAGACACTGCATCATGATATGTAACTGGACTGACAACTGGAATTTTAAAAGCAACATGTTTAAAAAGAAAAAATTAACTCTTGTAAATCGTGAAACACCTCATGCTAGCATTTTTAAAACAGAATAAGTATTTTGGAGATTTAAAAACTTTAAAAATTGGTATTGTGTATTGATCAAAATAATAACTAGTATAATCAGGTTTTTTAAAAAAAAGGGATAAAAAATTTGTAAAATTCAGCAGTGTCAGAAATTTACTTAGTAAAAAAATAAACATTAATATACAAAAAACACCATAACTAGATTAGAAGTTTACTATTATTTATATGACCTAGTTAAAATTATTTTTACCACGAATCGAAATGAAACATGGTAGCTTGAAAAAATAAAGAGTAAGAGCAATCAACTTGATAAAATATGTGAACATGAAAGTTCTTTCTTTTTTTTTAATGGTGATATTCTATTCTAGTATTCTAGCTCAAAACATGTTCTTTTATAACTTTAATATAAAATGATTAGCCATACTTTTACAAAGATGGAGTAAGGATGCATAACTGGTACATGTATTGCTACTGTTACCATATTAATTAATAAATCTTATCTAAGGTAATCAAATATAATATATGACCATGTTTATTAAGGCTAAAGGGTGTCATTCTTGCCTCGTTATTCTGATACAATTGAAATATAAAGTTTGTTTTCTACAAGCATATCTAAAATTTATTGATTTTAACATTTTGTTTAATCATTAGATAGTGCATGGACATTCATCCTTAACATTGTGACATAAAAAACTTTACAAAAAGATGGACTTTAATGTCTAAAAATAAAAATGGCTATATTTAGCATAAAGCCTGATAAAAGTGCTAAAAATGATTTTTATGTGATTACATTTAAGCAAAAAAGTTAGAATTTTAAAAACTGTCATAATTATTACTTTAACTTTATTTTTGATGAAAAAAAATCCTAAAAGTAATGAAAAATTTAAAATACATTTTTAATTGCTTTTTCTAAATGAAATATTTTATTTTATTTGATGACATATGTTTGGTCTAATTTGCAAATTTTTTTTTCTGTTTTTAAATTTCCGTCTCAACTCCCCACTTAACCAACAGTAATTCTATTTATTTATACTCTTGTTTGCATTTTATCATAACTTAGTTTTTATACCAATCTCCCAGAAGCGTAACTAGGTTTTCCTAGCAAAAGGGAAAATATTAAATTACAGTATATAGAATAAATTGATTATTGAAGGATTTGCCCACGTTGCATTTGGGAACTGCCAAGTATTTGTTATGCCTCTGCAATCTGCCATAATCATATCAAACATGTTCCCCAAAATTTTTTAAAACATTTTTTTGATTACTTTAATGCACTATGGAAAATAAAAAATTGAAAATGTGAGACACAGTCAAAAACGTTATTTAAAAAAAAAGGTCAATATTAGACGAAAATTAATCAAAGTGCCCAAAATATTTAGACAAACTAAATTTTTTCAAGTGAGTGACATTCTTACATTTTAAAAATAATAAAAAGGATAAAACAAATGTTCCCCTTGCAACAATAACAAAAACATTTTTATATAATCCAACATGTGTGTAGTCAAAATAATTCAAAATTATCAAGATATTAAAAGCCATAATTTTGACTGTCAAACCAAATGCAAATATGAAAAAAAATTTAAATGCTTTAAATGACAAAAACAAGTCATTTGTGCCATAAAATAATTTTATTGCAGCAGTGAGGTCAATGCCACTCTGATGGAAGTAAAAATTCTTCATCGATTCTTTTATAAATATAAAATAGTCCTTAATGCCTTGTTAAACAAAACACTTGGTATGGGATGATGTTAGGACAATAAATATTTTCTTTTATCAGATTGAGAATAATAGTTATTCAGGATGTATGAATTTGTAACTAGCTTCATCAAAGATAAAAATGTATGCCCACTTAAAATTAAGTTACACCTCAATCTTAAATAGTGTGCTAAATTTTTTTAAAAATCAAACAAAATAGCAAATATGAACTTACAGGCTTTCAATAATTAAATTGGAGGGCAGTGTTAAAGAAAGAATCGATACTGATACCGATTTCTACATGATAAATTTAAAGGTGATACTTTACTTTTCAGAAAATGCCCCCAAGTTATAAAATAAAATGATTTGATAACTGCCAGATTTAAATGAAAACTGTTTTAAAACATCAAGCATTTTCTAAAAGCACAGTAGCTAAATAAAATAAAAGGTATATGACAGATGTGTTTGAGTACACAATAATAAATGCAATTTGTGTACTTAAAAATGCATTTAAATAAAATTTTACAACTAACTGCGGATGAAAGACTCAATTTATTAAGCCTGTAAAATTGAATTAACCAGGGAGTAAGTTAACTAGGGTGTAAACTAAGTACATACATAAACATTCCCATCAATATTTTATCTATAGGAGAATCACTTATAGTTCTAAGTGATACCTTAAATTAAAACACGATAAGATATCTATATTATGTTTAAATCATGTTGCTATTAAAGCTCATTTGCTTGGCCCATGAATATGCTTAGTTCATCATGAAGTCCAACAACAGTTCAAAGTGTGATTAGGGATGACCTACAAATTATAAATTGTAAGCATCTGGGACATGCCATTAAATACTTTAATCATTGACTAAATCATTCGTTGACTGCTCTTTGTCTTCTGGACTGTTAGTAATGTGGCTGTGCACACTTATGGGGCTTTCAGAGAAGTCTTCTTCTGAGTCTGCATCATCGTGAATATGAACAACTTTGAGAGGAGGTTCAGCCCAGGCGTGTTGCAATCCTACGGCTTCCCTTGAACGTTTGCTAACAGGTATGTCAAATCCAGCATCTGATGAGGAACGACTACGGTAAACTATGGCCTGCGGTTCTGGTTCATGGCAAGAGTAGTGGTCAACAGTGGCTTCATGGGGCATCTGGGAGAAACAGCATCAGATTATTGAGTTAAATCTGGCACTTGTGACAAAATAGTTCAAAATGTAATTTGAATTGTGTCAATGACAACATATGGCATCAGTTGGAAATATGATTTCAATTGTCATTTTAATTTATGAATTTAAGTTTAAGTTATGAATAAACAAATTTTTATGGAAATACTTTTGTAATATGAGAGAAAAATTAAGGCAATATTATCTATTTGCATGCATTATAATTTCAGAATAACAATGTTAAAGAAAAATAATGTGAAATAAAAATATATTAATTTTAAAAAAAATATACATGCCTTTGTTCAATTCAGTAAAAAAAATTTAAAAGGCTTATAATTTTTAAAGACTTAAATTGAGAAATGAAATAGTTGAGTGATCCGAGTATTTGAATTTTTACTACTCAACTTGATCCAATAAATTCTTCACATAAATTCAGCACATCTATATACTACTCAACTTGATCCAATTAATCCTTCACATAAATTCAGCACATCTATAATATACTACACAACTTGATCCAATTGATTCTTCGCATAAATTCAGCACATGCTACATTTCTAACTTAATTAAAACAACTTACCAGCATAGCTGGAGCTCTGAACATATAGCAAAATGGATAGTGAAGCAAGTTGAGTATGGAGGCAGCGTATATGTCAGCATAACGGCGCACTTGTGACGCAAAGAATGTTTGCCTCGATCCTTTATTAAATAAAAGATATTAGCACTTAGCTAATTTGTTACACATTCAATTATTTATTTACTGACAGTGAAAAGTTGAGGCTTCGCTTTAAAATAGAAAATGTAAAATGAAAGTATAACGTACCACTTCTAAACAGACTTCCCAGCATGCCATATGACATGTCCAGTTCATGAATGACAGTCTGAAATAAATAAAAGGCTAATAAATACAGAATATACTCGCTCTAAAGCTGATCTTTTTTGGACAAAATCTAGGGGAAAAAGTTGGGGGGTCTATTTATGAGCAGGTCATAGATGATTTCTCCATTTATATTGAATATCGGTGTTGTTATTGTAGATCATCAAGGCCCTTTTCTAAATTTTACCATACTTGACTGCTCTACAAGAATGAATTATGTAATTCAACATCTGCACTTACCTTATTTAATCATTTTAATTATTTTTGTGAACGTTTTAATAAATTGTTTTACAAATTAAGTTTTCAACAATGAATTTTAACATTTTAATTTACGTGCTTTTGCCACTTTTTACCCAAAGAATTTTTTTAAATACTGGTAACTCTTGCCTAACAAAGAGCACAAAAACAAAGATAGGCAGTACAAAGTAAAAACATCATAATGACCGATTTAGCTTGTAGTTTTTAAAAAAAATTGTACCATTTTGCTTAAGCTGTCCTATTATTTTTGGGGGTCGGCTTGTGAGCGGGTTATACACTTTTAATACTTTTCTCTTCCAATAGAGGGGGTGTCGACCTCTGAACAAACGGGCTATAGAACGAGTATATATGGCACTTGAAGGTATAAGAAATACAACTCACGAAAAAAAGCTCTACAATAAAAACATACCAAATAAATATTTTGAAATTCTTTAGTCAGAAATATACTCTAGATGGATGACTTACTCGAAGACTATGATTTATCTGGGTTGTATCAGGTCTCTCCAATGCACTACTGTCTAAATGTCTGAGAAATGTAAAAATATGATATAGCATTATAGATAATTCTTTCCACAAATTATTTCAACTTCCAAAATGGGTTTTCAACTTTTACTCATCTAAGAATATCTTGACTTTGACTTTCTATTTTTGAGATCCTCTTCCTTCTTCAAATTTTTATGGTGGTCTTTTCAAAATAATATAAAAATTTTTAATATTCTTGGCATAATAATTTCTTTGGGAAAAAAACTCTTAAGAATAACTGAAAATCCTACATGTGGAAGAAAATCAGCAGTCCCGAGCCTGCGCTCTTCATGGGGCTTCCCGGAAAACCCCCTCAGCCCTCTGGCCCCCTAAGGGACGTAAAGACTGAGAAGCCCCCCGGAACGGCCGCTGCTACAAGCAGCCGCCTGGGCGTCCAGGACACTAGGTCGAAAACGCCTCCCACTAAATTGTGCCTCCCGAGGGAGGTGTGGAATTTCCTACTATGACTCGCTATCAACATAGTATCACTTTGGCGCCACCCCGACAAAGCTTACGAGTCTCTATGGTTAGGATCGCCGCAAAGCGGGGGATCATCACTGACCTGCCTAGGGTTTAAGAATAACTAGATATTTTGAATCTTCTATTTCTATATTAAATTCTGTGATTCAATATGCCAATAACTTTATATGCATTAAAAAAATGTCACCTGTAAATATCTGACAGAGCGCTTTCAATTTTGGTGAGATTATCAAAGAGCTGCTTCTTTTCTGTCCACACTTGCAGTTCAGTGGTCAGTTCAGGTATAATGAGAAATGTACGCCAGCCCCGGATTTTCTTTGACTTGAGAATATCACCAAAGATGTGGTCACCCACGTAAAGGACATCACTGCCCTTAGCTTCCAGAAGGCGAGAGACGACCTCACATGATCCTGGAAACACGCGGATATAAATAAATAGACTTTCATTATGTATAACAGAAAGAAATTGGAAATCTAAATACAGTCGAAACCGCTTAAGTCGACGGCGTTGGGGTATGAAAAATGGCATCGACGTAACCGATGATCGAATTAAAGCGAAAACCAATATGGCGGCAAAATATTTACATGCGCTTGAAATTTCTTTATGTACATGTTCTGCGTTAATTAGTGATGGGACGATTAATCAGAATCGTATCGGAATATCGGGACCCTATTTCTTCACTCTTTCTTAAGGTTGTTAAGACCGTTCATTTTTAAAGACCGTTTAAGTTTAAATATAACGCCGTTTTGCGGTGATTCCCAGATTGAGCGATACTGTGCCTTCGAAGCCACTTGCTTGATTTTCCTTACAAGCTACACAAATAAGTAACCTACACATCCCCTCATTGTCCCCGAACCATTCTCTTCCTAATCATCTTCTTTGGGTCCGTCCTCTCAGCTTACAATGGACTCAGAATGGTCTATCGTGACCTATATATGACTCATGACAAAGCGAACTCTTCTCTATATAAACGTACACAAATAAATTAGGTACTCCTTTTGAACCTTCAACTTTGACATATTTTAATTAATTCTAACCAATAGTTAAATGGCTTTTGCACACGGCCACTTCTTATGAATGAAACAATGAGAACAAAGCAGTAGCTAACATTTTCAAAAGCTGGCGATTGGTCATGGGGATCGAGATAACCAATGTTAAGTGGCAAATTTGACCCTTTTTTGTGCTCGTGTTATGAGGTTTCGGCGACTTAAAAAAATCGAATTAAACGACGAGAAAATGCTAAGACAAAGAGAGAATTTGGCGGTTCCAATAAAAAACGCCGACATAATAGGGTGGTCGAGCTAACCGAGCTCGAGGTAAGTGGGTTCGACTGTAAATAAATAATAAATATTCTAAAATGGTGATTAGTGAGGGGTGGGGGGAGCCACTGAACTCTAGAAAGTTAGAACAACGGTGAAGTTTATCAACTTAAGACATTCATAGATTTAAGGAATTGGAAAATTTAGGTTGAAAACCTAGAGAACAAGGGCAATTCAAAAAAAGTGGATTGATTGAGACTGTTGGATAAACTGAGAAAATGGTAAGAGAGAGGCAAGCATTGTTATCAACAAATAAAGATATAACCTTGTCAGAGATTGTGATGTCAACAAATAAAGATATAACCTTGTCAGAGATTGTGTTGTCAACAAATAAAGATATAACCTTGTCAGAGATTGTGTTGTCAACAAATAAAGGTATAACCTTGTCAGAGATTGTGATGTCAACAAATAAAGATATAACCTTGTCAGAGATTGTGATGTCAACAAATAAAGATATAACCTAATCAGAGATAGTGTTGTCAACAAATAAAGATATAACCTTGTCAGAGATTGTGTTGTCAACAAATAAAGATATAACCTTGTCAGAGATTGTGATGTCAACAAATAAAGATATAACCTAATCAGAGATTGTGTTGTCAACAAATAAAGATATAACCTTGTCAGAGATTGTGTTGTCAACAAATAAAGATATAACCTTGTCAGAGATTGTGATGTCAACAAATAAAGATGTAACCTTGTTAATGGTTTAGTTGTCATCTCATTTTCAAAGTATAAGTGTCAAAGTGAGCTAGTGTTGCCATCAAAATAAAATAACTACTGAAGTTAAAAGAATCCTGACTAACTAAATAAGAGTAAGAGGGTTCGATACAGTATAATAAATAATAAAATAAATAAAATAATAATAAATAGATCATAAATAAATGAAATATAATTATTCAGTTAGCATTTGCTTGTAACCGTATTTCTGTTATATCTTCACAGGTTTTAGTGGGCAGAAAACTAAACTACTACTTCCTTCTTTGTTGTAAAAAAAAAAACCAGTTTAAAGAACATAAAATCTTAATCTTCAAAGCTTTCAGACCTCCTGAATAAATCTCTCCACTTTTAATGGGGCCCAAATGATGACCAAGACTCAGTGCACCAGTTGTCTGTAATTAAAGTCAAGAGGTTTTAGTTGCATTATCTATAATATTATATTTAATATAAGAAATATTTTTAATATAATGATAGAAAACTACAGTATAGACAAATAATGCTACTCATTTGCTTGAATAGTTTTGAAATGAAAAATTTGACAAAATTAAAATAAATCTACTTAAAGTAAATAAAACTAAAGATATTTTATTTTACATTATAATCATTATACGTTTCAGCATTTTTCATTTCAAATCAAATAATGTAAAACATAAAATATATAAAGAGAATTAGTCACTGGTACTTTTAAAGAATAAATAAACTCACTGTATTAACTCTCCTTAAGATGGTTCCATCTTCAAAAAACAAAGGTTTCATTGCATCCACAACAACACAATCCCAGTAGGTTGTCCAATGGCGATTACCATGCTAATGAAAGATTCAAAAGAAAGGAATTAAACCTGAACAACATGGGCACAACAAAACAAATCTGATTTGGAAAGAACTCTTCTTAAGCAAACTAATGCCTTAAAAAAGGAAAATACACACACACACATACATACACACACACAAATACACTGGCCGTGAAGTTTCTCACCTTCTTGGGAAAGTCCAAAAGATAAGCCATGATTTTCTGTAAATCAAAATTGGTTTAAAAATAATCTCTTTATTTTTGTTTGATAAATAAGAATATTACTTGATGGGATATTACCCCCCCTCCCCCAACTGTATTCACAGTTAAATATTTATTTATTCACATAATGGATCCTTTTTAAAAAGTGCTGTTATTAAGTAAACATTAGTATTGGACTATGCTAAGTAATTGATTGCCTTTGATGTTTTATATCACACACTCATGTGTAAAATAAAAAACTTTATGAACTCACATCAGAATACTCATAGCCACTGTTTGTTATAAGCACTGTCTTGGCTCCTACTTGACGGATTCTGTATCAAAATAAATTACAGATGTTTTAAAAATTTATATGATAAAGACTCCCCAGTCTGGGGAAATCATAAAATACAAAATATTCTAATTTCCAAGCAAAGTTTTGCAGTTTCACAAGAATCTAAATTTTAAAAAATAACGAGAAAACCAAGTAGATGATGGTTAATCATAACACTCTTTGCAAGCATCATATGATGCACCTCCAATAAAAGTATTTGTTTGTCCAGTACACACTGACCTGTCCAGGAGTATTGGTAACTTCTCATCCTTATGAACGTATTTGTCCAGGTTGTTCATAGTGCAAGTTTTCAAATCACCCTTTCAAAGAAAGATAGTGACAATAGTATCATAGAATACTAGAATAGTGGTAAGAAACAAAATAAATTGTGAAATAAAAATACTGATAAAAACAAGGTAGCCATTGAATCAGGTTGTGCACCTGTGCCTTATAATGGCTCTGTGTTCAATGTGTGATTTATGTCATCAACATAAAAAATCTGTCTATAATTATTACAAGACATTTCATACAAGAATCCCTTCATGCCATCAATATATTTGTAACTGATGAGACTAATGCCAGACGAAAAAAATAACAAAAAAAAACCCAACAAAGTTCTGTTTTCATTTAAAATTGAACAAAACATTATATAAAAGCTGCTTATGTATGTTAAAGTAGATAGTTAAAATATACTGAACAATCAGTGGCAATGAGAGCAACAAGAAATGTCTGTGATTATAATAACATTAAAAATTTGGAACTGTAGCTAGCACAAAGTAAACAACTCACTTTGTTATGCAACCAATCTACAGCCGCACGGACATCTTGAAATATTGACTTGTAAGACATGTGGACATTGCCATATGTAACTCCTGTTCTGGTTCTATGTTCAATTAAAAAAAAAAATAACTGTTTTAAAAGTTAAATGTATTCTTAACCTATCAGCACATTCATACATATGATTGTTAAAAAAACAACACTTTTTCAAAACCTGTATACATGCTTTATTTTAAAAAATGATTTAAAAAATCTTACTCTTAACCTATCAGGAAATCCGTGCAGTATTTTTTAATAAACTAAATGCTTAAACGTTTCATTAGTCTGCACTGAGATATATTTTGTGATTCTTATATTTTATATAGGCCGTCATAAATTTAAATGTCATTCTAAAGAGGAAAGATTTCTTCTTTTTATAAGTTCGGCGGAAATTACTGTAGATGAACTCTTAAAGCCCCAAAGTGCGGTGAATTGCGCCTCTTTTCTAATGCCGAAGCGCGGTAATGCACGCCTTGATAGAACTCTCTTTAGAAACGAAATCACAGAAAATAAAAACTCTTCAATGTGTGAAAGATGATGTATTCAACATCAGGCGCTAGTGTTATTGCTCGATTCATGAAGTTTTTTGGTAGTTTTAAAGGTTTTTTTATAAGATGTGATTTTGTTATACTTTATTATAAAAATAATAGTGCTAAACTACAGGTAAAAAGAGTATTAAAGTCAAGACTGACTTTTGGATACGTAAAATAACCATTCTTATCCTAAAAGATGAAGTCAGTATGACAATAATAATATAAATGCATTTTACGCAATTTTTTAAATTTCATAACCAGTTGATCGCAATATGGGAAATCTTTATGGGACTGAGGCGGAAGTTTATTGAATACCTTCTGGGGCTTTATGAGCTAAAATAATCATAAACTGCTTAAAAGTTTCCATTATGTTTCCTAAATTTTACATTTTCCCTTTCAGATTTAAGATTAACTGTGTCTTGTTAATGGCATATTACTTCACTTTTCTGTCGTGCTAATTTTTGAGCATTCAACCTTATCCTGTCATTTTTGTTCAAATTACTGTTCGCAGAAAGGAAGGGCTTTCACCTTAAAGATAAACTTGAGGGGATTTTTTTTTTATTCTTCAGGTAGGATAGGACTAGTGAGGCATTTATCCTTTCACAGGTTAGAGTAGGAAGGGATATGGCTTTTATTTGTCCTTATCCAATAGGATTGAATAGGACTTGAAGACTTTTCCCCTATTTTTTGTCTTTTTCATTCAGGAGAACAAATAAGGTGATATTTCATTATAGTTCCAGGAAAACATTATCCTTTTGTTTTAGTGACAAAGCTATTAATACTATTAATATTTCTTTACTTTTATTAATTACTAAAACCCATCAAGTATGTTTTGACTTACTTTGTATAATCCTTGTTGTTTGCAAAAAAGTTTATTACACAGGCCAGCATGTAAGTTTCTGTAAAAAAAAAAAAAAAAAAGAAAAGATTTAAAATTAATTTCTTCTGCCTCTAAAATTAACTGATCAAACTGATGACAAAAATAAATCTTCCCATGCTGTGCAAACACATTTGTTTAGAAAGCTGAAATCCAAGAAATCAAACTAACTTTATCTTAATGTAAAGGACAAATTCTGACTACTAGTATTATAAATACCTGGGATATTGAAGAGAGTGTTAAGGACATAGAGGCGATTGTCATCCAACTGAACATACTTGTTTGGGTAAATTTCTGCTACTTCATGTCTAATGAATAAGTATAAACAATTTACATGATTATTAATCTACCTTAAAAAACTCTGAAACAAGTAAAAACTACAAGTAACTTAGCCTCATTTTCTTTTACAACAAAGGGCCCTAAAAACATTCAAATAAACTACAACTGCGGAACTGACAATACTTACGGTTTGAGGTACTGGAACCCATGTACACAAACTAGAATATTTCCATGAGAGTCAACTTTAAGTAGATTTCCATAAGTTTTATCAAACCAAAGACCTCTGAAACAAAATAACACATTTATTAAAATGTGTGTCTTTCTCTCTATGAATCATTACTTTAGAATCATATCTGTACAAAATAGAGCAGCAAAGATTTTATGATTATTTACCATCCATTTTATTTTCTTGGATTGAAAGGGACCAGTGCAACTAGTAATGCTTCAAGATCATATTTCAAAGATTTACAGAAAAACCATTTTTTAAACTTGAAAACATACAGAAAATTGTATGAAACGGATGATAATGTGAACCAAAATCACAGAAATCCAAAAATGTAATTTCTGATGAAGAGAAAAGCTTTGGAGTTAAATTGGAATAATTGATTGGTTCATAATAAATGTTAAAAAATATTCATCTCAATTAGATTAATCTATATGCAGCAATAAATGCTCATTTATATGCTCATTTAATATTCACTATAAATTTCACCTGCCCTGCATGAGCGCGAGACGGTATTAAACTCAAGTACTCCGAGATCAGAGTGAAGCCACCTCAGTGGCCCAGGACACTGTGCTGACAACTGTCCAACTGTAATAATGAAAAAAGGTGCTCATGTAGAAATCAAACTCATAGAATCCTTTTGCAAGGCTTCCTCTGAGCTCAAATCAAGCGTTACATGCAAGAAGATATAAACTATATTTGCTAGAAATTCACCTGACAGGAAAGGATGGATCATACTCAAATTGTTTGATCTCTTCTGGATACCCAATCTGTACTAGCCTGTCTTTTAATAAATTGAAGCCCATAGCTTCATACACAGGGGATTTATACACTGCAATGAGACACATTTAGATTCTAAATAAATGACAAAAACAGTTAGTGAAAAATGCACATAAATTGTATTATATGACGGTTGTTAACATGCTACTTAGAGACAATAATAAAAAAGTAAAATAATTGAACATGTTATTCACACAATGCACATTTAATATAAGCAAAATTTTATGCACAACAGCATATATATTAAATAGTATTGACGTCCAAAACACGAAAAAAAACTAATAACACATTCGCTGAATTGCAAATGTTTTTGCTGGTCACCTGCAAGTGTATAGTCCATATCGAATCCAAAAAACTTAATTTTGTCTAGATGAAGACCACGGTTGACAAAAATTCTGAAAAAGTTAATAAAAATTAATTCTTTTAAATTTAAACTTTAACTAGAAAACCAATTTAAGAAAACTTGATGTGCCTCTTCCATAATAACAATCATTTAACAACATAATTTCATTTTTTATGAAAATGCATTTTAATTTTTTTGTCAACCTAATTTTTCAAGTGGCATATATTTCAATGTAAATATTTTTATAAAGAGTATACCTATGTTGGGGATCCCTCTTAAAGACCTTGAGAGTAGTATTACTGGTGTGTCCATTTGCCATTATTACAGAATCATTGGGTTCACCTGTGGACATTTTATCTTCTAATTCTGAAAAAAATAAAATAATGACCTTCACCTACTGTTCAGATTTATTCAAATGGTAGAATTAAATAATGAAGTACATTTGTGTTTCATGGTTCAAACACAAACTAACAAGAGATGCAAGGTCTTACATTTTACCCATAAGATTCACTTTAAAAAAATATTATAATGTTATACCTTGGAAAAAAAAGCTAGCAACCTTAGAAATGGCACACACATAAGGGTAAGACGCAATAATATTAACATCCTATATAGATGGAGCATCCGTAATTTATAAGTGGAAACTTGTGTATTTCTTGGGGCAATGAAAGCAACTTAACTTTTAAAATGCTTAAGTTATTTTTTAAATTATAAATTATATAAACATAAGCATCTTCAAATAAAAAAAAAAAAAAGGTATAACACGTTTAATAGATATTTAAGATTTAGGGGTGAAGCCATGTTTTTAAGATATTTAATTACTGATAAACTTAAGTTCCTTTTCCAATTGCCTGTTAAATAAATCAAATAGACTCAAGAAGAAATTAAGATATGTGACACAAGCAAAACTTAAAGAGCTTTTCAAGACAAATGTGTACATTGAAAAATATTTAGGGGACTTTTCACACCCTCAATAATTTATACGAATAGCCAGGGTTAATTCTTCTTTCCTCAATGCAAAGTCTGAGATTCATTAGCATTTATTTGATCAAAGTGAAACCCAGCATGTTATGAATCTAACATGGCTCTTAAAGTTCATTTTATTCATGATAGAGGCCTTATGCTATAGAAAAGCTGTGTTTTTTTTAAATTTGAGTAAAACATTAGATATTTTGAGTTTAAAAGTTTTAGTTAAATTTTTTTTTTTTAAAATCAGAATATTTGTTGCAAAAGGATTACAGAAAATATTTTTTATATGTTTTTGATAAAAAATAAAATTCTGCTTAAACTTTCTTGGCTGATTACAGACAATGTTTACACTGAATTACCCTGAGATATGATAAAAAATATAACATCCCAAGATAGGATGAATCTCAAAGACAGGATAAATCCCAGAATAGGATAAAATCCTTTTAAAAAAATCTCAAAGATGGATATTTCTGAGATAAGATGAAATCTAGAAGAAAGGGTAAAATCCCTGACATATGATTATGAGATAGTTATAACTTAAAACCAACTGAAACAAACAAGGTTTCCTTTATCACAGTCATAAAGAGAGATTACACATTTATTAAAAGAAAAAGATTTATCACCTGTATAATGAAGCATCTATGATTGTGTAAGTCAAAAGCCACAAAAACAAAATCAGGAAATATAAACTAAAACGTTGACAGGTTTCATCAATCCATGAATATATAGGGTCTTACAGAATTGCAATGCTTTGACTGTGCTTGACTAAGCAGGCCACGTTTAAGTTATGTGGTGAAAAGGGACATACAATTAGATTTCACTTGTGCAGCTTTAAAAGGCATGCTATGTTTGTTTAGAGCAAACATTGGGCAAAACGGCAAACATTTTGTTTTGTTCAAAATTTAAACATGAATCAAATAATTATAGCTGAACTGGGTCAAACCCTCACTTAAGTACTTCATCAAGTTTTACTCTTTATCTACTGGAAACATTTGTCTAAAAAATCTGCCTTTAAAAAAAAACAACTACCTTTCAGATTTTTAAGCACATAGTTAAACATGCTTTTCATGGCCCACATATTTTTTTAAAGGCTGCTGATGTTAAAAATAATGGAAGAACAAAACAAAAGATAAGATATAATTTTGAGAATTAAAAAAAAACAACAAATGTCTTCGCTACAGCTTTTGGCATTTGTAACATAAACATATCTAATAAATAATTTTAGCAACTTAAGTAAATATATTTTGGGGTTATTTCAAAAGTCTTAGATAATAATAATAAAATAGATACAATATTACTAGATTTCTCAAAAGCTTTTGACAAAGTATGTATATCATGATTACTCAAAGAACTTAATTACTTCAGAATCTCAGGTCCCTTACATTACTGTATCCAAGACTCCCTTCTGGGTAGAGAGAAAACTGTAATAATTATTGGATTTAAATCAGGGTTGCCAACTCAATAAAATAACATTTAATGACAAATATAAGAACTTTCAACAAAATTTACGGACAAAAACAATTTTTTACGGACACATTTAACATAAAATGTTGACCTTAAAACAAACGAATAAGAAGCACAATCCAAGCATTGTAGCTAAAAAATGTAAAGTATCCATATGAGCACATCTCTATTACCATGCTCATATTTTATAACGTTAGTTTATTGTATGACATTCATCATCATTGACAGTGTTTAATTCCTCCTGCTTATGATCATACATAGAAACATTTACACTGTCGATCATTGTAGGGGTAGTTTTTCCAGGTCCATTTCTCAGAGTCAGTAAACTTTCCAACATTGGAGTAGACAATTTGTTTCTCAAGTTGGTTTTCAATAAACTAACAGCAGAAAAAACGCGTTCTACTTCTGCTGCTCCATGTGGAAGCGCCAACATTGTTTGTGCAAACTTCAAAAGTAGCAGAAATCTGTGCTCTTATCTTAGATATACAGATGCTCCTTCTATGCAGAAGATAATTGCGTCCACAGACCATGAAGGATGATCTTTTGGCAAGTGATGCAGCATTCACAGGCCACGCCAATCAGGGTTTTATGCATTACCCAGCCACCTAACTAATGTTAGGTACCCGTTCGGAGCTGGGTGGACTCAGGAACGCCCAAGGCCTAGGGAATAAATCTTTCGAACCCGTGACCATCAGTACGCTAGTCGAGCGCACTGCCATTTGACCCCTGTGCCCCTGTACTCTTTGTTTTCAATATTTCTAGTCAATTGTCCAATTTGATGCCAGAAAGAATCATAATCTCCGTCGGCCTTGATATTGCTTAAATCCGCAACTTGGTAGTCAATAAACTCAGCCTTTAAACAATCAAATTCTGCTGGAGACACAATTTGTGGAAAAAGCTGGGCCAGTTCCAACCTTTCCGACTGTTCCACCGATATTCTGTTAGTGAGTTTTAGTACTGACATGAGCTTCAGAACTATGTTGCTTCTGCATTCTTTTCTGCATTGGTGTAAAATGCAAGAACATCAACATAAACTTTTCAACAGTCGACGGATCATCTACTTTTTGGAGCTGTAGTTTAGTTTGATAACCAATGAATAATTTATCGCATGATTTTACTTTCCTAGCTCCAGAAAGCTCTTACACTTTATTAATAGAGCGAGGGATGCCACTAAAACAATTTAACAATTATTATTAAAATTTGCCTCAAGAAAATAGATATCACAAATAGGCCTGTCAACGGGTACCCGTTGCCATGGGATTACCCGGGTAGTAAAAATCTGCACGTGTACTTGTGAAAATGTAGCAACAATGTCTATATTAATGGAGTCAAAACTTCGGATACCATTCAGCTTTTTTTGTGTGTTTTTACATTGTGGCTTGCGAAACAATTTATCAAATGAAAATGTTTCTTTGAAATATGTGCTGTCAAGTACATTTAAGGAGAAATATCTGTCACTGGAAATAAAATACGGTCCCAACAAACTATAACGTTGTCAGTTTCTAAAGTCAATAATTAGTTAATTAGTTACCAACAGTGTAACATAGGTAAGTGGCAATTTTTAAAAACGTTTTGCACCTGGGTAGGAGGGGGTCACACATTTGTGACGAGGGGAGTGTGTGTGTGTGTTTTAGAAATATGAAGTCATATTAAAATGGTAACTTTAAATACAAGCTCCACTTAAATATTTGATTGCCTACAATTTATTTAATGACGTTTTATATGGATTTACGCCTGTATAGATTTTATAGTTCAACTTCACATTAAATACAAACTTAAGTGACAATAAAGTCATTTGACACATGCTAATTTTCAAAAAGGATGTATGGCTTTTGTGTGTGTGTGGAAGGGGGGGGGCAAAGTTTTGTGGCGTCATATTGGAGGGGGTCTAAGTTTTTGTGAGGGGGGGGGTAAAAAATCAGCCAAAATAGCATGACGCTATTTATGGACGTCGGCCGTGTGGCTACTGTGTGAAATTAGGTGCATGGATGATAATTAGGTAGCATTTTATAGCGGTCATGACGGGGAAAATTATGCGATGTGTCTAAAGGGTAACCCGGGTAGCATTTTTCAATAAAATTGACAGCCCTAATCACAAACATGATTTACTGATTTTTTTTAAACGTTGAGATTCCACGTTTTGTCAATTTTTTTTAAGGATGCCTTAATTTTTTAACGGAATTTTACGGACAGGCAATTTTACGACAAATCTTTAAGGACTGTCCTTGAATTTACGAACGGTTGCCAACCCTGATCTAAATCTGTACAAGTAAGTTAACTCAAGATTTCCACATGGAACTGTGCTATGTCCATTACTCTTTTTAATTTATACAAATGATTTACCCAACAACATCTCAACATGAACAAAAGTGAGGTTATTAGTGATGATTGTATAATCTATAGAACAGTTAAATCAGAACAAGAGGTGCACAATCTTACAAAAAGACTTAGATGATTTGATAAAATGTGAGACTAATTGAGCATGTCTTTCCACCCAGTAAAGTGTCAACTGTTAAGAGTAACAAAGAAAAAGAAACAAATAAATCAAAATACTAAATTCATGGAAAAGAACTAATCCAAACTAAAGATGCAAAATACTTAGGAGTAATAATAAATGAGAAACTATCATGGAATCCCCATGTCAATGAAGTTATTAAAAATTAAACAAAACCTTAGGCTTTATAAAAAGAAACTTAAACAGTAAAAGCAAAATGTAAATGGATTTATAACACTAAGATGTTTTTGGAAAATTAAAACTGACTAACAAGATTGCTGTTACACTTAAATTTGTTTTAAAAATATTATTACAAATTAAAGGACCCAGGCAACCTGTTTTGTTGCTTATGACAAGTTATTCTTTGTAAAATGCATGGGATATAGCAGTATTTTATTTTTGTTAAATAAATATACATGTAGTGTAAAATTTGAGAAAAAAATATTGGAATTTATGTAGCATTATACAGTAAACTGTTCAAATGGTTTTTTTTTGAGGCTTTGAAATGACACCTTCAACTGCCTCACAAATTAAATCACTCCATGAATACTTCTTCCCGTCTGCATGGAATGAGTTGCCTGAGCCTGAACAAAACAGGAAAACCAATAACAATATGATGATACAATATTTAGTGAGTGATGTGCTGTAACTTTACTCTTGCTTTAAAAGACAAGAAAATAAAGGAATAATGTGATTCCTTTATATGTCTCCAATACAGCTTTGTTGTTGTGTGGATGGACAGCTCAGTCTGCCTTAAATGTTAAATAACCCTGAGGATACTTTGTGCAACATTTAGAAATAGTCATTTATGACTCAGAAACTATGAGAGCAGATTATGACTGCTTGGGTGTGAGAAGAGCATGCAATGATGGTTCAAAAGAGAGTAATTAAAGCAAGTAAATAACTCTTAGGGATATAAGGTTAATCAAATGCCAACTAGGTGATATTTATTTACACTAATGCTTAATGAAGTATGCCAATGTGCCTATTCTTAGCTTTACTCGCTTTACTATACTATACTATACATAACTATAACCTATAACAAATAGCCAACTAGGACAAGGCTAACTTACTAATCTTTTATAGTAATTTAAAATTATATTGAATTAAATATTCATATTATTTTTGTCTTATGCTCAGTAAGGTATGAATAACTTGAATAAGACAAAGACTCTTATTCATCGGCATCCTTCCGTCTGGCGAGACGATGGTGCATCACCATTGGCTTGGGTTGCATTTCCTTGTGTGGCTGAGTCACTGAGCAGTCTTATCTTTGAGTGAAAGTCTCTTCCACAGCTTTTGCATGAGTTCTGTGCTTCCCAATGTTTTGGCCTTTCTCCGAGCTCTTCTGCCTGTAGCCTCCTCCATCCTTCGCTCCTCGGCTACTATGACACTGACACCCTTTTTTAAAACTGTATGCCACATTGATCGGCTCATCGGTCTTTTGCTTTGCATTTCCAGTCACTTGTGTTTAATTTGGCTGCTTTCATTTTCATGTCTCAACTGTCTCTCTGGCAGACATCTTTATTCTTAAAATCGGAGACCTGGGGTGACCGGTCTTCCTCTTTCTCGATGCATATCATATTCATAATTTCTATCATTCATGTCTTTATTACAATTGAATATATCTTAAATGATTCCCTGATTTCACAAGATTCTTTAACTTTATCACTTACCCATCGCCCTTTAATAAATCTTATTTATTACTTAGTCTTTAGTTAACTTAGAATTAGAATACGTAGAACTAGTGACTAGTGATAGTACTGATAGTGAATTTTAAAATTAAAAGGATTTACTAATTTACCGGCTACACTGAAATCGTGACTTAAACTTAAACCCTGCCGTTAATTAAACTTAATAATATGACTTTAAGTTAGTGGTTTCATATAGTTCGAGACAGGCCTACGCCTACTCAGTCAGTGAAGCCGAAGCCACTGACTGAGTGACAGTAAATTCAGTAAATTATCAGTTCAGTAAAAAAAACTCGGATAATTGGTGAAACTGCAAACACTAATGAGTTGAAATTGATAATGTTAAGTATTAACGAAAATAAATAAATGTAAATTTGTAATTAAGGGGTTTTTAAACAAATTCGTTTGAAACTACGTTGTTAAATTGGTAACCTACTTACAATGTATGTTTATTTGTGTTTTCTCGTAAGCTAACAGACTAACAGCTGTTTTCTTATCTAAGGGGGGTCTAAAAATATTCTCTGTGCGGTGTTATAAAATAAATACTCCCCCAAATATTCTGCCCCTAATGGATTCATGTTAAAATAAATCCTTCTTGGAGAAAAGTGTATAGGCGTATCTTATCTTATACAGACGCTCCTTCTATACAGAAGATTATTGCGTCCTACGCTTTTCTATGGTTTAAGACTATTTCTGCACTCTTATTAGAGTTTTAAATGTTGATAAAGTGTTGGTTTTCCTAATTTCTTCACGCAACCCATGCCACTCCCGAATTCCGGAGGGGAAGAACGAAAATTTGTATGTCGTATGTGTTTGTGAACTTTGTGCTTGCATATGAAATAAGAAAGGGATCGTCCTTAAAGTGCGACACGCTATTTTTGACCATTTTAACTTCCCCCTCCCCCTGTCACAAATCTTGGACCCCCACCCCCAAAATTACGTCACACTTTCGAAAAAAAAAAAGTTTTTTATTAACAAAATAATTAAAATTTAATACAAAACACCGTGACGTCACACAAGGCCGTACACACCCCTTCCCCTGTCACAAACTGTCACACTTTCTTACACCCCTCCTCTCCCTTTGGAGTGTAACATACTTTATGGATGGCCCCAAAGGTGTTATCTTATGTCTATCTGAGGGTTGTATTAAGTTATCTTTGTGTTGTATTTCTAAATTAGAATTAAAAGCTTTATGTATAATTAATTACTACTTTACTCTTGGTTCTTCTATCCTCTAATGCAGTTGTGTCCAAAGGATGGTGAAAATCTATAATATTGTTATGTTTACTAATTACTAGACTTTCAGTCTTAAAGACCCAAAATTGGAACAAGTTTATTTGGTTCTGTTTGTTCTGCTGTCTCTGACGTTAAATTACCAAGAAAACAATATCTGTATTTATTACTGATGACTGCCATGACTGGTCAGCACAGTTGACTAACAAAACATGTCTGTAACAAAGTCAGCGATTAATAAATAATCTGCCCAAACATTTCTGGCATAGTTTAAAGCCTTTTCTCTCAGCTTGATTACATGACAAAGACTTTAAACTTGACTGTATCATTCAAAACAAGTTCTTTGTGCCAAGCACCTTTGATGTGATCGTGTCCTGATCCTGTTGTAAAGGCTATGAACTCTATTGACTCTAAAACCCTGTTTAAATTTGTTCTTGTTTATCAATGTTTTCTTTGGAGGATGAGTCCCATACAGAAGATGCATGTTCTAGTACAGGTTTCACCATCTTAGTTTTATATATCTATTACATAATTTGTAAAAGTTCCTTTTTATAAAGCCTAAGGGTTCATTTGATTTAAAAAAAAACAAAAAACTTTCTTGACATGGGAATTCTATGATAGTTTCTCATTTATTATAACTCCTAAATATTTTGCATCTTTAGTTTGGGTTAGTTCTTTTCCATGAATGGAATATTTTGAACTTATTTGTTTATTTTTCTTTGTTACTCTTAACAGTTGAAACTTTTGTGGGGGGGGGGGGGAAGACATACTCCACTTAGTTCCCCAGTTTATCCAATAATCACAGTCTTTTTGTAAGGTTGTGCTATTTTGTTCTGATTCTATCGTTCTATAGATTATACAATCATAACCTAATAACATAATTTGTTCATGTTGAGATGTTGTTGCCAGTTGTTGGGTAAATCATTTATATCAATTAAAAAGAGTAAGGGACATAGCATTCTCGTTAATCATTAAATGTAATGGTCTACACATAAAACTTAAGCAAAACAGCCTATACAGGAGTAGAGGAAAAGCATTGTTTAGTAGAGTGAGTTATCTTATCTTATCTTATCTTATCTTATCTTATCTTATCTTATCTATACAGACGCTCCTTCAGTAGATAATAGCGTTCACAGGCCACTGCTATGAGGGTTCCACGCATTACCCAGCCGCCTAACTAATGTTAGGTACCCATTCGGAGCTGGGTGGACTCAGGGACGCCCAAGGTCCCGGGAACAAATCTTTGCCTTCGCGTGACCATCGGGCACACTGCCACTCGACCACCGTGCCCCTTTCAGACCCATTGCAGATGTCAATGGAACATAAATATTGTTCCACAATACATTTTACTACATACATTTTTCCACATCCCATTATCTGAAACTTAAGTTCTTTTAAATGCACTCCCATTTATCAGCAAGTGTGACTCTTTCCAAACCTCACTGCCCCCATAGTAATCGCAAATTTTCATCTATACGTTGGGGTCAAATTTATGTATTTCCCTTAAGTCTCTTTAGGGGCCGCCCATAAATGACATCACGAGATTTTGGCCGATTTTTCACCCCCATACCCCCTCGTCACAAAAACTTAGACCCTCTCTAATATGACGTCACACATATTTGTTCCCCCTCCCAATAAAAGCCTTATTTTTATTTGAAAATGCTTCTAGCTTCATTCATACAGAGGCCCCTTCTATGCAGAAGATAATTGCGTCCACAGACCATGAAAGATGATCTGTTGGCAAGTCATGCAGCGTTCACAGACAACGGCTAAGAGGGTTCCACGCATTACCCAAGAATGAGCATGTAGCCTACAAATCACTTTTTTGTCATTTAAATATTTATTTAGGGTAAGGCTGCACTCTAAAATCGTGTAACACGTGTGAAGCCATGTGCCATGTCAAACATAATTAATTAAATTGTACGCATTCAAATATTTAAGTGGAACACTTTTTTTTTGAGTTTAGCGTATTGATGTTACGTCACATAATCCCCCCTCCCCCGTCAAGCATTGTCACAAATGTGTGCATCCCCACCTCCTCGTTGCGTGACGTCATTTATAGACGATCCTTTACGTTAAGATTTGGTTGCATGTTGTTGGATTTAGAATTTAGATCAGGTACATAATGTTTTATAATACAGACGATTTTGGGGTTATGACTTATGTCATATGTTCGCTTCTATATTCAACAGGTGCAACTGACAAACTTGAAAAATACAACACTTTATTTTATGAAAAACAATAAATAAAGCACTTATCCTACTCATATTTTAATAAAATTTAGTGGTGCTTATATTTTATACACGGAGCTTTAATTATTTGATCGAAGTCTCTCCCAGTGAAATTGTTAGGGAGACTATATTTCATGACACAAAAATAAAATAATCTTTAATTAGATTTATCACGTGACTACATGAACTTTGAACCGCCTGGCCTTGACAGTGGCACAATTAAAATTGACTCAGCATTTCATTCCTCGCAGAAAACAACATCTTGCTTACTTTTGTTGTTGTTGGTTATAATTTATAAGTACATTCAGTGGAACCTTATCATTATACAGCTAACTTGACATTTTTCAAGAACATGGCGTCGATTAGAAGTTTCAATGTCATCTCAAAATCTTTTTGTCTGAGCAATTGCAAAGGTAGTGGCAGTGAGTGGTAGTGAGGTAGTGGTCAGTGGTAGTAATTTATTAGTTATTGAATATTATTATTATTATAATTATATTATTATTAGTAGTAGTTATTAGTTTAGTAATATTAGTAGGAATCTCGACTCAACTTCAACCGTACCAATATTATATTCATTGCTATTCAATGTTCAATAATTCCATAAATAATTAATTCGGACTCGGAGTGTCTACTGCTACGACAAAGTAACGGCAGACAACCCGGGGGGGGGGGGGGGGTGCTACGACATGTCGTAACGCCAGCAACATCCGCACGGGTTGACTGCCGTTACGACAAGTTACGACATGTCGTAAACAATCTTCTGTAAAAGACAAAATTGTCATAGCGCTAGCCACATCCTAATTAATTACCATGTCCATAGCCATAACAAATAATATTCATGAATCAAAATAATGAATGAGAATGATTCAATGATAATGATTCAATTATAAAAATAAATATATAATTTTATATAAGCCTATAAGTTAAGCCCCATGCCCATAACATTGAATTGAACATGACATACTACACAGCCACAACACGGCTTCACGGTTTACCGACCCATATAACAGAATATCACTGATCACATTCTCTGATTCTCATTCACAAAAAATACATTCATTCATAATATACATTATGAGTTTCATGGTTTTTTACATTTATGTGTGTCAGAAGAGTGGGGAGGGGATAAGTGAACTGTTAAGACCTTACTCTTCTCTGCCCCTTTTTATTAAATCCTTTATATTAGGTTCACCATCTTGGCGTGGGCTTGCAGTCGGTCGGTTTGGCGGAAAAACAAAAGTAAAAAATGACCCACTTCCTGTGATCCTATCGAGCTGAAATTTTGCACATACACTTGTCAACTAACAATGCATTGTTTAAAAATTTCAGATAGATCAAAAGTACAGTTATTAAATTAATGATTTTTAGTTTATCTCTATGTATCTCTATGAAGCCGTCTGCTATATAGGATAGTTGACCTCCACGGTCCATTGCATCTCACTCATTGCATCAATGACCACCCCAAACCGTGTTTTTACAGCAAGGGAAGTTCAGTCACATTCAGTCTGTAAATTTTTGTGGCACATTGTGTATTGTATCAAACATAATCTTATGTGGGACGTGGTGGTCGAGAGGTAGCGCGCTCGACTGTCATACCGATGGTCACGAGTTCGAATCCACGCGAAGGCGAGGATTTGTGCCCGGGGCCTGAGGAGTCCCCGAGTCACCCAGCTCTGAATGGGTACCTAACAAGACAATAGTTAGGCGGCTGGGGTAATGCGTGGAACCCCTATAGCCGTGGCCTGTGACCGCTGCATCACTTGCCAACAGATCATCTCTCATGGTCTGTGGACGCAATTATCTTCTGCATAGAAGGAGCGTCTGTATATCTAAAAAAGAAAAAAAAAAGAAGACTAATCAATACTTTCAGTTCTGTCTCATATGAAAGGGATTTTTAGTCAAAAACTTTGTTTTTACGGGGTGTTTAATTTTAAAATATTTTTTTGTTTAAAAAAAAAGATGACATACACAGAAAGATATACTCTCTTTGTTTCTTCGATTCATGTTGTTCTTGGTGCAGTGTGTTGCATGTGTTATGACTAACCAACATACTGGCCACATCTTGTGCGCATTACCCTAAAATGATCACAATTTGTGATAAATTCATTTTCTGATTTTAGTTTGCTTTTTGTTTCTAGATTAATGGTTAAATATTTTACATTGAAGGATAGAATTTCAGGCATTGCCCTGGAACCACTTCCTTTAACTTTTTTTTTTTTTTTTTTTTTAAGTCCCATAACCTCTTTTCCGAGGTCGTAGTGGATTCTAATGTTTCCATTCGAACATTCTCGGGCTTAATAGACACTGGCGGCGCCCATCCCTCACCAGGTCAGCGGAGGACTTTCTTAGCGCTAGTCATTTCTCAACATTTATATAGTGGCTTTTCGTGGGCTCAATCCCACGCCCCTCAGTTTGTGAGGCGAGCGCTCTATTGACTTTGCTACCTAGCTGCTTTTAACTTTATTTTAGCCTAATGCAATAAATTTAAAACTATGAATGAGAGTTTTAACAAACTAAAAATTCTGTTAATGATGGGTTGAACTGTCTTCATGGCCTCTAGAAGTCTTCTTTATAACTTACAGAAAATGACAATGTGTAACTCTATAGACTTACAGATATAGATAACCTTTTAAAGATTTTATTGCATTTCTTCCTTCACTTTGAAGGGTTGACCTCTATTTCTCAATATTGTCTTTTTTCTTTTGATAATTAAAATAACACAATACAATATAGATTAACTTTAAACAGTTTGATCTTGACAAGACCCTACAAGTGTAGTAATATTTTTCAATTCAAGTGAAGATGAAGGCCTTAAAAGGAAACTGCTAAACTAAACATTGAATGTTGTTTTAAGTACTGAGAAAAATTAAATAATGCTGTGCCGTGCATTAGGACATTTTATTTTAATGACTATTTATTCTAAATTTTTTTGAGTTCTTTTGGGGGAGGTTCTTTGGAGTTCTTTTGGGGTGTGTTCTGTGGAGTTCTTTTGAACTTTATTCTTATTTTTGAAATTTTAAGGGAATATCACCTACATGGGCCATTTGAAATTTCTGTGTTGCTATCTGATAAATAACAAAGTAAATGATTGTTATGTTTATAAGCTTCTGTAATTTCCATTTTTTTCATAATATGCTGCACATTAAAAAACAAATCCTGAAAATAAATCAATATTTAACTCTGACCAGCTATTTCAAGGCAACTCAGCACCAAGTCATCTACCATCAGAAACAGGGGAGCTTACTTTGTTGGGTCTGCATTGGGAATAAGTATTGCTGGTTATGGACTTTACAAATCTCAAACTAAGAATGCGGGGAATGATTTCTCTAAAACTGTGCAGGCCATTTTGACACCTCCTACGCTATCAGCAGCTGCCCCACCAGCAAGTCAACCATCTGTAAGTAAAATGATTTTTTGTTAAGTATTATTATTTTATTGAATATGTTAATTTTTGGAGATGTATAAATTTGTGTTTCTTTTTATTGCTTATAATAGAACAATGGAATATGAAATAAAAGTTAATTAATTTCTAAATAACTGAAAATATATGCCAAACACTATGGATTCATCTTTTAAAATCATATTCAAATTTAAATCTAGGTTTGGTCCCCTGGTAAAGATCATGCTCTCTATTTATGGATCTATGTCAAACCCACAGCCAATCCTAAAGAAGTTGCCAAAGTTGCAGCGAAGCTTCAGAAACTAGTTGACACTGTTGTTGATCCATCTTTAAGGGATGAGGATGATGAAGTTTTGGCAGGGGTCGGATTTGGTCCAAACTTTTATGGACAAGTAAACAAAATGCTTTATTTCCTCTATAACATGTTTAAAAACATTTGAAATTAGGGCAATGTTTAAAGCATCTATAGCAGTTATTTATTGTAAACCACTTACCATTAATAATCTCTAATTGTTTTACTTCCTTAAAAAAGAATTTTTTAGAAAGTAGTAGATTTTAGAAAGTAGTAGCAGGTGTAACAAGATGAAAATAGTGATATGTATTTATTTTAAGTTGATAAGTTGTCTGATATTTAAAAAAATTGTAAGCAGCATTTAAAATTTAATTTTTTTTCTTCACTTTTTGTCTATGAGGTTTCAGGCAAGACTAGAAAAAGTTATGTCTACCCATATAGAAAGGGAAGCCTTGGAGAAATGCCTAGTTCAGGTAGAAAAATATTCATTTTGCTTTTCTGATGTTTCTTAATAATTCTTTAAGCTTTTTTAATATGCCATGATGAAAATTTTATGTTAAAAAGATATATAACTGGTAAAAAATGTTTCTTTTCAGGGGGAGATATTTTTATTCATGCCAAGTCTAACCAAATAAGCAAACTGTTTGAACTCTGCCAACTCTTTATTAGAAGTCTGCCTAAAGACAGTGTTGAAAGTTTTGAGGATATTTACAGTTTTGTCTATCAGAATGGCAGAGATCTGTCTGGATTTATTGATGGTAAAGGAAATTTTGAGTAGATTTTCAGCCTTATGACACCATGGAATTTTAAATACCAAACAACTGTTTATCATTTTACTTGATTAACTTTCAATTGGTCACTTATACAAAAAATACATAATTTTTTTATACTGTTGTCGAAATTTAATCCATTTTGCCCCTTAGTATTTAGCATTGATTCAGTCAAACTAACTCACCAACACTTAAACTTAAATTGAAGTACATAATTCACTGTAAACAAATATATCCCATAATTTAAAATTTTGGTTATGTTAAATTTAAGAAGACTATGAGCACTGAACTCATGATGAACTCTTCTTATATTAAGGCACTGAAAATAGAGCTGATGATGAAGGAAGACAGCAAGTTGCTGTGGAGAAAGAAACTGGTGGCAGTTATGTGGTGAGTGTTGGTATTCTAATTGGTGGCAGTTATGTGATGAGTGTTGGTATTCTAATTGGTGGCAGTTATGTGATGAGTGTTGGTATTCTAATTGGTGGCAGTGATGTGGTGAGTGTTGGTATTCTTATTGGTGGCAGTTATGTGGTGAGTGTTGGTATTCTAATTGGTGTAAACAAAATGAGGGGTAGGACTGCAATCAGGCTTATAAAAAATTAAATGAAAAAGACGTAAACAAGGTAAGGGTTAGCCTGACCGGACGTAACAAAACAGCGAACGTTTCGGCAAAGAGCCTTTTTCAACGAACATACAATACACAAATAAAACGAAAATAAAAAATAAAATGAAGAAACTTAGCTGCGGTGAAATCCAAAGTATCCAAGAAAGTGAAACTGAGAGATGACAGAGCGAATTTATATAGGAAAGCAGAGAGTGGGCGGGGCAAACGCCTAGGTGGTCAGAGAAAAGACAACATTCATCCCATGTGGGGCGAGTGTACCGTGATTTTCTATTAATCTGTTTTCAATCTGGACCCGCGTGGGTGTGTTTGTGCACGAGACAATAGCAGTGACTGCCAGGTCCTTGACACCCATATGGTCGCGTCCATTGAAGTGACGGGAGACGGGACACTGTTTATCTTGTGTAATCGCCCTTATATGTTCAGACATTCGGCACGACAAAGATCGTCCCGTCTCTCCTATGTATTTCAAAGGACTGCGCTTACACACAATGGTGTAGACAACGTTGCGGCTAGCGCAAGTGAAACCATCCTTAATCATAAATAGCCCCTTAGGGAAGTTTATCCGTTCGGCTTGCACAACAAAAGGACATGTCTTACACCGAAGTCGGCCGCATGGTAAAGTACCCAGATGGTTGGGTGATGTGGGGAGGCGAGTGCGAACCAGATGATCACGTAGGTTTCTGTCCCTTCTAAATACAATTAGGGGTGGGGTGGAGAATATGTTGTTTGTCTCAGGGTCCGCAAGGAGGATAGCTCGGTTCTTCAGGAATATTTCTTTGGCTTTGATGTTGTGTGGATGGTAAGTAAGAACCAGCTTGCTCCTTTGGTTGGTATCACGGGTGCGAGGTAAAAAGGCGTCGGCACGAGTGAAGTTTTTGACCCCCTGAAGCGCATGTTGAAGTGTGGCTTCAGAATATGACCTTTGTCTAAAAAAACTCCACCATTTCCAAAGCCTTTTCCCAAAAGTCCTCCTGAGATTGACACAGTCTACGGAGTTGAAGAAGTTGAGAGAAGGGAAGGGAGTCCTTACAAGTTTTGGGATGAGAAGAAGGGTAGAGAAGATAACAGTGGCTGTCTGTGGGTTTGAAGTAGGCCGAAGTGAGGAGGCAGCCGTAACGTTGTCTACACCATTGTGTGTAAGCGCTGTCCTTTGAAATACATAGGAGAGACGGGACGATCTTTGTCGTGCCGAATGTCTGAACATATTAGGGCGATTACACAAGATAAACAGTGTCCCGTCTCCCGTCACTTCAATGGACGCGACCATATGGGTCTCAAGGACCTGGCAGTCACTGCTATTGTCTCGTGCACAAACACACCAACGCGGGTCCAGATTGAAAACAGATTAATAGAAAATCACGGTACACTCGCCCCACATGGGATGAATGTCGTCTTTTCTCTGACCACCTAGGCGTTTGCCCCGCCCACTCTCTGCTTTCCTATATAAATTCGCTCTGTCATCTCTCAGTTTTACTTTCTTGGATACTTTGGATTTCACCGCAGCTAAGTTTCTTCATTTTATTTTTTATTTTCGTTTTATTTGTGTATTGTATGTTCGTTGAAAAAGGCTCTTTGCCGAAACGTTCGCTGTTTTGTTACGTCCGGTCAGGCTAACCCTTACCTTGTTTAAGTCTTTTCCATTTAATTCTAATTGGTGGCAGTTATGTGGTGAGTGTTGGTATTCTAATTGGTGGCAGTGATGTGGTGAGTGTTGGTATTCTAATTGGTGGCAGTGATGTGGTGAGTGTTGGTATTCTTATTGGTGGCAGTGATGTGGTGAGTGTTGGTATTCTAATTGATGGCAGTGATGTGGTGAGTGTTGGTATTCTAATTGTTGGCAGTTATGTGATGAGTGTTGGTATTCTAATTGGTGGCAGTGATGTGGTGAGTGTTGGTATTCTTATCCCATGGACACAACTTTGATTTCTGTTTTACTATTTTAAAATATTTGTGATGTATTACTTTTATCATGCACTCCATCAATTTTATGTAAAAAATCTATTGTTTTAATGGAATAAAAAGCCAGAATTTACTAAATAAAATAACTGCAATTATTTATTATAATGGTTTAAGAATTAGTTGTGGTATTTAGAAACTTCTAATTGTTACCAAAGTATTGTACACAGTAAGTTGAGAATTCATCTTCACTCAACTTTAGTGTATGGCCAAAAATTATTAGGTATTTTAAGACATTTTTTTCTATTTAAATCCTTAAAATGTTAAAGTCATATCAATATTTTTTATTTAGATCACACAGAAATGGATCCATGATTTTAATGTTATTGATAATGAAAAACGTAAGTATTGTACTTTTTGTATAACAAATTTGTTACTTAGTTAACACTGTTCGGTATCTAATCTTTCATCTAATAAAAAAAGCTATTTAAGAGAGAAGATTTATTTTGCCATTATAATTTGGTAACAATAATCCAAGAAAAAAATGTGGGTGTAATGCTTGAATATCCTGTTGTTTAAAGCTACTAGATAAAAAATGAATTCATATAGAGAACGTGATGAGAGTTCCAATCAGTGCTAAATTCTGGGAATTTTATTTAGCATGTTTATTGAATGCAGCAATAGTATCAGACATACCTAGAGCATTATTAATTATTACTACTCTACTACAAAAATCAGAACATATAATTTTAATCTAAAATAGTTTTAAACTTGAATAATTGATGAAACTCTCAGGGTTAGGTATCTACACTTACATTCCCAAATTATTGTAAACAAAATTATCACGGCTAGAAAAACATAAATATATCATTATTCTTACATTACATGAAGTAAAAATTCTTTACAGCTAAAACCATGGAAGCATGGGTTGGAAGAGAAAGAGGAGACAGTACAGAGCTTCCTAAGAAAACAATCACATCTCATGTTGCCAGGATGACTGGAGGTACAACACAACATATGCAACTCTCCAACAATATTATTTTAAAAACAATTTAGCAGCCACAATTTCAGACAATGCTATTTAATATTTTAATTATAAACTTAAATTCACTTTACATTTAAAGCCCTATAAGGTTTTTGTTAAACTTCCGCCTCATTCCTGTAAGGATTTCCCGTATTGCAATGAACTGGTTATAAAATTTAAAAAATTGCTGAACGTGTATTTATATTATTATTGTCATGCTGACTTCATCTTTTAGGATAAGAATGGTTATTTTATGTATCCAAAAGACCGTCTTGAGTTTAAAACTATTTTTACCTGTAGTTTAGTACTATTATTTTTATAATAAAGTATAGCAAAATCACATGTTCAAAAAAAAAAACAGAAAAAACTACCAAAAAACATCTCGAATCGAGCGCTAACACTAGCGAAGAAGTCGAATACACCTTTTTTCAAGCACTGAAGAGTTTTTACTTTCTGTCATCTCGTTTCTAAAGAGAGTTCTATTAAGGCACGCTTTACTGCGCTTTGGTAATATAGACAAGACGGGCTTTGTAAATTTAAATGTTAATTATACTATACTTATATTTCTGATCTAGTCATTAATTAGAATAATTTGTCTGATATAAAAGCCTAATGTTTGTTGATGTTAATCAACAGGAAATGGTTTTCAACAGCCTAAACCAGTTGAAATCGTCCGACAGTCTATGCCGTTTGGAACTGTTGGGAAGGAAGCTGGTCTTTTTTTCATTGGCTACGCTGCTGATCCCTACAACTTTGAATACATGTTGGATAGAATGGTTGGTGCCGGGGGCGATGGCTACAGTGACGATATCATGCGACTGTCAAAGAATGTGAAAGGTACCTACTGGTATTTTCCTGGCCAAAGTGAGCTGGCCAAATTGGCTTGAACACTGTATTGCTACTGTCAATGCTATAGAGTGCTGAAGGGAGGCACATTATTACCACATTCAAATACTATAATTTTTTATAATAAGCTTTTATAAAAAATAATATTTATTTTTTATAGTTTCATTTATATTTTTCTATACATTTATATTGATATACCTTTTCTAAAGCTAAACTTATTATCAAATATCGCCACTCTGAATTGATATTTCTCATCTATATTGTTTAAGGTTTTTTCCTGGTATGTTAAATACATTATATTATCATGTGTAAGAAAGTCATTTAATTTGTGTGCTTATTTTATAATTTCTGCTGATAAACTTTCAACAAATGACATCTTTAATAACTGGAATAATCATATATTATTTAGAATCTCTAGAAGATTAGGTGCTGGTTTTTTCATGGCATACTCTTTTGTTTTAAAATATATGCTGTTACTCATCAAAAATATGTTGACCATTGCTTACTTTCACAATATAATGTTTTTCTTTTACTTGCATCATATTATGTTACCATTATTTATGTTAATTTTTTATGTTATTAATCATATGAAAATTGTCTATATCCATGTAACCAGATGTATTTTATGTAAAGATTAATCACATCCTAGACACAGACTAGGAGTATATTTTTTTAAATGGCAACTTTACAATGTCATGTATTGGTGTAATTTGTCATCTCTGTAGTTTCTGTAAATGAAAGTCTTGATAAGACATGGGGGAAATCATTCCAAATAATCAAGGCTATTTAGGCTTCTTATTCAGCTAAACTAAATTAGGGGTGTAAGCGTGAATTATCAAATCAGGATTATGTTGTTTCAAGAGAAAGTTGAATTTATAAGAAGTTTAAAGGTTCAGTATTAGTTTTGGTGTAATTTTTGAACATTTGTTTATTCAGATTTAAAAATATAGTTTATTTAATTATTGAAAGTTAATAATGGACTTGCTTAAAGTGATACACATTCGTCTATTTTAAAATTTCATTTATCTATACAATAAAGTACCAATATTGAAACTTTTTAATGGTGTTTAAATTTTGTTTAAAATTTGGTTAAAAATCTACAACAGTTTCTACAATACTTATATTTAAAAGAAATAGGATTGTTGGAGTTTTATAAATATCAAATGCTAAGAAGAATTGGTACATTCTAATAAACATTCAAGACTTGATGAGTACTGGTAACACTGCTTTGGTAAATTATGAAGTAATACACTTGACAATCCAAGAGGTCATTTAGTGACATTTTATTATTAAAATGGTTCTAATATAGGGTAATGTTCTACATATTTATAGTAGCAAGGTTTACAACATATTTGCAAAAACTAGTTAAATGGTGAACATTTTGCTGATGTTTCAAAATTATTTTTCATGTTTATATTCTACACGTTGATATTAAATTTTTTTTAGTGGAAATCATTTTGACGAAGCTTCTACGAAAACAAACTTTACTTCATTAAATAATTTTTTAAAAATATTAATTATCATTATGATATGGGGGTTATATTATAAACCTATAGCAGTTCAGTACATCTGGTGGTCTATCTAAATACATTTATTTATTTATTTTTTGTACCACTTCTGGCTGGCCTTAGACACATTTTGGTTGTTGTTGGTAATGTTAGCTAAAAGAGAGTTACAAACCTGTGTGACTTAAGAGATTTCAACCTAACTTGTAACTCTGTTATTGTCTTTTCTATTTCATCTTCTTGTCTCTTTATATTCTGCACCTGAGCACATTCCTGCCTTAGCTGATGTAACACTTGTCTTTGTTTTGTAATCAATGTTGTGTGCTCAGTCGATAAAATATCATGTCTGATTCTGAGATTTGACAGCTGCATTTCATATGAAATATTTTCTGCAAGGAATGGTTTATTTTAAAATTTGTGTAAAGAATATAATAAAATTTAAAAAATAAATATTTGAGAGGCTCCTGTGCTGAAGATTCTTATAAGAATGCTCAGAATATTAAGATTCAGCATTTCATTTTTCTCCAGAAAACATATATTAGAATTAGATCAAACATGTTATGTTTTAATTTAAAAACAGAACTCTCACCATCAACATATTTAGAGGAAGAATAACTTTTAGCTCCATCCATAGCATTGGCCTGGGTTACAAAGCCATTACTAGTAGAAGTGTGTGTCTTTGCATGATGTTCCTGAATAACTTGTTGCAACATTATGTTCACTGTGAGAGATACAACAGGGCAGTCACAGGAAGGGCAAACTTGTCTCCCCTCTGAGCAGGATTTGCACAGGGTATGGCCACAGGGGATCACCATCATTGGAATATTTTTAGAAGAAAGCATGAAATGAAGATATCTGTTAGAAATCAATAAGCAGCAGTAATAAGTATTTATTTGTGAATATAAGTTGCTATCTCTGTCCCTGCTAGATCTATTTTTAAAAGGCTTAATAATTAATTTCTAACATATGACATGAAACTATGAAGTTATTTTTGTATTTTTTATAACAAAACACCAATTAAATATTTAAATAATAATAAAGATAATTGTTGACTACTAGATACATCTCCCGCAGACTTGACTTGCTTATAGATAAAGCAAGGAACGGGGAGGGGGAGAACAGACACAAACAGCAGCACAAAGAAATGAAAACAACGCTAGTTAATGTCAGGTTTGGGGGGGGGGTGCCAAGTCATTGTTGATCTCGAGACATGCCAACTGTGGTTTGCTACCTGCCCTCCCACCCTGCACCAACCTAGCTTCCCAACCATAAACTGTGATTGGTTGACCCAGCGAGTGTCATTCGTCATGCTTATTAGCACTCTGCTTGTTCTTGTTCTTGCGAATTATATTATATATATACTAGGGTATCACCCGTCAAAAATGACGAAAGTTATCAAAATAAATATATTTCAGCTGCAATCTATCTATTTTGAACAAATGTTCATTAGAACAAAAAAAAATGTAATATAAATTTTGCATTTATTTTATTAATTTTTGTGTTATTAATTTATTTCCAAATTACCAATTTTATGCGAACGTTCGAAAATAATGAGTTTTGGTGCTCTGCTTTCTAAAATTAGTAGCGTCACGGACGGGAGGAGACTGACGGACATACATTGCAAATTATGTATAGATTGATTGATTGATAAGCTGTTAGCACTGTTTCAGCTAGGAGGCAGTCAAAAAGCTTCATAATTTATATAAGGAAGGAAAAATGGTAACATTTTTTTTTTTAATTTTAAGATTTGAAGACATTTCTATGAAAAGTATGAAATGCAATAAATCTCAGTTAACATAATTGTAATTACATAATAATCCTACCATTAAATTTGTACACACTGAACAGCTGTGACTTGTCAGACCAAAAGTTGTCTTGTCTTGTATGAAAGTCTGACAGCGTAACGAATCTCTTCTGCTCTCATTCAGGGGAATGGATGTTGACAGTGGCGTCGCTAGGGGGTGCGGTGGGGGCGGGTCGCCCCGGGTGACACCATCAGGGGGGTGACACCAGAAAGTAAAATTCTATATATTCCCGTTATTTGGCACTGGAAAACTCGGAGAAGTTCTATGGATTAAATCATGACGGGGTGACACCATGAGCTACCGCCCCGGGTGACACCAACCCTAGTGACGCCTCTGGATGTTGAAACGCCTGAAGACACAGATTCAGATAAGTTTTTTTTCTTATCAGCCAATAAAATCTTGCTCTTCTGTAGGCATTTGAAATGGACCAAGTTCAGGGGAGACAAGTCGTTCTAATTCACTCTCAGCCCCACTGCAAATGCTGTTATTGTCATTTAAGTCAGATTCCTCGTCTTTAACAACATTATTTCTAGCATTCATCCAATGGTTAAATTTATCTCTTACCTGTAAATGAATAAGGATAAACTTCAACTCTATGCACAATAATGTGTCATTAATTAGATATGTGTTAATAGTTATTGATACAAAATTTAAAAATGATTAGAATGAAATTGATAAGTTATTTTCAAGTGGCACAAATAATTTACAAGTACTCACTAGAAAATTAAATATTCTCAGCTTATTGATTGGAGGGTCACGTTGTTACAGCTCCAGACCCTTTTTTTAGCTGTTTAAATTCTGTACTTGCTTTGCCGATTCTCAAAACATCAGCGCCTGTCCCTCCTTGTATGTCTATGATGCTACCAAGGTATGTAAAGCTATCAACCTCCTCTAGATTTGTTCCTTTCAGTGTTTTTCGGGTGTTAGGGCATCACTTGTAAATTACTAGGATATGTAGAATAATAGTTAACCACCTAGACAAATATAATGTCATATGCCCACATAAACACGGCTTTAGAAAAAAAAACAGATCACGTGAAACCCAATTACTAGGTTTACTAAATGCTCTGTCAAAAGGCTTAGACAACCAAAAACGAATAGATACATTATTAGTAGACTTCTCAATTGCATTTGACAACATTCACCATTTTAGTTTACTCAAAAAACTTAACTACTTGGAATCTAAGTCCCCTTACATTTTTGGATCCAAGACTTCCTTTCGGGTAGAGAACAAAAATTTTAATAATTAATGGATCTAAATTTGAATCAGTAATGGTTAACTCAGGAGTTCCATAAGGACCCTTAATCTTTTTAATTTATATAAATCGGGGGTTCGCAACCTGCGGCTGTTGGCACGAAAAAGTGTGGCCGTGGAAATCTGTTTCAATTATTATAACCTGCAGCCGTGAAATATTGGAAATTTGGCATTATATTATGTAAAGTTGTAAACGAAACATCGAGTATTCATTTACACTCTTAAGGACTTATTATTGACAAAGAAATTACGACTCTGGCAGCTATACCGTTAGCTGTAGTTTTTGGCGCTAATATACATTGTAGCTAATGAGGGCAGGCCATGAAGTTGAGCAGCCTAATATTGAAGCGCGCCGAAACCGTGGGATGCGCACATTCGATTTATTTAGATTGACCTGTGTAGCACGTTGGTCAACTTCAGTAGCTGCTATTGTACACCCAAATCAGGGATGCCAACTCAATAAAATAACATTTAGTGACAAATATAAGAACTCTCAACAAAATTTATGGACAAAAACAATTTTTTAACGAACACATCTAACATAAAATGTTGGCCTTAAAACGAACGAATATATAGCATAATCCATGCATCGTGCCACTAAGACAATTTAAAAATTAAAATTTGAATCAAGAAAATATATATAAAAAACATGATTTATTGATTTTTTTTAAGGTTGAGATTTCACGTTTAGTTTTTTTTTTTGTTTAACGGACGTCTTAGTTTTTTTAAAGGGAATTTTATGGACTGGCAATTTTACAACATATTTTTACGGACTGTCCGTAAATTTACGGACGGTTGGCAATCCTGAAACAAATACCCATATGTCTGTGTACATCACTTTTAGCTGACAGCTGCACCAGAAATCCAGACAGATTCCCGACATAGCAGTGAATAAACATAACAGTATTAACAGGGAAACAGAGTTAAATGAAACGATTAGTTGTATAATAATTATACCGCTTTCTATACTAAGTTACCGTATAATATTATCAGTGTCTCCTAAGTACTCATCGTGTCGATAAAAATAAAAAGGAAAAAATGGAAGAAGAGAAGCGGCGCTTGAATGTAAATGTGAGTTAGATTTCTTTATGGCAGAGACAGAGAACCATTTCATGCAGTGTCTAATCTGCGGCAATGTTGTGAAAACTTTCAAAAGGGACAATGTCAAGCAACATTTTCACTAACATGCACCACATAACTATATATGCACAGTTACAGGGTGATTCAATGAAGATCTAGGTGGAAAATCTGAAGAGAAATGTTCGACAACAGACTTTGGTCATGTCTGCTTTTGTTAAGACTTCGAAGAAGCGCGTGAAGCTTCCTATCGAGTGGCCTATCGTTTCGGTGTTGCTGGAAAGCCTTTTTCTGATGGGGAACTCGTGAAAAGTTGTATCATTGATGTTTTTAAATTCATTAATCGTGATGAGGTAACGGATTATTCTTTGACTCCTCTGTCACCCGATACCATGCAATATCGTCAAAGTAATATTGCCGAACAGCCTGTTTGTACTGGCTATTGATGAATCTACGGACATTTCAGATTCAGCTCAGCTACTCAAGTTCACTCGTTCTCTATCCCCAACATTCGAATTGTGCGAGGATCTGCTCCTCATAGAGACTCTCGTTACTCAAACTCGAGGAAAAGACATATTTTGGCACATAAAAAAGCTGGCATCGACTCTCACGTTGATCTGAAGAACCTGCGAGGCATCTGCACAGACGGCGCGCCTGCCACGGTTGGTAAGCAAAATGGATTCGTGGCTACATCTTACGATTATGTGTTGAAGGATCACTGGAATGACCAGCTCATAAAACTGCACTGCATTATTCACCAGGAGGCGCTGTGTTCTAAGTCTGTTGATTTGGATAACATTCGGAAGGGCGTGAATCGCATTATCATTTTCATTCGCGCGAAAGCTTTTCACTTTTCACCACCGCTAAATTCATACAAATTATTCATACAAATGATTCGTTGGCTGAAGATATTCTATACCACACCAGCGTTCGTTGGTCGTCTCAGGGAGAAACATCTCGCCGTGTTTTGTTGACACGAAAAAAAATACTGGAATTTTATACCGCGAAAAACAAGGACTGCCCACTGCAAAACCAGGCCTTCTTAATAACTCTTGCCTTTCTTGTAGAGTTGTTATTTTGTATCAACTGTCTCAACGAGTCTCCGCAAGGCAAAGGGACAATGAATAGCCTCATGCGCAGAAGAGTAGAGGATTTCTGCGACAAATGTCGTCTGCTAAAAATTCATACCCCGCAGCTCGATCTCTATCCTTTCCCGCAACTCACCGCTCTATCGTGAGCCATGAAATAAGAAAAGATGATATTCCGGCTACGTCCTACTCATGCGTTCTCGAATTCGCAGAATGTTTTCAGGATTTCGACAAGATCTCGGAAAATATGAGACTCGTTGCTTCTCCATATTTTGTAGAGACAGAGAGTGCTTTCTAGGATGACCAAATGGATTTGATCGAAATAAAAATAACGCTCAGCTTGTGCTGAGATTCGAGGACACAAACGAACTACTAGAGACATGGTAAGTAGCTGTAGAGTATCACAAGCTTCGCGAAATAGCAAGAAACACTCTAGTGCTGTTTGGAAGCAAGTACATGTGCGAAGCGTCATTTCCACGAATGAAATAACCCAAGAACAAATATCGAACCCGACTAGTGGACAACAATCTGGCGTCAGAAATACGACCGACTTTGCCAGACTCTCGGCAAACATCCGAGAGCAAGACTGATACTAATTTCTGAACCTTGGACCGCTAAGTTACATGGACAGTGTTAGTGAAGCAGCTTATCACAATTCAATTATTGTGTTCTCAGTGTACTAATGCCACTTAAAAATATCCTTATGCTGTACGTGTGTGACATGCATGATGTTGGACACTGTTAGGTTTATATGACAATGTTCAATATAGTAGAAATATAAGAATATATAAATTTCAATGTTTTTGTTTTTAACGAAGCACTGTGTTTGCCTGCAATACATTATGATGATAACATTATTATACGGCTTTGACTATTCCGAGAGGTAAATTTTTGATGGTGATCGTTTCGATTTTCAGTAAAAATAAATTGGCGGCCCTAGCCTGTAGTGGTTGAAATTTTGCCACCAAATAAGCATTATTCAAATGACATTGTCAAGCAAAGACTATTTAATTTAAAACACGGGTAAAAAAAAAGAATTAATTAATTCAAGTCCAGTTACCTTGCCTACCTACAATAAGATAATTAATTTGAACATTGCTTACACTTGTCTAAAATCATTCAAGGGTTTAAAATAGCTTTTCTAAAATAAAGTTAATGAAAAATTAATTACGATCAATAACGATTATGGCCCGAATCGCCGTATCACTTGCTATTTCAATTTTGGTTTTTAAGGATGGAAATGCTCAACAAATTGGTACACGAAAGATTGCGCCATCAGGTAAAACAGAAAATTTCAGTTTTATTAAAGAAATAAATCTTTTCTTTTTACCTCTAACATAAACATTTGTAGTGTCATTACTTTCTAATATCAACTATCTCATATTACAGTGTTAAAATGTTTGTTTTTTTTGGTGGGGTATGGGGTGGCAAATTTTGGTTCAGCCCAATACGGCACATACCCATGCTACGCCACTGGTGAAACAACGTATAACACTTTGACAACCAAGGGACCTCTATATGCTAGGAGCAACATGATGACTACTGTTAAAATATTACTTAGAGGTCTTCCTTTTTCTTCAAAAACTTATCAAATGCTGGGAATATTGATTCTTCTTTGGAATCAGTTTGCAAATATTTAGCAAATAATAATTATTCGCAAATTTTTTCGCTGTGAACAGCATGTATGCTTAAAGTCAAGCTTCGTTTCATCGCAAAGTTGATTCATCAAGTTGAATAGAAAACGGGGATGTTTTTAAATAGCCAATGAATGAATCTTAAACACCTTGAGCCATTTCAACAATTCTTATTTGTACTGTATTATTGCTAAACGAAATTTTCTACAGATGCTGGCATGTTTAGCACAGTACGTATTACTTCACTTATAGCCAGTACAATTAGTTCTTCACCAAATAGTAGGAGGTTTTCCCGATTTGGAAATCATTAACGAAATAAGAAAAAGCAAGCAAGCAATCGAAATCTGCCGTGTTTACGTTTGAAAAGAGTTTTGCCTTTTGGTTGATACATTTTTATTTTAGTTTTCGAAAATAATATAAATCCTTATATTTTTATCATCATTAATTTTAGTCAAATGTTCTTGTAGTATCGAGGTGCACAACAGCTCATATCTAAATACAAGTGAGGGAGTTAACGGGAACCAAACCAACGTGCAGTAAGTGGTTACGTCCAGTAATTGGTTTCGTCCAGTAAGTGGTTACGTCCAGTAAGTGCCATTTGTCAGTACATAGTCACTTTTATTACACAATCAAATAGTTAACTGCATAGTTTGTCAATTTCTATGTACAGGAGACCAAGGGAACATAATTTATCTTTGGGTTGTTGTTCAAAATTCATTTTTTAAAATCTTCTTCAGTTTAGAAAAAAATTAGTTCTTCATAGCTATTTGCAAACATCCTGCTTAAAAACAATTTCAAAATTCCTTCCAGGAATGCTGAATGGACACGAGTGTTGAAATTTACATATCCTGGTGTGACACACTATCGTATTCCGCGTAACCGTGGTTTTCACTATGTCTATCATATTGATGAAAATGCTTGACTTAACCTACAAGATTCAGGATGTATTTGTCATATAGCACTAACTCCTACACAAATCTCTTCTTCTGTAGCATCTAAAAACATGGAATCTTTGTATACTGAAAGCCTCTGTGCCAGACTTGACTCATAAATACATCACAGGTATTCAGGTTTACAATTTTTAAAAAAATTATAAACTTGTCTCTTAACTTAACGTTCAAATGCATTATCTTCGTCATCATTTGTATTATAAATGATGATATGATGCCTTCTAATTTATCTGCTTTTCTTGCAATCAACATTTTCTTATTAATCAATGCAATACCTTCTTCTATATCCACTTTTCTTGTAATTTCAAGTAATTACCACTAGGCAATGTTTCTTTTGCTTTTTCATAACAATGATTGAATATATTCCTGGAAAATGTCACACAATCTAAAAGTGATCCATACAGTGTTCTACATAATTCAAGACTTGCAGTAATTAGTCTTGTGAAGTATATCCAGCAAGTAACTCAACAAATATAATAATAATATCCTAAATTCTAACTCCTCCATTTTATTCAAAAGGTTTTTGGCTTGACATATTTTTTCACCTTTCACTGTAGTATTAATATGCAGCCTATGCGATGCATAATTTATTCCATGATAATAATCAAACATTGCACTTTTGGCCATTGAATGTGCTATCCATCTAATCTTTGACAGAGACCTTTGAACCATCTTTGAAGATGACAACATTGCTGTCCATCTATGTGTATATAATGAAGAAAATATCTCTCTATAAATCAAAGTATGTATGTATGTTTGCCCTTTGTAACTGATTAAACCATTCATCCGATCACAATGAAACTTTAGAAAATTGTTGAGTATGCTTCCGGAATGGTTTGTGTGAAAAAAACATTTTGAACATTAACACTCATGTGGGGCCGGCGGGGGGGGGGCTAAATGTTTTTTCTTATATGAGCTATATTAATTTAGTTTAAGCTTTAGCTACTTCGAAAATGAATGGATCTTGACCAAGCTTAGTACATACATACCTTATAGCCCATATTAAAATATCATACTGCGTTGAACCCCTCATGTCCATTCCTTTGGGGCCGGGCCCCAAAATCTTTACTTTCGTACATATATTGATGTACTCGGAGTCCTCGATCGGACTTTTCAAGAAAATGCATTGGTTCCAGAATATTGCATTTATATGTATTTGCAACAGTATTTGTCTGTCTGTAACCTAACAAAACACAATTTTTTCCAAGGTTGAAAAATTTCAAATATTCTAACAAGAACCTCTTGCCTTTTAAATTTTAAAAAAATTATTGATTAATTATTAATTAATTAATTATTATTATTATTATTTACAACAACGCAGTTTTATTCTTGTAATAACGATCTTTAAAAAAAAACAATTTAAAAAAAACAACATTAAAAAAAAAAAAACAACTGCTGCCTTGCGGATGGTCTTGGCTGACCAACGGCTATGGAAGCAAATCCAGAAAATACAGCAGGCTGAAGTCGGAGACCACAGGCCAATTGGCGCAAAACTCGTGGTACGCAAAACTCAATATTCAATATTGAGAACGAAGAAGAAGAAAACAAATTATAGATCTATATATTTAAAAAAAAAATCCGATTTCTGATTTCTTCCGATTGCAAACAACTTTGGTTAAGTTGAGCACTTATTCATGAGTGGCTACTTTTATATTTATGTATGCCAAGTTTTAATTCCATTAGATAAGCATTTTTTTTCATTTTTGTTTATGATACAAAACAAAAGTCTTACAAATTAAGAAAATGATGCTTTTCCATTGGAAGAATATTACAGTGAAGTCAAACTTGAAGCAATTATATCTACCATCATATTAGTGTCATGTTCGTACCATACCTTAGCCCTTGTGTTTTTCTGCTTAGTAGCATTTGTATTAGCAGACTAGATTTATTATAGAGTTTGAAGTTTGGATAATAAAAGCGTTCACGTGATTTAATATAGTTTCTTCATTTCTTTTTATATTGTCTTCTCTTTTATTAAACTGTATTTAAATGTTTTTAGATTTTAGAAGCTAATTTTTTTGCCGCCCATCCCCAAAACAGTATGTTCCTCAACATTCGATAAGCTTATGTTTAAAATTGATAGGAAACGGTACGAATTTATAGCATATAAAAAGTTTAAAGTTTGGACAGTTCACGATTCACATACTTTAGAAAAGTTCCTTTATTTAAATAAAAAAAATTAATTTCATGTTTGGCTTTTCTTTTATAATTTATTGCGATAAAAAGCTCCACTTTCTTGTAAATTTTTCCTTGAAATAAACTAATTAAGGACTAGGAATTTGCCTCCCCTTGCCAAGTGCCACCAGGGGCATTTGCCCCCCTTCGCTACGCCACTGGAAGGGATACTAGCCATTCGCCAAACCCCCTCCTCTCTTACCCGAGCTTGGGACTGGCTATGGCGGAGTTATTTCACGACACCGAAAATAAAATAATCTTTAAATAGATTTGTCACGTGACAAAATGAAATATGAACCGCCTTGAAAGTTGCACATTTAAATAATTTAAATTTGACTCCGCATTTCATTCTTCGCAGAAAATTCTGAGAAAACATCTTGCTATTGTTGTTGTTGAAGTATAAATAATGTAGGGAAGAACTTTAACGTTATAAAGCTGACTTGGCAATATAATAATAATATATAGAAGATCTACACGAACATGGCATCGATTAGAAGTTTTAGTGTGATCTCCAGATCTATTAGTCTGGGCAATCGAAAAGGTACTACTAGTGTATTATAGTTATAGTATAGTTTCTTACTATTTTTTAGTTAGAAAATTTTAATTTATTTTTAATTTTCAGGAATGTGAAATCTCAATCATACCGGACGATTCAAGTCTATTGTGTCATAGTCATATGAACTTGCTTAATTTTAATCAAGGATTATTATTAGATTATGAGTAATACAGTTTATTTAGTTCAATTACTTCAATAAAAAATAAATAATAAATAACTGTAACTAAAACCAATAATCTAATGTGTAACAAAAATACATAATTCTTAGTTTGGATGTGTGGGACGTGGTGGTCGAGAGGAAGCGCTCTCGACTGTGATACCGATGGTCACGGGCTCGAATCCACACGAAGGTGAGGATTTGCTCTCGCGGCCTGAGGTGCCCCCGAGTCACCCAGCACCGAATGGGTACCTAACTAGACAATAGTTAGGCGGCTGGGGTAATGCGTGGAACCCCTATAGCCGTGGCCTGTGACCGCTGCATCACTTGCCAACAGATCATCTCTCATGGTCTGTGGACGCAATTATCTTCTGCATAGAAGGAGCGTCTGTATATCTAAGATATAAGATATAAGGATGTTGCTAGTGCTGCCAGCGCTAGGTTTTTCGACCTAGATCTAAGTTGTTTTTTTCTCGTCTAGGTTTCTAGTTTTTTTTTAAATTTAAAAAATAGCCATAATTTGCCCATAATCTAGGTTTTTTAAAATTGTAAACATGCGATTTGAAAGTACCAAAATAATTAAATATTTGCAATTAACGTCATAAAAATTCGATTTTTCAAAAATAAAAATAAGCAGTATGTAGTAACAGAAAGGCCCCAGCAACGGCAGCAATAAGCAAACTTAAACATACCTGGCAAAGCAAGGAACTCTCCTTGAGATCAAAGATTCGACTAATGCGCTTTCTGGCGATGTCGGTCTTGTATGGTTGTGAGGCGTGGACGCTCACTGCAGACATCCAAAGAAGAATTAATGCGCTAGAGATATATGTTTTTGAAAGGTACTTAACATCTACACAGCGCACATCATGAACGAAGCGGTCCGCGTACAATTAAGTGCTGTCCTTGGCCCTTGCGAGGACCTTCTCGCCTCAATTAAAAAGAGGAAATTACGATGGTACGGACATGTGACAAGGTCTCGAGGTCTCTCAAAGACCATATTGCAAGGCACAGTCCGGGGAAGAAGAAAAAGAGGCAGACCAAGGAAGAGATGGGAGAACGATATCAAAGAGTGAACCGGCCTGTCATTTAGCGACTCCCAGAAGGCAGCACAGGACCGAGACACTTGAAATGTGATAGTGTGCAGTTCAAAATGCTGAATCAACGACGGGTTAAGGGACAGTTCAGTTCAGTAGCAAAATTATTTTTAGCCGCTCTATGATGTTCCATTATTATATCTAAGGCTTTATGCTACTGAATTCGAAAGGTGGCGTCATGTGTCTAAAAATTCTGTTACAAGGTAAAACAACTTGAATGAGCAGAAATAATCAATTTTATAAGACTCTAAGCTCTTATATTTTCTTCTGTCTGCATTTTTAGAGAATATTCTCTCAAATATACGCGGTAGTGAGTATAGACTAAATATAATCTAATACAACAATAAGATAAAAACCCTATTCCGCATGCATCAACAAACACATAAAAATTCTCGTTCTTTCAATCCGGAATAAGGAAGTGGAAGCCTTATCAAAGAGCAAAACAAACATTTAAAACTCAAACATCGAAGACGAGACTTAAACAATGGATATTTAGGACTCATTAATCTTCTGTATCAAAGAAGCGTCTGTAATATATAAAATAAGAATTATTCTAAGAATGCTGATAAGATTACCAATAACTCAATAAGATTTATAAAGAATGTGACATAAATGATGAAAAAATGCAGATGAAAGTAGGGATGTGACAAAGTTCGAATTCGAATCCGACGACATTCGAACTTCGACGTTTTTTGAGCAAATTCGAATCCGACGGATTTTGTTTTAAAAATCTGTCGGATTCGAATTTGAATAATTACCTTTTTCGAATGAAACACGGCCGTAGAAATCGTAACTAAAATTAAAAAACGTAGAGACTTTCTAAAATCCGAATTAAAGAAAACACAAAACTAAACTCCTAGACCCTTACTCAGCTGTCCATAGATTAGACGTCGTATTTAATCATGAACGTATTTTAGATACACCCCTCTCACGAAATAGTTTTCATCCGAGTTTTCTAAACCTCGGAATAGATGACCGTCGCAGCAGACTACTGCCAGACAATGCAGAGAAATTTGAAGTTAAATCTGCCATTAATTAATTTCAAGTACTGAGGCTTCATGTGGATGTGACAATAAACAGTATTTTTAATTTTGTTTAATGCTGTCATAACTCTCCAATTTTAAGAATTTAGTTATAAGTTAGTATTAGCATAATTAAAATTTAAAATACAACTTTAGTTGTAACAGTAAGCACATAGCATATTTTAAGGATTAGTCGTAATAGTAGCTACCTGGCTACTGCTACAACCAGTTGTAGGAAAAACATTACTTCGTACTAGCCGACCCGCGTCGTAGCATATGCCGCTAATGATTTAGTGACAGGTTACGACTTCCTGAAAAACACAGTTGTCCAAATGGGGTGGGTTAGGTTGGACTAACGACTGTGAGTGAATTAAAAAAAAGGACCTCACAACAAAATAATTATTTATTATCAATGACTGAAAACAGGTTTTGGAAGATACAGACGTATCTTTTTGAACGTTTAGTCCTGTTAGCAAACCAAACCAGCGGGAATCGAAGAGAACAGCGGAAAGGCAACGTGGCTCAGACGACTGTAGGAGATACCAAAGCGACTGAGAACATAGGAGCGATGAGGTACATACTGCTGAGGGTAAACACAGTTGTGGATGCCTGGAGAGCGAGGGATGGCGCCTAAAGTATTCATTTTATGAAAGTAATTGTTGAGGAGAGTGTGTGACTACTTTTCTGTCACTGGGCACAAAGGAGAGCACGAAGTTATTATGGCAGTGTCGAAAATCAAAGCTTACAGCTGTGTTGCGAAGTCATGTTGGAAAAGAAAGTGGGAAATGAATGGGCACAACACAAACATTTTTAAAAATTAAAAAAGTGATGTCTTTGCTGGGGCTTGAACCTACGACCTTCCGCGTGTTAGGCGAAAGTAACAACCACTACACTATGAAATACATGCTATTTTGTTGTTTTGAAAGAGCAAACTAAATGACCTCAATTGAACGCATTTTGATCTCGATGACCCCTACCCTCTGCACTGCCTTTTCGTGCCAGCTGATTGGTCAGTGGGGTTAGACTGCTTGCGGCAATCCTCCGAATCCAGGTCCCAATTTAGTTTTTGTGAATTATCGATTACTATTTAGTTAATAATTAATCCGTTCATAATTCAGCGTAATTTCATAAATTAAAAAAAAATATGGCAGGTAGACCAGCCGCTCCGATAAGTATTACTCCCAATGCCTTACCTGCAGCGTATTTTAACTAGCAGGAATTGAACTAAAACTATCAAAGGACTATAGACTCCGGCTCCGGCATCAGAGTGGTTCAAGTCTAAGTTTGCAATTGCAAGCAACTTGGCATTTCAGTGGCGCAACAGTTCCAAGCAGAATATTTTAGTCAGCTTTATGAAAGTATGATGTGTGACAATTACAATATTTAGTATTTAATGAATGGTAATCGGACAATAAGTATCAGTTGTCTATTTTTCTCAATAAATAACATATAATTAACATATTTTCATGTACTATTTGGTTACTTCCCCTTATTAAACTTATTAGCGTAAAATAATTTGGGACCGGGATTTTGGATTCGGAGGAGGGCTCAGCTTGCTTGCTGTCCGGCATGGTTGAACCATGAGGAGAATTATGTATATGGACTAGATGGGAATTCGGGAATTTATGAGGATTCGGTTTTAATTAAATATTGGAATATTTGAGATTGACACATTTTTAAAATTAAATATACATTTAAATGACAATAAAATAAAATGATTTGAAACATGCTCATTTTCAAATAAGAAATACAGTACTTCT
>MUZC01004419.1:252464-276079 GCA_002072015.1 Radix auricularia | reverse complement strand
TTCTTTGGTTCAAGTTGTTGGTGCAAGGCGTTTGTTTCTTTGGTTCAAGTTGTTGGTGCAAGGCGTTTGTTTCTTTGGTTCAAGTTGTTGGTGCAAGGCGTTTGTTTCTTTGGTTCAAGTTGTTGGTGCAAGGCGTTTGTTTCTTTGGTTCAAGTTGTTGGTGCAAGGCGTTTGTTTCTTTGGTTCAAGTTGTTGGTGCAAGGCGTTTGTTTCTTTGGTTCAAGTTGTTGGTGCAAGGCGTTTGTTTCTTTGGTTCAAGTTGTTGGTGCAAGGCGTTTGTTTCTTTGGTTCAAGTTGTTGGTGCAAGGCGTTTGTTTCTTTGGTTCAAGTTGTTGGTGCAAGGCGTTTGTTTCTTTGGTTCAAGTTGTTGGTGCAAGGCGTTTGTTTCTTTGGTTCAAGTTGTTGGTGCAAGGCGTTTGTTTCTTTAGTTCAAGTTGTTGGTGCAAGGCGTTTGTTTCTTTGGTTCAAGTTGTTGGTGCAAGGCGTTTGTTTCTTTGGTTCAAGTTGTTGGTGTTGGTGCAAGGCGTTTGTTTCTTTGGTTCAAGTTGTTGGTGCAAGGCGTTTGTTTCTTTGGTTCAAGTTGTTGGTGCAAGGCGTTTTTTTCTTTGGTTCAAGTTGTTGGTGCAAGGCGTTTGTTTCTTTGGTTCAAGTTGTTGGTGCAAGGCGTTTGTTTCTTTGGTTCAAGTTGTTGGTGCAAGGCGTTGCATGTGTTATGACTATCCATGTTTTATGACTATCCATGTTATGACTATCCATGTTATGACTATCCATGTTCTGGTCACATCTTGTTCTCATTACCCTAAAACATATACATGCTTAGCTTATTTGGGATAAATTTATGTCCTGATATAAGTTTTTTTGCTTGTTCCTTGATTAATGATTTAATATATTATACTGAATGACACTTTGTCTTGGACACCACTTTTTCTCTAACTTTATTTGTAGCCTAATACAATAACATTAACACTATGAATGATGTAACCTAATACAATAACATTAACACTTTGAATGATGTAACCTAATACAATAACATTAACACTATGAATGATGTGACCTGATACAATAACATTACCACATTGAATGGTGTAACCTAATACAATAACATTAACACCATGAATGATGTAACCTAATACAATAACATTAACACTATGAATGATGTAACCTCATACAATAACATTAACACTATGAATGATGTAACCTCATACAATAACATTAACACTATGAATGATGTAACCGAATGAAATAACACTTAACACTTTGAATTAGAGTTTTTACAAACTAAAAATTCCGTTGATGGATGGACCTCTCTGTAACTCTACGGACTTACAGTTACAGATAACCTTTTTAAAGATTTTATTACATTTCTTCCTTCACTTTGAAGGGTTGACCTCTATTTCTTAATATTTATTAATATTGACTTTTTTCTTTTGGTAATTACAATGACACAATACAAATTAAATGGATTGAACTTGACTAGACCCTACAAGTGTAGTATTAGTTTTCAATTATAGTACAGAGGAGGCCTTTAAAGAAAACTGCTGAATATTGAATGCCATTTAAAATGCTGACAGAAAAATTAAATAATCCTGTGCAGTGCAGGAAGACATTTCATTGTAATGACTTGCAAGTCAGTTGCACATATTCATTTGCAAAAGCTGCATAGAACGCTTCCCCAAAGGAACTCAAAGACACGCAGACATGCTTATAGGTTGTGCCAAGAACAAAGAAGGGGGAATAATGCTCATAGGTTGTGCCAAGAACAAAGAAGGGGGAATAATGCTCATAGGTTGTGCCAAGAACAAAGAAGGGGGAATAATGCCCAGAACAGCAGCACGAAGAAATGAAAACAATGTGAGTGAATGTCGGGGCATTGTGGTCACCTGCCCGCCCCCACACTTTACTACCATCGCTTGCCAACCATAAACTGTGATTGGTAGACTCTAGCAAGGGTCATTCATCATGCTTATTTGTACAAGTCTTGTGCATGTCCTGGTGAATTATATACATAGATGGGAAGTGATAAGAGATTTCTTTTACCAAGTAATAAAATGTATGTTAAGAAATCATGGCATCTGTTAGTCTACAAAAGACGATAGATTTATATTTATTATTTGCAGCTCTTGGTGTGGCTGATGAGACCAATCCTTGAGTGGCAGTCTCTTCTGCATGTTACACACACGAATGTAGTGGTGCAGTGTTGCCCGGCCTTTCTCTTCGCTCTTTTTCCAACTGCTTCTTCCTTAGTTTGCTCCTCTGCTCTTAGTGATCCTTCTTTCACTATAGCCACCACTTGGTCCTATCCTCAGCCAGGTTTTCCCAGTTTTGTATGTCAATGTTGACTACTTTCATGTCTCTCCTCCATATGTCCGTGCATCTGAGACATGGCCGACCAACCGACCTTTTCCCTGTCGCCAGCTTGCTGTTTAGCATATCTTTGGAAATGCGACCATTTTGTATTCTCTTGACGTGTCCAAGCCAACGGAGGCGTCTTTGGCATAGTATGGCTGGAATGCTGCTCATGCTTGATTGAGCCAGGACCTCTGTGTTGGGGACTTTCTCTTGCCATTTGATGTCAAGGATGCGGCGCATGGATCTGAGGTGGAAGCTATTGAGCCTTCTTTCATGCCGGGTATAAGTGGTCCTTGACTCGCATACATAGAGGAGCTAGCTCAGTACGCTGGCCTGGTATCCGGCATCCTTCCGTCTCGCGAGACGATGGTGCATCACCGTTGGGTTGGGTTGAATTTCCTCGAGTGACTGTGAAGTCCTATCCTTGAGTGACAGTCTTTGCCACAGTTTTTACACACGAGTTCTGTGCTTCCAAATGTTTTGGCCTTTCTCCTAGCTCTTCTGTCTGCAGCCTCCTCCATTCTTCGCTCCTCGGCTACTATGACGCCCTCTTTGACAACTGTGCGCCACGTAGATCGGTCTTCTGCCTTACACTCCCAGTCACTTGTATGTATTTTGGCTGCTTTCATGTCCCTTTGACAGACATCTTTAAATCGCAAGCGTGGGCGACCTGTTTTCCTCTTTCCCGAAGCAAGTTCACCATATAGGAGGTCCTTCGGGATGCGGCCGGGGCTCATTCTTTTGACATGTCCTAGCCACCTCAGGCGTCTTTCACTAAGAATTGAGAACATGCTTCTGGCCTGGTATACCTGCAACTTATTCCTTGATGTGAGTTTGGCATTGGACTAGACTCTTTTGTACAGTCTAGCCATAACAGTTAATGCCTTCCCTATCCTACCGCTTATCTCATCTTCCAGTGAGAGGATCCTCGAGATGTTTGATCCCAGATATGTAAAATTGTCAACAACAACCAGGTTGCAGTCGTCTATAGTGATAGTTGCGAGGGGGAAATCCTGTGGCATAATGTTGGTTTTCTTTATGCTAATGGTCAGGCCAAAATCTTTGCAGGCAGCAGAGAAGCTGGATACAAGGTTCTGCAGTCCTTCTGCTGTGTGAGACATTATCATTAAGGCGAAATAGTTTGCAAATGAGAGCTCGCGCAGCAAAAATCTTCCTTTTTTTGTACTTTGCTCTAAGTCTGGCAATATTGAAAAATCTCCCATCAGCACTGATGTGTATGTATATCCCCTCTTGAAGGCATACTGGAGAAAGGTGGAAAAGAATATTGCAAATAGAGTAGGTACCCACACGCAGCCTTGCTTTACTCCACTACTTACTGGGAAAGCTTCAGATGTGGCACCGTTATAACACACTGTGCCCTGCATGTTATCGTGGAATTGCTTGATAATGTTAAGCAGATGTGTAGGGCAGCCTATTTTTACTAAGATCTGGAAGAGGCTTCTTCTGCTGACAAGATCGAAAGCTTTAGTTAGGTCGACGAACGCAATGTATATTGCTCCAAACATTTTTCCTGCAGCTGGCGCAGAGAGAAGATCATGTCTATAGTTGATCTTCCGGGTCGAATGCCGCACTGCGATTCTGGGAGTACATGCGATGCTAGGGTCTGCAGGCATGTTAATGCAACTCGGGTGAAGGCCTTTCTAACTATACTGAGAAGACAGATTCTACGATAGTTATTGCAGTCGCTCGTCACCTTTATTCTTATTAAGAAATTATTCTCTATTTTATGTTACATTTAAAGTGATTTAAGAAATCTGAAATAAGTTAACATTCCCCAGATTCTTTAAAACCAAAAATAAAAATTTTATTTTGAAATTTTCCCTATATTTTTTTCATAACTTGCTAACGATAATAAAAAATCAGTTTTAATAATAATGTATAATAAATCAATATTTAACTCTGACCAGCTATTTCAAGGCAACTCAGCACCAAGTCATCTACCATCAGAAACAGGGGAGCTTACTTTGTTGGGTCTGCATTGGGAATAAGTATTGCTGGTTATGGACTTTACAAATCTCAGACTAAGAATGTGGGGGAAAATTTGTCTAAAACTGTGCAGGCCATTTTGACACCTCCTACGCTCTCAGCAGCTGCCCCACCAAGTCAACCATCTGTAAGTAAAATGATTTTTTGTAAAGCATTAATATTTTATTGAATATGTTAATTTTTTTTAAATCTGTAAATTTTTATGTGTCGAAAAATGGAATATGAAATAGAAATACTTTTTAAAAATTAACTGAATACTTAGTCTAGGTTAACACTATTAAACGGTCACATTTTTAATCGTCATATTCAACTTTGAATCTAGGTTTGGACCCATGATAAAAATCATGCTCTCTATTTATGGATCTATGTCAAACCCACAGCCAATCCTAAAGAAGTTGCCAAAGTTGCAGCAAAGCTTCAGAAACTAGTTGACACTGTTGTTGATCCATCTGTAAGGGATGAGGATGATGAAGTTTTGGCAGGTGTCGGATTTGGTCCAAACTTTTATGGACAAGTAAACAAAATGTTATTTTCTCTATAAGACGTTTTAAAAATATATTTGATAAGAGAACAGTGTTTAAAGCATATATTGTAGGGCTGCGGAAATTATCGATTCATTTCTCGATTTATCTGTAAAATATTTTATCAGTTAAAATTATTTTAATCGATAAAACAGCGATTAAAATGAAGGTACATACTTTAAACACCTGTACCGATTTATTAATAAATAATTAATAATTAATAATATTTTGCTTTTTTACGTACAAACTTCTCCATTTAAAAAAAAAAAGATTTTTAAAGTGTAAACTTTAAAATAAGTTATTTTATAAGGAAAGTGATATACAAATTTGAACATTGTTTTTACTTTATTAACATTAGCAAAATTTAAATTCATGGACATTATATTGAACTTCTTAAATTTAAATCAAAACATGTCAAATGCCTGTTTTTGTTACTTGCCTTCAAATTTTCAGTTTAATAACGTCATACATCTTATTTTTAGCTTCCATCAAAATTATCAATTAATTATTGGGTAATTTTTCAAAAGTTAACAATGAAATTTAAAGTAATAGATAACATCCCAAATATACATGTATTGTTATTAATTGTAAAAAAACCCAATGTTAATGATCTCTAAAGCTTTTACTTCTTAAAAATTAATATTGCAGAAGGTAGTAGCAGATGAAATAGATATTAGAGAGATGAAAATAGTGCTATTTACTTATATTAAGTTGATAATATCTCTGATTAAAATTTTTTATTAGCAATAGTTTGATATTTAATTTAATTTTCCTCTTTTTTTCTGTCAGGTTTCAGGCAAGACTAGAAAAAGTTATGTCTACTCATCTAGAAAGGGAAGCAATGGAGAAATGCCTAGTTCTGGTATAAAATATTTATTTGGTACTTCTGATTTTTGTTAATAATAATTTTTGCATATTGTAGCTGCCTCTAATGAAAATGATTTTTACATTGAATATTTATTTAATGTGATAAAAAATGTTTCTTTTCAGGAGGAGATATTTTTATTCATGCCAAGTCTAACCAAATGAGCAAACTGTTTGAACTCTGCCAACTCTTTATTAGAAGTCTGCCTAAAGACAGCATTGAAAGTTTTGAGGACATTTACAGTTTTGTCTATCAGAATAACAGAGACCTATCTGGATTTATTGATGGTAATGGAAACAGCATAGTTTGTTGCTCAGTATTATGACCCAAGGTTACTTACATGAATGTTATCTAATTTAAATACCCATAAATTTTTTATAGGCAAAGACGTTAATTATTTAAATTGAGTTTATCTAGTTAGTCACCTAAAAAACCCCTAAAAAACTATATTTTTTGGTCACTCTTGCTGAAATTAAATTCATTTTGTCACTTAGTATTCAGCATTACTTCAGTCGAACTAACTAACCAAACCACAAACATTGAGGTATATAATTGATTAATTCATATTTTAAAAATGTAACAATTACTTGAAAATTTTGATATTGTTAAATTTAAAGAAGACTGTCAGCACTGAATGTATGGATGAACCCTTCTTATATTAAGGTACTGAAAATAGAGCTGACGATGAAGGAAGACAGCAAGTTGCTGTGGAGAAAGAAACTGGTGGCAGCTATGTGGTGAGTGTTGGTATTCTAATGGCATGGACAATACTATGATTTTTGTTTTACTATTTTAAAATATTGAATAACTAGTGTATTACTCATCAAAAATGAGGGAAGTTTTCAAAATGAATATATTTATATAAATATATAGATATATATGTAATTGTCCCTTTTTGCCAGAAAGCCATATAGTGTAAATAATAACAAAATGTAGATACAAAGAGAGAAAAATTAAATCTCATTTCCATATTGAACAATTTTATGTGGACGTTCAAAATGAGTTATTTTGGGTGCAGTAATTTTTTCTAGTGGTGCACTAATAGTTTTAGGAACAATTGAATATAAATAGCAAACTATCAATATACATAATTTGCTTTGTATGTCCATCTGTCCAGCACGTAAAGCTATGTGAGGTAAATCCTGATTTAATAAAAAATCACAATATAAGTGTAAAATAATTTTTAAAATGTTGGTTTCGACATTAACAGAGTGTTTCTCACCATAACACATTCTGATGGGACATCATCATTTGAGCTTATTTTAATGTGTGAAAAAGGAACGAAGTAAAAAGAGCGATGGTTTATTTGTTGCGATTATTTATTTTATTATTTTTAAAAAATTAAATGTTCGTTTATTAAATGTGTAAATAGTTAACTTGTATTTTTTACATTTTATTTTTTACATGTTTTTGATAATGTTGTGGTAATAATGTATGGTCTAATGGGAGAATAAGCTGACAAGTCATAATCTTCAATGAAGCGATAACTGGTTCAAATCACAGATGTGCTTAATATGGATCACATTACAATCACATAATTTCTTTATATTGCACTGTGCTGCATTATTGGTGCACACTATTCAATGCTGCAAGTTAATGTCGGGAACGGTTTATAAGGTTTATAACAACCGGCAATATTTGTAAATAAATTCAAACTTCTGTGCTACGATATCACTTAATGCTGTGTGTAATTCACTTTGCTATTACTATTATCATGCTATATCATTATTCATGCAAAGTCAATACAGCTTGCAGCCTCAGCTTGGGGGTTTTCTCATTACACATATTCATATATCTGCTATATCAGGGCTCTCTCTCCAAACCTTTTTGCCATAATCAGCCATGAATGTTCGTTCATAACTCTAGATTTTAGATAGCGCACCTCTAAAAAAAAGCCTTGAAAAAAAATGACTGCACCAAAAATAACTATTTTCGAATGTCCGCATAAAATTGTTCAATGTGGATGGAAATGAGATTTAATTTTTCTTTCTATGTCTTCACATTTCTTAATTTTTATTATAAGTCTTGCATGCAAAAGGGACAGTTACAAAAACTGAAATATATAAATTTTGAAAAGTTCCATAATTTTTTTTTCTATTCATAATCTGTAAATTTTAAAACCATGTTAATATTTTTTCTTTAGATCACACAGAAATGGATTCATGATTTTAATATTATTAATACTACAAGCAGTAAGTATTGATAATACAAGCAGTAAGTAGTAAGTATCAATAATACAAGCAGTAAGTGTTGATACTACAAGCAGTAATTTTTTTGTTTTTGTTTTTGTAAAACAAATTTGTTTCTTATTCTTAGTTAACAGGTAAACTATCATACTATTACTATGTATTATACTATCATCTAAAAAATTTCAGCTGAAAAGCTTTTTAAGAGATAAAGAATCAGTTTGTCATTTATAATTTGATAACAATAATCAATAATCCAATCAATAAACAAATGTGTAAAGAAGTGTAATGAAATGCTTGAATAATATTATTATTGAATATCCTGTGATGTGTGATGTGTTCATAAGTAACTAGATAAAAAAGATATTCAAGTAAAAAACTTGATGAGAGTTCCAGTGTTAAATTCTGTGAATTTTATTTAGACCTCTATATGAAGACACAGTAATATTATTTATTTATTATTTACTAATAATGTATTTAAAAAAATGTAACATCTATATATTATAATAATTATAATATGTATAATTCACCCAAAGCGAGTAAGTGCAAACAAGCATGATGAATGACCCTCGCAAGGGTCGACCAATTAAGCAAAGGGGGTTCAAAAGAAGTAGGCGGGGTGGGCATGTTTCTAGATCAACAATAATTCTTCATTTCACTTGCGGTATTCCATCACAGAATAACATAACATGTGATGCATAGTGTTATGGTTATCATGCCCACCTTACACGCGCTGAAAGTCCTGGATTCAAAACCCAGCAAAAACACTATTTTTTAATTTTTAAAAATGTGTGTTTGTGCCCGTTCTTTTCCTCCTTTTTTTCGAACATTGCTGATTGATCCTCTCTTGGTTAGTCCAATCACAGTTGGCAAGCTAGGGGGTTGAAGGGTGGTGGGCAGGTAGAAAACAGCAGTGCAAATGTCTTAAGACCAACAATGCGTCGGTGGTTCCAGACCACTGATATTCTTTTGAGTTGTTTTGATTTCTTCGTGCTGCATTTTGTGTCCGTTCTTTGCCCACTTTCTTTGCACAATCCATGAGCAAGTCTGCGGCGTATGCTAAGCCGATGGGCAAATCTGTTATAATTTCATTCAAATTATTCCTTACTAAATTAGTTTTAAACTTGAATAATTCATAAAACTCTCAGGCTTAGGTGTTAAATTATATTTTTACATTCACAAATTATTGTAAACAAAATTATCACAGCTAGAAAAACATGGAAGGATAAGTTTAAAATTATACATCAGTATTCTAATATTACATGAAGTATAATATTATTACAGCTGAAATCCTGGAAAATTGGGTAGGAAGACGAAGAGGAGATAGTACAGAGCTTCCTAACAAACCAATCACATCCCATCTTGCCAGGGTGACTGGAGGTACAACACAACATATGCTACTCTCTAATCTCATTAATTTAATAAAAAAACAATTTAATTGCCACTATTTCAGAAAATGCTATTAAATATTTTAATTATGAATTTGAATTCCCTTAGTTATACTTATATTTCTTTTCTTACCTTATCGATTACAAAAGTTAATTATGTCTAGTCTTGTAATTAAATTAGTGTTTTAAATTTCAAAAGAGTGTTGGTTTTCCTGGTTTCATAAGACCACCCATTCCATTCTGAATGCCAGACAGGAAGAATGAGATTTTGGATGTGTTGTTTTATTAATACGGAGTTTTAAAAAAGTCTTTTTTTATTTTATCCCTAAGTTTATTTCTGATCTAGTAGTTCATTACAATAATTTGCCTGATATAAGAGCTTAAAGCTTATTAATTTTAATTAACAGGAAATGGTTTTCATCAGCCAAAACCAGTTGAAATCGTCCGACAGTCTATGCCGTTTGGAACTGTTGGGAAGGAAGCTGGTCTTTTTTTTATTGCCTACGCTGCTGATCCAAACAACTTTGAATTCATGTTGAACAGAATGGTGGGTGCTGGGGGTGATGGGAACAGTGACGATATCATGCTAATGTCAAAGAATGTCAAAGGCACTTACTGGTATTTTCCTGGCCAGACTGATTTGGCCAAGTTGGCTTAAACATGGTGTATTGCTATCAATTCCCTGGACTGCCATGGTGATGCACACTATTACCAGATTCTATTACTAACTTTGTATAACGAGCTTGTATAAGTAATAATTTTTATTATATATATATATTTTTAATTTATATTTCTCTATACATTCATGTGGTTAATATTTATCTTTTTTTAAAAAAAACTAAACTTATAAAGAAATGAAATGAATTTTTATTTTTCGTCTATTTTGTTTTAGGCTTTTTTCTGGTATGTTAAATACATTATATTATCATGTGTAAGAAAGTCATTTAATTTGTGTGCTTATTTTATTATTTCTGTTGATAAACTTTCAACAAATTACATCTTTAATAACTGAAATATTCATATATTATTTAGAATCTCTGGAAGATTAGGTGCTGGTTTTTTCATGGCCGACTCTTTTGTTTTAAATATATGCTGTTACTCATCATAAATATTATTAAATATGTTGACCATTTATTATCTCAAAATATGTTGACCTTTTATTATCTCAAAATATATTGACCATTTATTTTCTCAAAATATGTTGACCATTGGTTACAACATAATTTTTTCCTTTTGGGACGTGGTGGTCGAGAGGTAGCGCTCTCGACTGTCATACTGATGGTCACGAGTTCGAATCCACACGAAAGTGAGGATTTGTTCTCGGGGCCTGAGGAGTCACCGAGTCACCCAGCTCCGAATGGGTACCTAACTAGACAATAGTTAGGCGGCTGGGGTAATGCGTGGAACCCCTATAGCCGTGGCCTGTGACCGCTGCATCACTTGCCAACAGATCATCTCTCATGGTCTGTGGACGCAATTATCTTCTGCATAGAAGGAGCGTCTGTATATCTAAGATAAGATAAGATTTGCATCATATTATGTTACCATTATTTCTGTTCATTTTTATGTTATTATTTTTTTTTATTGTTATTAATCATATGAAAAATGTTTATGTCCATGTAACCAGATGTAAAGATTAATCACATTCTATGTCTGTTAAGACTAGGATTATATTTTTTAAAACGGCAACTTAACAATGTCATGTATTGGTGTAATTTGTCATCTCTTCATTTTCTGCAATAGAAAGTTTTGGTAAGATTTGTGGGTATTCATCCCAAAGAATCTAGCAATAAAACTGATTTGGCGTCTTATTCAGCCAAACTAAATTTAAGCTTCAATTATCAAACCTGGATTATTATGTTTCAATAGCTGTTGAATTTATCAGAAGATTAAAGGTTCAATATCAGTGTAATTTTGAAATATTCGTGTCTGCCGATTTTAAAATAGAGTTTATTTTATTGCTGCCAGTTGAAAATGGTATCGTGTTATTAATTTACACCATCCATTTAAAAATTTATTTTTCTATACAATAAAGTACCAGCTTTTAAACTGTTTGACAGTGTTTGAATTTTTGTTTAAAAATTGGTTAGCTAAAATATTACAAATAACAGTTTCTTCAATCCTTATATTTCAAAGAAATAGGATTGGTATAATTTTAAAAAGAAGAATTTCTAAGAAGAATTGGTACATTCTAATGAACATTCAAGATTTAATGAGTACTACCTCTGTTATGATTGATAATGAAGTAATGCACTTGGCAATCTAAGAGGTCAGTTAGTGATGTTTTATTTTTATTGTCATTTTTATTATTATTGACATTCACAATACACACAAGGGACGTGGTGGTCGAGAGGTAGCGCTCTCGACTGTCATACCGATGGTCACGGGTTCGAATCCACACGAAGGTGAGGATTTGTTCTCGCGGCCTGAGGAGTCCCCGAGTCACCCAGCTCCGAATGGGTACCTAACTAGACAATAGTTAGGCGGCTGGGGTAATGCGTGGAACCCCTATAGCCGTGGCCTGTGACCGCTGCATCACTTGCCAACAGATCATCTCTCATGGTCTGTGGACGCAATTATCTTCTGCATAGAAGGAGCGTCTGTATATCTAAGATAAGATAAGAAAAGAATGCACACAATTTCAAATGATGAATCTTAATTCTTTAATATTTAAATTTCCACTTGATAATCTGATATCTTATATGTTACAGACGCTCCTTCTGTACAGAAGATATATTCATCATTCAATGTCTGATTCTTCATAAACTTAATTTATTAAGTACTCAATTTAAAAATTCATCACCAACAGTCTTGTTGGTAGGGCAAACTCGAAGTCACTTCATGCACTGATTTACTTGTCTCCTACCTGATCCTAATAATCACTTGCATAGGTCAATCTTTAAATAGGTCAATCTTTAACTAGGTCAGTCCTTAAATAGTGCAATAATTTGCTTTCATATTTGTGTCTAAAATATTTCATTTTTTCTTGAGATCCTCCCTACTTATCTCCCATTGGCACAGTAATGATATTCTAATGGGCACAGTAGTATAAAATATTCAATGAAAGGAAAGATGAGTTTTAAAAAAAAGTTATTGAAAATAACACATAGAGTCTCATAAAACACAGCCACAAGTCAATGAGGACATTGAATGTTAAACAGTCAACATTTTGTGTTGATTTTTGTTACTTCAATTTGCTTCTAATTGTTGGGCCCAAATAATGTCATTTTCTTATCTGACTCCTCTTTTATACAGAAGATATTAGGTCCTACAATAACATACATTTTAATATACCTTTATAATCATAAGTATTTTTTCCACTTACAGATAAGCATACAAAATGAAGCTGTCAGTTGATTAGTTTTCAAAGTTTTTCCAGTAAATCTGGCCTCTGGAGGCCAAAAAAACTATGAGAAGATCACTGCGTTGTTTTTGATTTGGCAACAAACTGTAGGTGTGACACATGGAATGGTCGAAACAATTATTGTTTCAGTTTTGGTTGTAGTTTGCACTTATGATGACGAGTCTGTTTAAATAGTATGGAACAAATAGCTGATACATATTAGAAACAAACAATAATTATGCATGAAACTTATGATATAAATCCTCAAGTTACAGACTTGAAACACTCACAAGCCTTTCAGGACCCTCCAACAACACCCTCTCCTGTCTTCTAGTGCCAGAGGAAAATGTTTCAATTTCCTCTTGTTAAACAATGTTAATTGAATGCTCTAGCAATCTATTAAAGAAAAGTTTGACATATCCGAGCATGCAAATGATCCTTTGTTCCATCTCTTTATATTGCCCTTGTATCATTTTGTCCTTCTGCCAATAATTTTACCTGCAACATAGAAAAAGGGAAATGGTAATAAGATTTATTTTGATCTGCTGTGTTAGTGTTTAGGAGTAATAAGTCCAAGCATAGTATTATTAACTTAAGTACAGTATGCCATATAAGGATATGCATATTATCGTTGACTTCAATGCCATATACTCAAAATCTATTACTATTAATAAACGTCTTGAGTACTTTAACTCAACTAAATTAAGCCTGATACTTTGTTAAAAGCTAATGGTATCGGCAAAGGATAGATTTTGACAAGACTAGCAACAGAGGGCTGGATGATTTAGGTTATATTTTAAAAGACCAAAGTTCAAAATGAAAACCATTATGAAAAATTGCAGTTGCCTTCTCAATTTTTCTGACCAAAGATGGCATGGTGGTCAATGTTACCTCTAAGGTTTGTTGGAAAACGTGCAAAGCAAAAAAAAAAATAAATAAATATAAATACTTGTGTGAAAATTTTCACATTATCCATTTTTTGAGCAATATTTTTACCAAATTTCCTGCCATCTAATTCAAAACTGCTGCACGGCGTTGGTCAGATATCTGCGCAGCCTTGCCTCAGAGCTTAAAGGGAACATTGATGGTGGTATCAATTAATGGATTTACCTTCTCGATTTCTCTGACCAAAGATGATATGTTGGTATCAATTAATGGATTTACCTTCTCGATTTCTCTGACCAAATATGATATGGTGGTATCAATGAATGGATTTACCTTCTCGATTTCTCTGACCAAAGATGATATGGTGGTATCCAGTAATCCTACTTGAGATTCCAATGCAGACTTTTCATTCTGTAGCTCTACCACCTTACTGTCATACTGATATCTGGATTGTAAAATAGAAACTAATTAAAAGGTGAAACATTTTGCTGATGTTAAAATATTAATTATTTTTTTTTAGTGAATATCATTTGACAAAGAACGCTTCTACTAAAATAAATTTTACTTCATTTGACAAATGTTTTATTCTTTTATATATGTCTTATCTATACAGTTGCTCCTACACAGAAGATTATTGCGTCCGCTGACCATATCAGTTTGTTCGCAAGTGATGCATTGTTCACAGGCATTATCCAGCTGCCTTAGTTTCTCTAACAAATGTTAGGTACCCATTTGAAATTGGGTGGATACAGGTACACCCTTAGTCCCAGGAACAAATCCTTGCCTTCACATGGATTCAAACCCCTGACCATCTGTGCGCTGTGAGAGACGTGTTGTGTTGTATTGACATGGTATGAGCGTGCGAGTTTATAAGTATGAAATACGTGGTTTGTGCTGTGAACTGTTATAGTGTGTAGTGGTGAACTGAGAGGATGGCTGGCTATACATGTAAGGTTCACAATGTAACCAGACTGCAAGGTGTCGAAGTCGTGTTTCTTGACTACCGAGTTCTATTACATGCACCAGCGGACCGCTCATGGCACTTGACCACAGTGCCCCTTATTGTATGATGTGGGAGTTATTTTAAAAAACTAAAGTAGTTCATTACATCTGATCTATCTAAACAAATTTATTTATTTACTGTATATTCTCATTCTAAATTCAACATTTTTTTTTACAAACTCTAGGAAAAGGGTCGGCGTATGAGCAGCTTATAGGTGATTTCTGCATGTATATTGAATATCAGTATTTTAGTATTTTTATCAGTGTTGTTATTTTAGATCTTCAAGGTCCTTGTCTAAATTCTACAAGATTCAACAGCTTTTCCAGAAGCTATTAACCATTTGCACTTACCTTATTTAATCATTTTATTTATTTTTATGAATGTTTTAATAATTAAAATTTTTTAATTTTTTTTCAACTACGAAGGTATCTCTTGCCTAACCAAGAGCACTAAGACAAAGATAGGAATTTCAAAGTAAACAATCACAATGACTGATTTAGCTTGTAGTTTTTAAAAAAAATGTGTACCATTTTGTTTAAGCTGTCCTTTTATTTTTGGGAGGTCGGCTTGCAAGTGGTTTATATTTATATACTTTTAATTATTTTCTCTTCCAAAAGAGGGGGTGTCGGCTTATGAACCAACTGCCAATAGAAGGAGTGTATACAGTAATTATTTTTTGTACCACTTCTGGCTGGCATTAGACACATTTTGGTTGTTGTTGGTAATGTTAGCTATAAGAGAGCTACAAACCTGTGTGACTTAAGAGATTTCAACCTGTCTTGTAACTCTGTTATTGTCTTTTCTATTTCATCTTCTTGTCTTTTTATATTCTGCACCTGAGCACATTCCTGCCTTAGCTGATGTAACACTTGTCTTTGTTTTGTAATCAATGTTGTGTGCTCAGTCGATAAAATATCATGTCTGGTTCTAAGATTTGACAGCTGCATTTCATATGACATGTTACCTGCAAGGATTGGTTTATCTTAAAATTGGTTTAAAGAATAATTCTAAAAAAATAATACAGAGGCTCCTGTGCTGAAGATTCTTCTGTCCTACATTCTTATAAGAATGCACAGAATATTAATTTAGGATTATGCTTTTCTTTAGCATAGCATTCATACATTAAAATTACAACAATGTTTAAAATTAAACATAAAATAATTAAAATAAATAAAAAATTATAAAATATGTTAAAATATTTTAATGTAGAAGAGATTTCTCACCATCAACATATTTAGAGGAAGAATAACTTTTAGCTCCATCCATAGCATTGGTTTGGGTTACAAAGCCATTACTAGTAGAATGGTGTGTCTTTGCATGATATTCCTGAATAACTTGTTGCAACATTATGTTCACTGTGAGAGATACAACAGGGCAGTCACAGGAAGGGCAAACTTGTCTCCCCTCTGAGCAGGCTTTGCACAGGGTATGGCCACAGGGAATCACCATCATTGGAATATTTTTAGAAGAAAGCTGGAAATGAAGATAGCAGTTAGAAATCATTCAGCAGCAGTAATAAGTATTTATTTATGAATATAAGTTGCTATCTCTGTCCCTGCTAGATCTATATTTGAAGGCTTATTAATTATTTTGATACATATGACATGAAATTATGAAATTATTTTTGTATTATTTATAACTTAACACCAAATTAAATATTTAAATAATAACAAAGATGATTGTTGACTACCAGCTACAACCCCTGATGAACCATACGCCACATACTTGACTTGCTCATAGATAAAGCAAAGAACAGGGGGGGAATGGACACAAACAGCAGCACAAAGAAATGAAAACAGTGCTAGTAAATGTCATGGTGGGGTGGGGAACGCCAAGTCATTGTTGATCTCGAGACATGTGAACTGTGGTTAGCTGATTGTCCTTCCACCATGCACCAACCTAGCTTGCCAACCATAAACTGTGGTTAGCTACCTGTCCTCCCACCCTGCACCAACCTAGCTTGCCAACCATAAACTGTGATTGGTTGACCCAGCGAGGGTCATTCGTCATGCTTATTTGCACTCAGCTTATTCTTGTTCTGGCAAATTATATATATAGATAAGCTTTTTGCACTGTTTCAGCTAAGAGGCAGTCAGAAAGATTTATGATTTAAATAGGGAAGGTAAAATGGTAACATTTTGTTTTTTTTATTTTAACTCTTAATGCGCCAGAGCGCGGTAAAGCGCGCCTTGATAGTACAATCTTTAGAAACAAAATCACAGAACTTAAAAACTATTCAGTGCGGAATAGAAGATGTATTCAACTTTCGGAAATGGCAGCAATGGCCTTTGCTTGTGTTTATGGTTATATTTTAAATGACCAAAACTCAAAATGTGTTTTTTTCTCAATTCGGGAAATTCTTACAGGACTGGGGCGGAAGTTTTCCAAAAACGTTATGGCACATTAAGAAATGAAGACATTTATAAATGCAATAAAACTCAGTTAAAGTAATTGTAATTACATAATAATCCTACCATTAAATTTGTACACACTGAACAACTGTGACTTGTCAGACCAAAAGTTGGCTTGTCTTGTATGTAAGTCTGACAGCGTAACGAATCTCTTCTACTCTCATTCAGGGGAATGGATGTTGATGCTACTGAAGACACAGATTCAGATATGTTTGCTTCCTGATGAGAAAATCCAAGATCATCCTTGACTCTCTTTGCAATCTTATCAGCCAATACTGTAAAATCTTGCTCTTCTGTAGGCATTTGAAATGGATCAAGTTCAGGGGAGACAAGTCGTTCTAATTCACTCTCAGCCCCACTGCAGATGCTGTTATTGTCATTTAAGTCAGATTCCTCGTCTTTAACAACATTATTTCTAGCATTCAGCCAGTGGTTAAATTTATCTCTTACCTGTAAAAGAATAAGGATAAACTTCAACTTTATGCACAATAATGTGTCATTAATCAGATGTATGTTACATCATTTAAACATGATTAGATGATTACAATGAAATCGATCATTTATTTTCAAGTGGCACAAAATTTTACAAATGCTCACTGGAAAATGAAAAATTCTCAGCTTATTGATTTAATTTTAAAAAAAAACACTTTAAAAAAATATTTTTGGATTTTAAATTATTTTAAAACGTTTCACCTTAAAAATAAATAAACGAACGAACCAACCAACCAACCAACCAACGAACGAACGAACGGACACCCCCCCCCCCCCCCCCCCCCACACACACACATTTATATATATATATGAAGAAATAGTTTGATAAAGATGCTACAGTAGTAAAATAATATTTAATAATATTTATGATTTGTAGATTGAATTTACAGTAGATTTTGACTTGAGATCAATTGGTCCAGAAGCTTTAGTCTTTGAAGCTTGAATATCAGTTGATTTAATATTAGACTGTGTGATCTTGCTTGTTACAGGCTGCTGTGATTTAGGTTCTGACAAATACATTTTCCAGAATGATTAAAGCTTTAATCAATCCGCTTTACAAATAAGGCATTAAAAGCTTTGTTAAGTGTTTGAAGAAATAAAAATTAATTCAGGGTATGATGATCAAATATTATTATTTTTTTAAATTTTAAAAATAATTTTTTAATTGGAAAAAAGTAGTGAAATATTGCTTTAATAGATGGAATTAAAAAGAGTTGATGAAATAAACTTAAAGGAGAAAGAAATATTAATGATAACTCATAGAAAGGTTCTGAAAAGTAAGAGAATATGTGTAGTTCTTTCTCAAGCCTCTATAAATCAGGGTAAAGTTTCCCACGATTGGAAATTAGCTAACATAACTCCCATCTTTACAAGCTGTGACAAATCATCACTATCATCATTGCCTGTCATCCCATCTGGGGCATAGGCCATGAACAAAGGCTCTCTAGGCATCATTTACAAAAAGAACTATTCCAAACTAAAGACGCAAAATACTTAAGAGTAATAATAAATGAGAAACTATCATGGAATGCCCATGTCAATAAAGTTATTAAAAAATCAAACAAAACCTTAGGCTTTATAAAAAAAAAACTTTTACAAATGTAATGGAGATATAAAACTAAAATGCCACCGCACTTTGGTGATACTTGTGCTTGAATATTCTCTATTGGACCCATCAACCAAAGAAAACATTGATAAACTAGAACAAATTCAAAAAAGAGCTTCCAGATTCATCACTGGAGAGTATTCAAAACTTAAAAAAATAACACCATTATTTAAATCATTAAACCTTGAAACACTAGAGGATAGAGGAACCCAGATTAAAGTAGTAATAATACATAAAGCAATTAATTCTAATTTAGAATACAACACAAAGATAACTTAATACAACCCTCAGATAAACATAAGGATAAAAACACTTTTGTTGTTTCGCATGCAAGAACAAACACATACAAATTATAATTCTTCTGGTAAGGAATTCGGGCGTGTAATGGTTTGCCTGAAGAATTAGAATTTGTATGTGTTTGTTCTTGCATGCCAAACACTTTATCAACATTTAAAACTCTAATAAGAATGCAGGACTAAACACAAACCATAGATAAACATAAGACGCAATAATCTTCTGTATAGAAGGAGCGTCTGTAACTGATAAGATAAGATCCAGAAAATTTTAATTACCCTCCAGCAGTTATTTAATGTTATTGGACACAAAATAAATTAAAACTGTTTACAACAGTGTTTCTAAAATTTTTAAGTTTCGCAGACCGGCAAGAAGTTTTTTCATTGCACCAGGGACCGGTGCAGTAATTTTCCCTGTACTTACATGGTAGCGAGATTTATTTTATTTCCCTTTATTTCTTTCATTTATTAGATTTTTATCTAAAAATGACAATCTCTATAGGGTTAGTATTATTATTAGCAAATGGAGGATTATAATTATATTTTTCTGTCTTTTCTTAATAACTTCCGCTGACAGGTTGTGGATGGCCCACAGACCAGCACCAGCCCGCGCCCACCACTTTGTGAAGCACTGGTCGCGAAGATTATAAATTGTATTAATTTTTCTGTAAGGATTGCCTTACACGTTTGCCAACAATATATTCATCTCCCAGAAGTTATTCTCATGCTGAAAAGGAGGAATATCTGTTCCAAATTGAATATCTGGCAAACTCACTGTACTGAAAAAAGATATTTTTCCAGTTTTACAAAATGAAAATGCATTTAAAGCAAACTCATGAGAGAAGTAAATCTCTAAAAAGCACACTTGTTGACTTAAAGAAAACTTTACAGTCATTTTGGAAAGTTTTCAAATTCCAATAACTTCATAAAATTGTATCCATAAGCAAACCATTAGAGGAGAACTTAGAATGTAGAGCTTTCAACATCAGCTACCTAATTTAATCTTTCACTATTGGTTGTCTTTTCACTAGATTTTGATAGCCTTGTGGTGAGCCCCAGGCAAGGGTAGTGTCAAGGAATGCAAAGGATGCTAACTTAGTTGATTACAGACCTTAAGTACACAAATAAAAAATGGATAGATTTGTATCTGAAAAATAATAAGTTACTAAGTAAAAGTCAAATAAATCAACTAAAATTGCAAGTTTCACAGACACTGTGAAAACGCTTAACTGATTGAGGCATTATGGAGAAGAATATCCCAATTAAATTAGGAAAGGTTTAACATTAAGGAAACAAAGTTGTAACAGAAAGTAATTGTATAAGTCATGACTATCAGTCAATATTAAATTCTTAATAAGATGCATTTTTTTTTATTTTGAATGAAGGCTCAATAAAATTGTATATTTTAAAAGTAATATTATATTTGGGAAGTAGCTGAAATTTCAATTCCAAATAATGAATAATTCTTAGAATAAGGTAAGACAGTTTGCATGAGGATTATGTTTTCTACATTAACAGTTTCAAGATGAAAGAATATACATGCATGATTAATAATTTCTAAAGTTTAAGTTTTATTTCAACTCACTTGAATCATCCTTTTGGCTTTGATCTCTCTGTCTTAACCAGTTCTGTTGGCGCTGTTTTATCTCCAAAACCTTTAATGTAACAAATACTTTATTGTTTCATATTATTATTATTACCTATAATTACAAGAAATGTGTAATGGCTGTCTATTTCAACATTCTGATCACAGTAGTCACTGTACCTCTCAACTTACCCACTTTTTTTTTACAATGGTACTTTAAGATTTTTGGTTATGACATACCATATGGTATGTTATCAATGTTTACTGTATACATTAAATTTAAAATTTTTAAAATGCAATAAGGCAATAAGGGTTTCAAAATTTAAAGATGAACTTGCTACAGGATGAAAAATACAGAGTGGAGGGGTTCAAGAAGAGTGTTAAAAAATAAGTAGTTTGGACACAGTCACAGCAATGACTGGCAATGTATGACATTATGACTGTGTAAAAGCGATGACTTTATGGATTCAACTTAGAACAAAAATATTTTGTAAGCATTTTTTTAGGGCTGCAGAAATTACCGATTAATTTCTCGATTGATCGGTAAATTATTTTATTGATTAAAATTATTTTAATCGATAAAATAGTGATTAAAAATAGAAAAGTGTTTTTGTTTTTTTATAAATAATTAATAATAGCTTTTATTTTATCATTATTTTTTTACGTACAAACTTCTCCGTTAAGAGAATTCAGAATGAGTATACTTTAAAATAAACTGTTTTATATGGACAATGATATTTAAAAAAACATTGTTTTTAACTATTTAACAATAACAAAATTTAAATTCATTGACATTATATTGAACTAGGTTCTACTTATTTTTAAATATATCCTCTAACAATAGTAGGTGTTTTAAATTTAATTAAATTAAATACTTAGGTTGTGGGCATTTAAAAAAATGCAATAAAAGGGAACAAAATATGAAGGAAAACGAAATAGTGAAAAAAGAGATTATGAGGTCTTAGAAAAAAATCATAGCTTTCGAACCACTTGGGATAAAAAGATGATCTTTATGTTTTTACTAATCATCAAATAATTTCTATACAGCTGTATTACTTTTATATTTATAAAATTAATTTGAAAATTTCATTCAAGTGCCTCAACTTTAACACGTTATTTAACTTGTTTTCAGTGCTAACTGTTTTAAAAATAACTTAATGATAATACCAATTGCCCGTTGTTATTATCTTCCATGAAATTTTCAGTTTAATGACGTAATACATCTTTATTTTTAGCTTAACAAAATTATTGATTAATTAATCGGTAATTTTTCAAAAGTTAACGATTAAATTTAATTTAATCGATAACAGCCCTAATTTTTTTCTTTGCATTGGGAAAAAATTATTATTCATGAGATGTGGTGTGTGATAGTTTTGATTATTATTATTTTATAATTTTGCTACACTTGCCAATGTAAGCCTAGCCTAACCAGTTGGATTTTCTGGCTTTGTCTTTGGTGTGTTTTTTCTTGCAAAGGGAACAAGAACAGCGTTTTTAGAAAAAATCCCTATTCAATGATTGCAATCTTAAGTGTTATTATTAGACTAGGGTATCACCCGTCAAAAATGATGGAAGTTTTCAAAATAAATATATTTCAGCTGCAATCTATTTATTTTGAACAAATGTTCATCAGAACAAAAAATAATGTACATGTAATATAAAACTTTCATTTATTTTATTAATTTTTGTTTTATTAATTAATTTCCAAATTATCAATTTTATGTGGATATTCAAAAATAATTACTTTTGGTGCGCTGCTTTCTAAAATTAGTAGTGTCACGAACGGGACATACATTGCAAAATATGTATATTGACTAGGGTATCACCTGTCAGAAATGACGTAAGTTTTCAAAATAAATATATTTCAGCTGCAATCCATTAATTTTGAAAAAATCTACATCAGAATAAAAAATTAAGCAATACAGAACTTTCATTTATTATATTTTAAAAATTATCTTATCTTATCTTATATGTTACAGACGCTCCTTCTGTACAGAAGATTATTGCGTCCTACGTATTTCTATGGTTTGTGTTTAGTCCTGTATTCTTACTAGAGTTTTAAATGATGATAAAGTGGTGGCTTTCCTGGTTTCTTCAGGCAACCCATTCCACGCCCGAATACCGGACGGAAAGAAAGAAAACTTGTATGTGTTTGTTCTTGCATATGGAATAAGAAAGGTGTTTTTATCTCTATTTGAGGGTTGTATTAAGTTATCTTTGTGTTGTATTTCTAAATTAGAATTAATTGCCTTATGTATAATTAGTAATTTACTCTTGGTTCTTCTATCCTCCAGTGTTTCAAGGTTTAATGATTTAACTAATGGTGTTACTCTTGTCAGTTTTGAATATTCTCCAGTAATGAATCTGGCAGCTCTTTTTTGGATTTGTTCTAACTTATCAATATTTTCTTTAGTGGATGGGTCCCATACAGATGATGCATATTCTAGTATAGGTCTCACCAGGGTGAGGTAGCATTTTAGTTTTATATCTTTGTTACATTTGTAAAAGTTTCTTTTTATAAAGCCTAAGGTTTTGTTTGATTTTTTAATAACTTCATTGACATGGGGGTTCCAAGATAGTTTCTCATTTATTATGACTCCTAAATATTTTGCATCTTTAGTTTGGGTTAGTTCTTTTCCATGAATGAAGTATTTTGAAATTATTTGTTTCTTTTTCTTTGTTACTCTTAGCAGTTGACATTTTTCTGGGTGAAAGGACATACTCCAGTTAGTTTCCCATTTTATTAATTCATCTAAGTCTTTTTGTAAAATTTTGCTATCTTGTTCTGACTTGATTGTTCTATAGATTATACAATCATCAGCAAATAACCTAACTTTAGTTCCTGTTGAGATATTGTTGGGTAAGTCATTTATATAAATTAAAAATAGTAAGGGACCTAGGACAGTTCCTTGTGGAACTCCTGAGTTAACCTTTATTGGTGTAGATTTAGATCCATTAATTATTACAGTTTGCTCCCTACCCAATAGGAAATCTTGGATCCAGTGATGTAAGGGACCTGAGATTCCAAAGTATTTAAGTTTTTTAAGTAAACTAAGGTGGTGAACTTTGTCAAATGCTTTTGAGAAGTCTAGTAATATTGTATCTATTTGATCATTATTATCTAAGCCTTTTGATAGATCATCTATTAGACCTATCAATTGTGTTTCACATGATCTGTTCTT
>MUZC01004419.1:231508-252329 GCA_002072015.1 Radix auricularia | reverse complement strand
AGAACTACAAGGATTGGGGACAGTTCATTGCTTAATTCTTTTAATAACCTGGCAGGTAATTCATCTGGGCCAGTAGCTTTGTTTATTTTAAAGTTTTTTAGGAGTGAATGTATACCTAACTCATCTACAGCTATGTTACCTATTTCTTCCATTTTATTTAAATTTATTGAAATTTCCTTGTCGCCTGAGGCAGAAAATGATGATGCAAAATATGTGTTAAGGATATTAGCTTTAGTCTCATTATCGGTTTTATTATTAGAGCCTTTTAGTGTGGCTATACCTGAAGGCTCCATTTTTTTTGATTTGATAAAGGGCCATAAGTTTTTATTGTTATCTTTAGTTATCACATTGTTTATATAATTATTTTGGAGGTTACGGATAAGTTTTTGTGTCAAGTGTTTAATTTTAAAGTATTTTTTGTGTATCCTTTCTAAATTGGTAGCCTTAAATTTCTTAAATAAATTCTCCTTTAGTTTGCAATACTTTTTTAATTTAAAATTTAACCAACATTTATTAATTCTATTTGAAGTTATTTTTGTTGGAACATTCTGATCCATTATGGTTTTTAGATTTGTTTTTATTTCCTTCCATATTTCGTCTACAGGGCTATCTATGCTGAATTTACTTAGGAAATTTTGTTGGAAATTAGAAGCTGATTGGTGTAATTTTATTAAGTTGCATTTATTCCAAAGATATATTGTTCTTTTAGGCATCTTATTTATTTTAGTTTTAAATGTGTTGGTTACCCTAACAATATCATGGTCAGACAGCCCAGGAATTATTGTGCAGTCTAGTACTAGTCCTGGTCTGTTTGTTAGGAATAAATCTAGTATTTTGTTTTTCCTAGTTGCTTTTTTTTACTATCTGTTCTAGGTTTATGTTGTTTATAGTGTCTAAGAAATGTTCATTAATTTCTTTATTATTTTGGTGGCTATCAATTGTATAGTTTTTCCAATTTACATCTGGAAGATTTAAGTCCCCCATAGTCCAAATCACAGCATTTTTTTGATTTTCTTTAATAGAAATTAGTTGATTGCAGAGATTCCTCATGTATTCTTTGTTTGGTGGCCTATATATACTGCCTACAATAAAGGGTGATGAATTTGGTGTAACTATTTTCCAAAAAACAGATTCTATATTAGAGTTTGGTTGTGAGTTAATTTCTTCGGCTATGAGAGTTAATTTTATTGCAAGTAGGACGCCACCATGGTTGTCTGTTCTATCTTTTCTAAATATATTATAATTGCTGCTAATTTTATTAATTTATTTCCAAATTTAGTAATTTTATGCCGACATTCGAAAGGAGTTATTTTCAGTGCAGTAATTTGGTGAACTGCTTTCTAAAATTAGTAGCGTCATGGACAGGACATACATTGCAAATTATGTATATTGATTGTTTTTGCATTGTATTTCCAAGTTATTATTTTATGTCTTGCCACCCTTGCCTAATACTTATGATCATGATCAGGCTTATACTTATGTACTTGCTACTGTATTATTCTTTGTTCAGCTGTCCTCTAGTGTTTCTGAATTTAAGACTCATCTTATCTTAACTGTTACAGACGCTCATTTTCAGTCATTCTTATGCTTATCTGGATGTGAAGAAGGAAAATGTGTCATTTAATTGTATGTGTTTGTTCTTGTATACGCTTCAAGTAACATTATTTGACTGTTTGTCACTGTTAGTAGTATTAATATTAATCCTTAACACTTTTAACGACTTTACATATCTTTACTTTAATAATATTAAAGAAATGTAAAGTCTTAAATCTTAAAAGTGTAAAGAAAGAATTTATTCATTAGTCTTCATTAGTATAGTATAATATTTGAATATTTGTAATTATTAGTTTAGTAAATAATAGTAATAGTAGTTCAGTAAAATAGAAAGAATGAGTGTGAGAAAAGTGACAGTGAAGTCTAAATAAATCATGTCATCATATATCATATTCATATTGATTCATATATTTAATTTAATATAGTTTATATCAGAGGCGTCACTAGGGTTGGTGTCACCCGGGGCGGTAGCTCATGGTGTCACCCGGGGCGGTAGCTCATGGTGTCACCCCCTCATCATTTAACCCATAGAAATCCTCTGAGTTTTCCAGTGCCAAATAACGGGAATATATAGAATTTTACGGTTTTGTGTCACCCCCCTGATGGTGTCACCTGGGGCGGCCCGCCCCCTCCGCACCCCCTAGCGACGCCACTGGTTTATATTATAACTTAGAATAATATTCTAAAACTAAAACTAAAGAGACTAAAGAGTAAAGTAAAGAGACCTTTTGAAAAGTTTCATCTCTTTTTTTCGATTTGATTGTCGAAGTGCTGAAATTTCCAACAGGCATCGCTGTTTGAAGAAATAAACAGAATTTATAAATAAAGGTTAAAAAAGTAAAGCAAATATAGCTTTAAAAGTTAGTGCGGTGTGTAAAGCCTGGTGGTCATTACAATATGACAAGCGTCTTTGGTATCTATGCTGCTAAGAGAAGCCACTCTTACAAAAAGTAAATCAAATTACCGTCAAGGGATGTAAGTATTATTTACTTTGTTGATAAAATGGCGACTGTTGACACTGACAAAGATGCTAAAGAGGACTCAGGATTCGACCTTTTATCAGATGATGTTATATTATTCATATTAAAAAATCTCAGTCTTAGAGACTTATTTAACCTAAGACAAGTTAACAAGCGTTTTGCAGCGATTTGCAAAGACAAATCTTTTTCCCGGTAGGTTTAGTATATGTGTAACTATCGTGCATAAATTCTTAGCTTCAGCCTGAGTCTGCAGAGCTAATGATTAATGATCTCTGAACTGCAGTTTGAAATGAACCTAATCCGGATAGGGAAAACGTTAATACTTACGCCTGAGCAAAGACAAACAATATGGGTATTCCTTCAGTTTTAGCAAATATATTTTTTTGCAGCGAATTAACACAAAGCGAGTTTTGAAGAACCACCAGTCTGGCCCAAGACAAATTTCATGGCACTGAATAAGCACATTGCCTTTACTTTACTTTAATGCATTTAACCTAATCATCAAAGTTTAGAACTTCAAAAAGTCTTTATCAACCACCTGTAGCTTGCTGTCCATTGACATGTGTTTAGCTTGCTAACTCTCTCTTTCTGATTATGTGCTTTAGTAGCTCAATAAAGTTTCCTAAAATGTCCTAAGTCCTAAGTAAAGTGAGCTAATAAGTACAACATCTTGCCCCCCTCTCACTCTCATTAATTGCAGAGATAATATGAATATGAATAGTTTATAGTTGGAAAAATTAGACATTAACTAATTGAATGGATTTATGCCATCATAAAAAATTGATAAAGCTTAATTATACTATTATACATGTCTTAATTGAGATAAAATAGTCAATTTTTCATGTTAATTTTTTCTGTGGGTGAAGAAAGATTACGTGAATATTTTATATTATTTAAAATTAATACATTAAATAATTTTAATTGAATTAAAATATTTATATTATTTAAAATTAATGCATTAAATAATTTTAATTGAATTAAAATATTTGCATCTCCTGTTGTCTACAGACATCTCCAGTTTGCAAGAAATTATTGGCTTACCACAGACAAATTCCATTATTATATCAAGCCAATAGTGGATAAAATTGAAACATTGAATTTGAACTCATGTTATTGGCTCAAATCTGCTGGCGTAGATCTCATTTCTAAATGCATAAATGTCTCTGCCTTGCATCTTATGCAAGTACGAGTTTCTGTAAAAACTTTATGCAGCATTATGTCATGTTTATCGAATCTCACCAACTTATCCTTCTCAATAGGAGACATTAGAGACTTCCATCTAGAACTCTCATCTTCAACAGGTGCTCAAGAATGTTTGGCTCGACTTGTATCTTTGAGCTTACATTTTCGCCATCAATCAGTTTATTCAAATCGACCAGTAATAAATTTTTGTTCAGGACCAACTTTGTTTGAATACTGTAGAAACCTAGAAGAATTTCACGTGTATGGTTTCCCTAGTAATGCTAGGGGTATTCCAAAATACATATTTCAACCTCAAATTTTAAAGGCAGAGAATCTAAAAAATGTGAAAGTGATGACATTAAATGACGCAATGGATCCAGCAGCGAGAATGTTCTTTTTTGGAACTTTGCTTGCTGTTTGTAAATTATCCGTCAAGTTCAGAACTCTTCTACAGCCTGTAGGGAATGTGGACCAACTGTGGTCAATGGACGGCTATGCAACTTGTCTTCAAAATATGGAGGAACTTGTTCACTTTGATCCTTCAAGGACAACTTTTCGAATTCCAAGTGAAGTCCTGCATTTTGAATCTGCTCATAATTTACAGGTATTTAATATCTTTTAAACAATTAGATTTTAAAATAATTTTCCACACCAACTTTTATTTGTCAATAAATATATTTAATTTCAAACATTTGATCCTCTTTGAAATTTCAGTACCTCAACTTGTCTGATAACGCTGCTGTGACATCAGAAACTCTGCACTTACTGGCAGATACATGTCCCAAATTGACTAGTTTGAATCTTCAAAATTGTAATTATATACTGCTAGGTCCACTAAAGGTAAATCCTGTTACACTTTTAAAACCTTTTTATATATGTCCCCATTTTTTATGGATTAATTGTGGTTATGTCTTGATCATAGAAAGGTGTTTATAACTTTTCTAGCTGTATTTCATAAATGAAACCCAACATAAAGGGAAGAGAAATTTTTTCACATGTTTATTCCTCAATTAGTAAAAAAATAAAAATTGTGTTTATCAGAGAGTAGCAATAGTTGAAACAATTTTAAAAAGGTCAGAGTGGATCTCATTATAATAGGTTTGTTCCAGAACATGTTCAGTATTGTTTTAATAATATCAGACTAGCTTTAAATAAAAGTTATCTAAATGTTAATTTGCTCACACCGTGATATTAAATATTATTGATTCAGATGTACACATTCAGATTTTTAATGACCAAATCCAGGTGGGTTGGCTTATAAAAGAATGGGCTTGTTGTTTTACACTCAAATATATTTTTTTAAAACTGAATTTTCTATTTGTTGAAAGCTGTGCATTCAATGATATTATGTTACCGTAAATATACTTATTTTCAATAAAATTGGAGATTAAAATCTCATCATAGGAATTAAGGAAATTGACAAAATTAATTGACACTATAACTAACAGGAAGATTTACATTTATATTATTGTCTTTTGTTTAGATAACAAGCTAAAATGAAAATTCACCTCTATGCAATAATTATTACTAATGTTTTACTTCAAAAGATGTCATAAGGTAAACAAAAAGTTTACTTTAAAGAAATAGATAAAAAGTGCAAGCCAATTTAAAAAAAAAGTAAATTTATTTATCTTTACTCCATTTCATTCAGCAAAACTCTGAACAGAAAAGAACCTACAATGATATTAGTGGACTGCAAGCTTTACTTCTAGCATGTGTTGAACTTCAGAGCTTAAACATAAGTGGCATTCATGTACACACACAAGATTTAACCACAACACCCTACAGCAGCCTTGCAGCTCTTCTTGCACTCAACCACAGTAAGTACTACCACACCCTACAGCAGCCTTGCAGCTCTCCTGTCACTCAACCATAGTAAGTACTACCACATCATACATCAGCCTTGCAGCTCTCCTGTCACTCAACCATAGTAAGTACTACCACACCATACATCAGCCTTGCAGCTCTTCTTGCACTCAACCACTGTAAGTACTACCACACCATACATCAGCCTTGCAGCTCTCCTGTCACTCAACCATAGTAAGTACTACCACACCATACATCAGCCTTGCAGCTCTTCTTGCACTCAACCACTGTAAGTACATCTCCTTTATGGAAGTTCAAGCATACAAATCAAGGAATTAATGTCTAATTACTTTATTACTAAACTTGTTTAGTATAAATTAGAATTATTTTAACTAAATCTCTCAAAATTAATGTTCACAAAGCATTTCAAAAGAGAACCTCCTAAAAATACCTGTAGTATAAGGTTTACTTCAAATTAGCATTACTATTGATCTGCAGTGCAATGAGAATCATAGACTTACCAGCTAACAGTATGATAACATGTGTTGTAATGTCATCACAGTATCGTATTTTAAACTATCACCTGATATCATCCATTGATAGGTTGGCGTAGTTTATCCATATCCCCCTGCTGTCTTAGTGTGGAGAGAAGCTCTAAAAACAACAAAAGAACATTTTCCATTGTACCGGAGGGATATCTAGTGAAGAGGAGGAGAATTGGGGCAGGTGCCGCATGTAACCAGAGTTTTGCTTTGGTAAGAAATATTTAAACAATTTTGTCTTTTTTTTGCTTAGAGCATGTCATTGCTCTCTATAAAAGCTGTTCTCCCGTTTGTCATTTGTTATCTGCATTTCTCGTTACAAACATTTTAGATAAGTCATAAACAATTTTGTTTAACATATTTTTCAGTTTCCTGATGCAAACTCTCCATCTACATCACAAGAAGACCCATCCACATCTTCATCATCTCCCCCCTCATCATCACCATCATCATCCTCACCCTCCACAACGTTAGAAGAACCCGTCTTAGTGTCAGAGCTAGAGAAGCTTGTACGCAGCTGTCCTGCTATGGAACATTTTGAGCTCAATTGTTCAGGGTTCAGATCTGCTTTCAACAAATATTTTGGTGTTAATCCTAACACCTGTACATCAAGTCCATGGTAAGTCTGTGTTCATTCTCTAATCCTAACACCTGTACATCAAGTCCATGGTAAGTCTGTGTTCATTCTCTGTTTAAAAAAACAAATTACACAGACTATTTGTGTAAGGAAACAATAAATTAAAGCTTTATTATCAACTAATACAAATAATGGTAAACGTTTCGGCTCATGCCTTCATCAGTACAAAAACAATTACATGTACTTACATATATATTCAAATTAAAACATATTAAATTCTATGTGATAAAATGAAAAGAAATGAAAGACAAAAATAAACACGGACATAGAATATAAGAAAAAGGAGGAAGTTAATTCTGGTTAGTGGGGAACTAGTCTTTGACCAGAGTTAAATTGTGGGCTGTTGATTGTATTTCTAAATAATGTAATCATGTTATATTACATTTGAATAAAATTTATAGTTTTTACAATTAAGTTCTTTTTAAAAATAAATCATTGCTTTAAGAAATTAAAGATCATAATTTCTATAAATTTTTATGGTTCTTTATATTGTATACTATCTTATTTGAAGATAAAATATAGATATCTAAATGTTTTGTTTGCTACACATTGATAGTCCAAGTGCTCATAGCTTTAAACCTAAAATTAAATCATTTTGATTTTTGGTATTGTTTTGATAAAATCCCTCTTATTCTGTTATTTTTGTTCTAGTATGTTTTCCTTGACTGTGGGAGATCAGGAACTAATGTGTATTGGACGATGGAGGTTCTTGAAATCTCTGCAACTCACTTCTATTCCAGGTTTGTTTCCCAAAAATCTTTGTTTGTATTAAATTTTTATTTGTCTCTAAAACAATAGTACACTCAAATTCTGGAAAAAAAAATTCTGAAAAAAAAAAGTTATTTAGTAAACCTTAAAAAAAAGCAAGAAGTCCCAGATTTATCCTTCTATGTACTCGTTTTTCTCTATCCTATAAATATGTGTAAAAAATTTATACAATAAAAGTGAACATACTTTTATAACACACTGATTGAATTTTCAATGAAGAGTACTGACATATCATTATTATCATTTGTCTATGTTACTGACATACCATTCATCTAAGTTACTGACATACCATTTGTCTAAGTTACTGACATACCATTTGTCGAATAAGTTACTACTTGATTTAATAATTAATAAAATTATTTCATTCATGCATAAAACAAAATTGTCTACATATTTTGTCCCCCCCCCCAGGAGTTAACCAAGGCCACTGTTTGTTAGCTATAGCCAAGGGTTGTGTCTCGCTTGAGCAGCTCTCTATTGCAAGTCTTGGACAAATAGCTCACTGTCTGTACAGGGGAGGTCTACTGGCGGCATTTCCTTTCTTCTCCCAGCTCAAAGACTTTAGGTGAGCATAACATGTCAGTTAACCCACCCCCTCCCGCCATATGAGGTGTACATAATGCATCATTTAAAGACCAAACTCAACAAAGTGAACATAATGTAGTATTGTTTTTACCACCCCCATGCACGTAATAGAAAATTTAAGAATTAAACAACCCGTAAAAATAAAGTTTTTTACTATAAATCCCTTATATATGAGACAAACTGAAAGTATTATGTTCAATATAGTATGCACCAAGCAACAAACATTTACAGACTGAAATCCCCTTGCTGTAAAACACAGGGATGTATTCATTGCTGGCTGGAGTGATATGCAGTGAACCATGGGCATCAAGTATAGGAGACTGCTTCATAGACATATATAGAGATAAACTAAAAATTCATGAATATAAATATGGTACTATCATTCGATTTGAAATTTTGATGCAATGCATTGTTAGGAGACACAAGTCTATGTGCAAGTTTTCAGCTCAAGAGAATCATGGAAAGGGGGTCATTTTTTACTACCTTTGATTTTTCCGCTTGACCGACCATGACAAGATGGTGAAGTTAATATAAGGGATTTAAAAGATAATACCAACAAGTTTGTATTATGTTGAAATATGTAGAAATTTATTTAAAGAATGAAGTAAGTTTGTTTATTCAATGAGGCTAGGACTTTGTTTATTCAATGAGGCTAGGACTTTGTTTATTTAATGAGGCAAGGACTTTGTTTATTTAATGAGGCAAGGACTTCATTTATTTAATGAGGCAAGGACTTCATTTATTTAATGAGGCAAGGACTTTGTTTATTTAATGAGGCAAGGACTTCATTTATTTAATGAGACAAGGACTTCATTTATTTAATGAGACAAGGACTTCATTTATTTAATGAGACAAGGACTTCATTTATTTAATGAGACAAGGACTTTGTTTATTTAATGAGGCAAGGACTTTGTTTATTTAATGAGGCAAGGACTTTGTTTATTTAATGAGGCAAGGACTTCATTTATTTAATGAGACAAGGACTTTGTTTATTTAATGAGACAAGGACTCAATTAAGTCTTCAGTGCCAGCTATGTGTAAGTTAAATATGTATTCAGAAATAAACAAGGACTGTGTACAGACTGTGAGCACACAGAGTTTGAAAGTGGTTTTAATGTATATGTTACCGGCAAAGTGTGAAATCCCGGTATTCTATAGAATGCCTAGGTAATGTATAGAATGCCTGATGTTTTCAGGCAAACTGTGAAATAGAAGTCGTTTATGAAGATGTTACATACTTTTCCTAGGCATTCTATACAATTCCTAGGCATTATATAGAATGACCAGTACCGTTTAGGCAAAGTGTTAAAACGGCACAAGATGAGAAACCTTTATTAATTAATACGCATTTGAAAAGGAAAAACAAAAATACGAAATAAAGCACAGAATATTCTTACCGGAAAACAATGAAAGTAGAACTGAGATTGGAATGACACTTTTTACTTAACTTTCTTCTTCACACAAAACACTCCATATTTTAGCACTTTGATGTTGCACATACATCTCGCGAATTAAAGAAGAATGCTAATAGAATATTGTTACCGGTAAAACACAAAGCACAATTGGCAAGGCCTACTTGTTGCAGCAGGGAAGGCTAGAATGACATTTTGAGTTGCACTTAACTTTCTTTTTCACGCAAAGGCACTTCATATTTTGGCATTTTGTCTTGCACATACATCTGACGAATCCTTGTCCGCTTCCTGTGGACTGAGAAGTAGCTGCAGATCGGAGAGGTATTTCGTGGTCAGGGACGTCTTCAATTCTCATTAAGTTCTTTGGACATACGGTGAATTCTGATCTGGCGTAGAGTTGTTTTAAGCTTCCTTGTGCAGTTCCAAGTCGATAAAAGCCATCTTCCGTCACGCTCATAACAACCGCCAAGAGATTGCGTGAGTCACCCCGTCCTTTGTCGACGTCGGGAATCGGAACTCGCACAGTGGCACCCAAAGGCACAGGAGGAAATTTCTTGTCAGAATCTCAAACACAGCGGGAAAAATGATTTCTTTAGGTCTGTTATATACTTTGCCGGCAGGTAATCCGGCATTCTATAGAATGCCTAGGCAATGTATAAAATATCAATCATTTCACAGTTTGCCTGAAACCATCAGGCATTCTATACATTACCTAGGCATTCTATAGAATGACTGATTTCACACTTTGCCGGTAACATATATATATATATATCATAACATAAATATAATGCTGTATAAAGANCGGAAAACAATGAAAGTAGAACTGAGATTGGAATGACACTTTTTACTTAACTTTCTTCTTCACACAAAACACTCCATATTTTAGCACTTTGATGTTGCACATACATCTCGCGAATTAAAGAAGAATGCTAATAGAATATTGTTACCGGTAAAACACAAAGCACAATTGGCAAGGCCTACTTGTTGCAGCAGGGAAGGCTAGAATGACATTTTGAGTTGCACTTAACTTTCTTTTTCACGCAAAGGCACTTCATATTTTGGCATTTTGTCTTGCACATACATCTGACGAATCCTTGTCCGCTTCCTGTGGACTGAGAAGTAGCTGCAGATCGGAGAGGTATTTCGTGGTCAGGGACGTCTTCAATTCTCATTAAGTTCTTTGGACATACGGTGAATTCTGATCTGGCGTAGAGTTGTTTTAAGCTTCCTTGTGCAGTTCCAAGTCGATAAAAGCCATCTTCCGTCACGCTCATAACAACCGCCAAGAGATTGCGTGAGTCACCCCGTCCTTTGTCGACGTCGGGAATCGGAACTCGCACAGTGGCACCCAAAGGCACAGGAGGAAATTTCTTGTCAGAATCTCTTTTCATTTTTTTGGCCTGCATCTCGAGGTTATGTTTCGATTCCATTTTATTTTTGATAGCTTTCTCAATATTGAAGCAAACATTGCATAAAATGCTAACCCCATAACCTTCTACTTCCTCGCCGTCATCGTCTTTAGCAGAATGTCCACAGATGGCATGCACGTTTCGATCACAATTTCGACATGTATGAGCACCCGTGGTTTCTTTTAAACAGACGCAGCAGATAGCGGAAGAAGAAGGCTTTTCAGTATCCACGGAAATGAACGGCTCTTCAATAACCATGGCTTCACCATTGCTTTGGTTTCCTCCATCGTGGATTGCATTCTCATCTATGTCTTCTGCAGGGGACTGTGTCTCTTGCATTGCTTCATCTCGCATTTGTTCCTGCTCTCCTGTTATTTTTACGCTGTCTATTATTTTTTCGAGTTCTTCCTCAGTCTCTACGTCTCGTAAAACGTCTTCAGGTAGGAACGACGTCGAGAGACCTACCCTAGCTTTGCAGCCGAAGAGAGCTTCGTATGGGGACCTCTTAATCCCAGAATGAAAAGCTCTGTTCTTCATAAGCTGGACGAATCGCAATCCCTCACTCCAGCAGCTACTTTTTTCATCTTGCATCCAAGCACACAGCATATTTTCAATGTCCTGATTAGCTCTTTCGACGCTCCCCTGACTTTGTGAGTGGCGCGGCTTACCATGGACGATCTTTAAGGTTGGCCAGTACTCCTTTAGGCTGCTTACCACATTGTTTGCAAATTCTCTGCCGTTATCGGACTGCAGAATAGTTGGAGCACCAAGCAGCGTAAATATGTCGACGAGCTGATAGGCTACTTCTTCCGCTCTCTTTGATTTCAGAGCCCTGAGAACTACAAACTTGGTGAGATGATCTTGGTACACCATTATGAACTTGTATTCTCGGTCAGGATGGGATTGAAAATCGATGAGATCGACCTGACAACGGGAGTTGTATTCAGAAAAAACCATTGGCTTGACCACAACACCTTTTTTAACACCTTTTTGTTTTTTCTGGCAAGGCTCACAAAGGTGAAGATACAGCTCAACATCATGACGCGTAATGTTCTTATACTTGGGTGAAAGTTCTTTCAACATTCTGTCCCTTCCTCCATGACCAATAGCCAAATGGGTCTTATGGAGTACGTCAAATAACTCGGAGTCTGGGACATAAAACTGAATAGTACTTGTATCTTCTTTAATAGGATAGATCAACTTAGTCTTATTCTCGACCATCATTACGTCATAGTGTTTCAAAAGCCAATATTCCCTTGGTTTCTTCTTAATGGTCGTCTTAGCCTTTTTCACATCGTCTACTAACTTTTGGTAATTGGCTTCGGTTAGAGAAACACTATTTTTAGCAGCGTTGGCTCTTACTTGAGACAATTCATCGCAGAACCGTCGTTGCATGTCAGCATGGCGTGATTCATGTCCTGTCACTACACTGCCTTCCGACATGGTGACACTAGAATCCATGGGAAAAGATGACACGGTAGCGTCTCTGAAACCTCAGCCGGATACTACGCACTGCACTGGCGATATCCGTGGCGTGGTAGTGGAACGTCGTACCAACAATACGCTGTATTGCGATAATTCTTGACGCGTACGGCACTCGACCAGCACGTGCTTCGTCGCCATTAAACAACGACCCAAGCGCCACCTCAAACACACGTACGGCACTCGACCAGCACTTGCTTCGTCGCCATTAAACAACGACCCAAGCGCCACCTCAAACACAGCGGGAAAAATGATTTCTTTTGGTCTGTTATATACTTTGCCGGCAGGTAATCCGGCATTCTATAGAATGCCTAGGCAATGTATAAAATATCAAATCATTTCACAGTTTGCCTGAAACCATCAGGCATTCTATACATTACCTAGGCATTCTATAGAATGACTGATTTCACACTTTGCCGGTAACATATACATGAGAGAGGTTTAAGGTGTATGGGTCAAGGACATTCATGTCTCAGTAATATGATCCAATAGATTCTGCCTACATTTAATGTTAAAAACTGACATTCTACAGACTAGAACTAGATTTATTGTTTAACCATGTGTTTACCATGTGTGTATACCCTGTGTGTGCCATGTATACCATGTGTGTATACCATGTGTGTGTACCATGTATACCATGTGTGTACCATGTATACCCTGTGTGTACCATGTATACCATGTGTGTACCATGTATACCATGTGTGTGTACCATGTATACCATGTGTGTACCATGTATACCCTGTGTGTACCATGTATACCATGTGTGTGTACCATGTATACCATGTGTGTATACCATGTGTGTGTACCATGTATACCATGTGTGTATACCATGTGTGTGTACCATGTATACCATGTGTGTGTACCATGTATACCATGTGTGTATACCATGTGTGTGTACCATGTATACCATGTGTGTACCATGTATACCCTGTGTGTACCATGTATACCCTGTGTGTACCATGTGTGTATACCCTGTGTGTGTACCATGTATACCATGTGTGTGTACCATGTATACCATGTGTGTGTACCATGTATACCCTGTGTGTACAATGTATACCATGTGTGTGTACCATGTATACCATGTGTGTGTACCATGTATACCCTGTGTGTACCATGTATAACATGTGTGTGTACCATGTATACCATGTGTGTGTACCATGTATACCATGTGTGTGAACCATGTATACCCTGTGTGTACCATGTATACCATGTGTGTGTACCATGTATACCATGTGTGTATACCCTGTTTGTATACCATGTATGTATACCCTGTTTGTGTACCATATACCATGTGTATGAACCATATTATACCCTGTGTGTGTACCATAGTATACCCTGTGTGTGTACCATATTATACCCTGTCTGTGATATGGTACCATATTATACCCTGTTTGTGAACCATATTATACCCTGTTTGTGAACCACATTATACCCTGTGCGTGTACCATATTATACCCTGTCTGTGATATGGTACCATATTATACCCTGTGTATGTACCATATTATACCCTGTCTGTGTACCATATTATACCCTGTGTATGTACCATATTATACCCTGTGTATGTACCACATTATACCCTGTGTGTGTACCATATTATACCCTGTCTATGATATGGTACCCTATTATACCCTGTTTGTGTACCATATTATACCCTGTGTGTGTACCATATTATAACCTGTGTATGTACCATATTATACCCTGTTTGTGTACCATATTATACCTTGTTTGTGTACCATATCATACCCTGTTTGTGTACCATATTATACCATGCATATGTACCATATTATACCCTGTGTATGTACCATATTATACCCTGTGTATGTACCATATTATACCCTGTGTATGTACTATATTATACCCTGTGTATGTACCATATTATACCCTGTTTGTGTACCATATTATGCCCTGTCTGTATACAATATTATACCCTGTGTATGTACCATATTATACCCTGTGTGTGTACCATATTATACCCTGTCTATGATATGGTACCATATTATACCCTGTGTATGTACCATAGTATACCCTGTCTGTGTACCATATTATACCCTGTGTATGTACCATATTATACTCTTTGTATGTACCATATTATACCCTGTGTGTGTACCATATTATACCCTGTCTATGATATGGTACCATATTATACCCTGTGTGTGTACCATATTATACCCTGTGTGTGTACCATATTATACCCTGTTTGTGTACCTCTTGTCCCCCTACAGACTAGAACATCCCTACATGAAGATTGATGAGATGATGCTCAGTGCCATGGCCAAGTGCAAGACTCTAGAGAGAGTTTGTGTTATAGCTAAAAATGGCACCATGGATACAGAGGGAGTCAAAGATTTCTTTGAAAAGGTCAGTCATTACATTGAGAATATTCTCTCTCCCATCAAATGATTGAGTCTAATAATGCACCGTTTGAAAATACTCAAGGGAGATAAGAATAAGCATTTCATAAATTTCTAAACATAATTACTAATCCTAGTTTAAATATTAAAAGAAAGGGATTTAGCCATTGAAACTCTTTCTTTCAAATTTAGAACATTGAGGTTTGAGATTTCTTTAATTATTATATGATATTAAATCTCAAGAACTTGGGGTGTCTTTAAAAATGTTTTAGTTAAATCGCTAAATATCATGAATTGTCAGGTCCCTTTAGCCGACAAGGTGAGGAACCTCGGTGTGATCCTTGACTGTACACTGTCATTTGACTACCACATATCCAATCTATGCAGAGGTCTATACCTTCAATTACGTAGATTAGGCCAAATAAGACCTTACCTGTCCACTGACTCTGCAAAAACATTGGCAGTTGCCCTAATACTATCGAGAATGGACTACTGCAACGCACTACTCGCCGGTCTGCCCGAAGACAAAATTGCCAGGCTCCAGCGTATTCAGAACAGTGCCGGACGCCTGGTTATGTGCAAATCGAAGCGGGTCTCAGCAACCGCCCTTCTTCGCTCCTTACACTGGCTACCTGTTAAGGCAAGAATCGAATACAAGATCGCATCAATTTGCCACCAGTGTTTAAACAACAAAAGAATGCCATTGTACCTGAGTGAGCTCATTTCACCATATGCGCCACAAAGAGACCTGCGTTCAGCGGATTCCTCATTACTTGCTGTGCCGCGTTCTTCCCTCCAGAAGTGCGGAATGAGAGCTTTCACATCATTTGGCCCGAAAGTGTGGAACTCACTTCCCCTCGGGCTTAGACAGACCGCCTGCTATGACAATTTTAAAAAGAACCTAAAAACTCACTATTTTAATACCTACCTCTAGAAATTGTAGAAATTGTTTATCTTGTAAATAGTCTGATTTTTCATACGTGTTATTTACCTCAGCCATTTGTTTGAAGCGCATTGAGCCTACATTATGTTTGTTAAATGGCGCTATATAAGTGTTATCATTATTATTATTATTAAATCTCTGAGTATTGACTTGATGTCTGAGTATTGACTTGATGTCTGAGTATTGACTTGATGTCTGAGTATTGACTTGATGTCTGATTATTGACTTGATGTCTGAGTATTGACTTGATGTCTGATTATTGACTTGATCTGTAGGTGCCAGGTTTGATCAACTTCCAACTTTACACTGGGAGATCTTTGAGTGTGTGTCGAGGGTTGCAGGCTTACTTAATTAGCAGGTAAACATATTTGTAGTTGATAACACTTATACAACCTTATTTTATAGTGCATAGATATGTAAGGCATGATTTTTTAAGACAAACCTCAACATTATTGTAATAATGTCTACTTTCCTTTATTGTAATAATGTCTTCTTTCCTTTATTGTAATAATGTCTACTTTCCTTTATTGTAATAATGTCTTCTTTCCTTTATTGTAATATCTACTTTCCTATATTGTAATAATGTCTACTTTCCTTTATTGTAATAATGTCTACTTTTCTTTTGTAGTAATAATGTCCACTTTTCTTTATTGTAATATCTACTTTCCTATATTGTAATAATGTCTAATTTCCTTTATTGTAATAATGTCTACTTTTCTTTATTGTAATGTTAGATACAAGAAAACTCGTCCAGCTATCAGTGTTTGTATCCACCCGCTCCTTAACGGAGGACTTCAGGAAGCCATCGCTCAATTGCCAGATCAACACATCGATGAAATGACGCTGCTCAAATCAAGAGTCTCTGTCTGGCCACACAATTGGAAGATAAATTAAAACTTTTGTTACACAGTTGAAAGATAAATTAAAACTTTGGCCACACAATTGGAAGACAAATTAAAACTTTTGTTACACAATTGGAAGATAAATTAAAACTTTTGTTACACAATTGGAAGATAAATTAAAACTTCAATTAAAACCCTACTCTGTAATTTAACACTTTTGTGATATTGTTCAGCAGAAAAAATTGTTAAAAAAAATATTTGGATGGGGGGAAATAAGTTTGTTTTTAGTTATAAACTTGGAATTATTTAATTATTCCTGGCCAATAAGTTTGGTTTTAGTTTTAAACTTGGCAGGGTTTAATTATTCCGGCCAGTAATTTTGGTTTTAGTTTTACACTAAAAATGATTTAAATATTCCTGGCCAATAAGTTTGGTTTTAGTTTTAAACTTGGAATGATTTAAATATTCCTGGCCAATAAGTTTGGTTTAAGTTTTAAACTTAAAATGATTTAAATATTCCTGGCCAATAAGTTTGGTTTAAGTTTTAAACTTGGAATGATTTAAATATTCCTGGCCAATAAGTTTGGTGTTAGTTTTAAACTTTGAATGATTTAAATATTCCTGGCCAATAAGTTTGGTTTTAGTTTTAAACCTAAAATGATTTAAATATTCCTGGCCAATAAGTTTGGTTTTAGTTTTAAACTTAAAATGATTTAAATATTCCTGGCCAATAAGTTTGGTTTAATTTTTAAACTTAAAATGATTTAAATATTCCTGGCCAATAAGTTTGGTTTAAGTTTTAAACTTAAAATGATTTAATTATTCCTGGTCACTAGAAGTAAACACTCAGTTTTAAAATGTAGAAACATGCAGTAGTATCTCTTTAACAATTAATATAAGAGTGGTGATTTTTTGTCACAATTGATTTGTTCAAGGTATGTAACTTTTCTACTCTTCTTTCAATGAAGTTACCATTCTAATTAAATAAAACTGCTTTCTGTGAATCTAGAAATGTGTTGTCAGATGCGTCACTAGGGTTGTTGTCACCCGGGGCGGCCCGCCCCCACCGTACCCCCCTAGTGACGCCACTGTGTGTTGTCATAGTATCTAGGCCAACATCTTATCTTTATCAGGTTTGGAATAATGCAAGGATGAGAGTAGCCATGTCATGGGATGGGGGTGGATGGGTTCAAATAGGGACCCAAATTTTACAGCTTATTTAGCTGATGACTGATATTTATTGTTAGCTACTGTCGTAAGGAGAACGTGTCTCACTGCTTTTAACACTTGGAGAGCTTCTTTCAACACTCTTTTCCTTCTGGAGATAAATTCTTGTCAGATATTAATTGGTCATTGTATTGTTGAATATTAAAATAGTGTCATTAGGAGATAATATCATTGGTTGCTTTATAATTGGTGGGGTGTCACTGAAAAAATTTTAATTTGACGTCAACTCCAAAAACATATGTCCATAACATTGGTAAATTTTTTGTTTTTTTATCATAGCATTGAGGCTGATAAGAATTGATAAGCATTTTAATTTAAGTACATTTACACTGGAATAGCTGAAATCTATATCTAGTTACTAGGTAGCTGAAATCTATATATAGTTACTGGAAAAGCTGAAACCGTTACTACACACAGGGTAAATAATGTCGTCATTGATTGAAGCTTCACATTCATCTAACTTCTACATATTACAGTTCACACAAAATTCAAGGCAAGGCTTTGGCTGTAATAGTTTTTACCAAAATTTTAGGCAAATTTGTTTTAGAATCATAACAGGATACTGTCAATTTATACAAAAGAAACATGCAATAGTTTAACATACAATGATTGGAGTAAAATAGTTTAACATACAATGATTGGAGTAAAATAGTTTAACATACAATGATTGGAGTAAAAAGAATGTGGGGCTAGACTAATAATATAAACATCTATAGTCATAATAGACTTCTGCTGATTACAATATTAATTTTGATTTTAAAGAACCACTGACTAGCATTGTAAGTATTGTATATACAGTATGTATGTAACTGTAGCTCATGGTGTAGCTCATGTATATAATGTATGTATGTAATGTAATAGTAGCATATGTAAGTAACAGTAATATCAAAATTTATGATAAATAAAAAATTATTTTTATTACATTTCCTTATGTTTGCATTCTTAATTATTTTTAATGAATTTTTATTTGTTCAGTTAGACTCAGCTAAATATTGATTTATTTGATTTATATATTGAAATTCGGACTTAATCAAACCTCAATACTAGATAAAAACTTAAAATAATTTCTGTATGGTTCTAATACCATTATTAATAGTTTGATCTCAGTCAGAATTTTGTTGATGCTCAGCATTCATGTTTCGTCTCTTAAAAAACATATCCATTAGTTCTCTTTTTTCCATAGATCTACATAAAAATTTGGTTTATTATATTAAATCTTTTCGGTATCAAATATAACATCTTATTCTCCCTATTATTAATTTTGAAGTTTAAAAAAAATCAAATACTACATTTAAACTTTTACATTTTACAAATACACAAGAGTGCAAATCTATTGTTTGAGTTTGGAGGATATATCTAAAATCAATCTGTACAATTATTTTTCTCCTGCTTTTCTTTTAGGGAGTAAATTGAAGTGAACTAATCACCGACATTTGGGAAATCTCTATTTTCCCAACCAATCTGCGATTGAAATAAATGCAGACTAATTTTTAATAAATAAACGGGCACATAAACATAAAGAAACATTTGAAAAAAAAAAGTTTCCTCTGAAGTTTAAGCCCTATACCTTCCGCGTGTAAGACAGACGTGCTAACCAAAACACTACGAACCACATGCTAATCTGTGAAGAAACAACGCAAGTGAATGCAAGAAACATTGTTTGTCTCGAGACATGCCCCTCCCACGCCCCTATTTGAACCCACTTTGCTTGATTGGTCGAGCCCAACGAGGATCATTCTCCATGCTTATTTGTACACTACTCGATCGTAATCTTGTTATGGTGATTTATATATCGATATATCTTCAATAAAATGTATAAAATATTTCATTTCAGGAAATGAAACAGTGGCGTAGCTAGGGATTTGTAGGAATTTGGGGGACCGACGGGCTTGGCCGCTTTGGGGGGGGGGGGTCCTGCATATATATAGTGGTGGCGTAATGTTCAATTTTTAAAAAAATTCGGACACTCCTCCGCGAACCGGCACTTTGAGTATCATTGATCTATGGAATTAGAAGAGGTTTTTTAAAAAATATAAATGTTATTTATGTTGCATTTTGATCTTCATTGAAACAAGTTTCTATGTCACAAGTTGACCTTTTCTTGTAACAGACCTCATGTTAAAGGATGACCTGTTATAACAGACCTCGTGTTGAAGGATGGCCTGTTTAAACAGACCTCACGTTGAAGGATAACCCGTTATAAGAGACCTCATGTTGAAGGATGATCTGTTATAACAGACCTCACGTTGAATGATGACCTGTTATAACAGACCTCATGTTACAATACGTATTGTACACTTAAAACCGAGTGCACGATTGTTGTGTGGGCATACAGGTTTCATAGCATGGTCCCCATGGTTATGTTGGATACGCCCATGACAGTACAGCTGTTGGTTTACCTCCCCTGCTATGCAGGTTCTCTTCACTTGCAATGGGTTACCTCCCTTACTACAGAAAAGCTTATTTTGTAAGACGTAATCCTTATTCTGTCTATCCGTCATGATAACCGAACCCCTCCCCCCCCTCCAATTTTATTTGATGTCTTTTCCTGTTCGTATTTTATTGCCATAATCCTGATCTCTTTATTTCATGGGACACAATCTCATTCAGTAAATCAATGCCGTCTCCTCTTATCTCCCATTCCAACAATACAACAGACGACAGGCTCAATGCTCACCTGCCTCCTAAATCTATCATTATCACATGCAAACAGTTGCCTTGTGCAAAGATCGGGACAAAGTCAGTCCAGATATTGTTGACATATGTAAGTGTAAGCTGATAATGTGATGATTACCAATACAAGCAAGGTAATAATTACCTCTACAAAGAAATAAATACAGATACAAAAAGGTAATAATTATCAATGAATCCAAGGAACAATTGTAGGGCAATATAATCAAAGTGATAGTTGCAATACAAAGTATAGTTACAATACAAAGTAATAGTTACAATACAAAGTAAGTAGTAGTTACAATTAAAAAAGTAATAGTTACAATTATAAAAGTAATAGTTACAAAACAAACAAAGTAATAATTACAATACAAACAAAGTAATAGTTACAAAACAAACAAAGTAATAATTACAATACAAACAAAGTAATA
>MUZC01004419.1:206355-223785 GCA_002072015.1 Radix auricularia | reverse complement strand
TAATTTCTCGAGTAATAATTAAAAATGTTTAAAGATTAAATTATTTTTAACGATTACTTGACACATCACTTACCAATAATTGGAAGTTTTAAAAAAAAATTATATATAAACAATTTTTAAAAATAGCGCCAGATAAATTATGAAAAATGTACATTTTGGTTTTAAAATATTGACTGACGGGAAGGTTCAAAATGTTGATAAAGTTTGCTTACTTATCAAACCATGTGAAAGCGTATGAAGCTAATGGCAGTAATGGCGTTTGACTTAGAGACAGAAATGACGACAGCTCTTCTGATGAATTACTGAATTACAAAATGGAGATGAAAATTCTTGAATCCATTAATCCAGTACAATGGTGGAAAGTTAATGAACACCAATATCTGATAATGTCATTCCATGCCAAGATCGTTTTGAGCATACCAGTTACATCAGTTCCATGTCAATGATTGTTCAGTTCTGCTGGTTATATTGTCAATTAGACCCGCTCATCACTTGAACCAATTAATGTCAACACGCTTGTCTTTTTGCGTAGTTGGTGAAAAGTTGATATATAAAGAAGACATTCCAGTGTTATTTAGATTTTTATCAGAACGTTAAATAAGTGTTACTTATGACATCATAAGTTAAAATTTTTGGCTTTAATCAAAATTAAAGATTAATTAATCGTTAATTTTTCAAAAGTTAACAATTAAATTTAAATTAATCGTTAACAGCCCTAGTATTTACCCAAAAATCTGTTTTTAGTAAAAATTTTCGGCGCCCCCAGAAATTCTCCTCGCCCCCCCCCACGCAGACAAAGCTAAATCCGCCACTGTCTCTGCTGTCTATTATATGACGACGAAAGATGTCTATTTTTAATATAAGAGGACATACTGTCTCTATTTTCTAATATTTTAAAACGAATTTCTTTCATACTTATATCCAATGACAGCTAATATTTCGTTTCTAAAATCTCATGACAAAAAGATAAGTCCCTTATTAAAAATTGTATTTGAAATCTTTTGATTTCATATTTCCTTATGTTAAAATTGGTTTGATTTTTATCTATTACACTTTCATTACTTGGGTTAATTTTTTAATTGATATAATTTAATTTGTAAAGAAAGTTAACTTTGATTGGATTTAAAATCAGAGATCACTCTAACAAGATAAAAAAAAAAAAATTACAAGGACGGCATTCATTTCGTCGATTCCTTGCAACTTCAAATCTCTTTCAAGTTTATCTGGTGATAAAAAAAATCCCACGATAACTGTATTAATAAATGTGCATGTAGTACAACTATCGAAGTGCTACCCACAGAGGCCTAACAATGACTTGGCATTGGGGGAGCCCCCTAGGACTAATCCTTTACTTTATTCAAATTTAGTATTCAAAAGCCAGTAGGACTTATAGATGAAATTTGTCAATGGCGTCACAAATAAATAATACATTTGCCTTGGGTGCGGAAATCTTACATATGCTTCTGACCATCTATGTAACTTTCTACATTATTTTCGTTGGGTCGAGATTTAAAGATTAAGTTGTTGTTACTTCTTATACGTCAGGAAAAAAAATCTCTTTATTATGAATTTTTGATTGTAATAAAATTGATGTTTGATTTGTTAAAAAAAAAAAACCTGTAACATTTATGAACTCTTACGAAAATTTATAACTCAATTTTCAATATTTCTTTTTATAATTATTCATAATACTAAAAGGTTACATATAAAATGGATAAATTATACCAATAAAAAATATTAAATATTATATTTTAATAAACTTTATTTTAACGCTTTTCATTTTTGAAGCTAATTAACGAGCAATTAGCCGTCCCCTCCTTTTACACACAATGCGCCGTCCCGAGCTTTCGATTGGTTCATGTTTTATGTAGACAAAGTTTTGATTTTACAACAGGAGCGGCTGCCAAATTTTTAGAATCATTGAAGCTGCCACTACTTTAGTGTTACATTATCATACTACTTAAGTACTTTTCAGGACAGTAACATTAGTATCAGAAGAATTTATATACAACAAGGAGTTCGAAGTTTTGACGTTTGAAAAGTTCACATGCCTTAGTATAGATCTTTTATTTCTGTTATTAATTTCTTATTTATTTTCTTTTATTTTGATAAAAAGCTCGACTTTCTTATACATTTTTTGTTAGACACTAATTAACGACCAGGAATTAGCCGCCCTTGGCAAAGTGCCGCCCGGGGCATTTTCCCCCCTTGCCCCCCCTTCGCTACGCCACTGAGTACACCCCTTTAGTTCTTACACTTTAATGTAAAGATATACGGATCTGGATGTTAGGGCCAAACTATCCGGATTATCCGGATCTGGCAATTAGTAAAAACCCATATCCGGCTACACCCTACTTTTTAGAGACAACATGTAATTCACATGAAAATCACCCACTCCATAAACAAAATCTTTAGATCTTTAGACTGCTATAGACGACTGGTGTACCAAAGTAAGAACTAGTTGAAAGTCCACATATGTATCAGCCCTCTGAAGGGTGGGAGGGGGTGCTCTAACCATTGGCTAAGTTGTTCGATTTGAAATAATTTATTTTCTCTTGTATGTAGCCGAATGAAGTCATTTTGACGATATTAAAAAAAAACTTTTTTTACTTGTAGCCCACACAATTTTTGTGCCATTTGTTATCCTCCCCTCTTTCTCTTCCCCTCTGTCTGTCTCTCTCACTCTCTCTCACTCTCTGTCACAATCTCTGTCTGTCTCTCTCCAAACGGTGAAGCTTTTATTTTTAAGTTGTATGTTCTCTGCATCTGCGATGTCAGGAGGGCATAGAAAACACACCATTACACACACATAGATATATAGCGAAAACAAATGATAAAATTGATATAGCGGTAGTCAAACACACCATATAATGGCACAAACAAATGACTGACACAGACAAACACACCATATAATGGCACAAATAAATAACTGACACAGTCAAACACACCATATAATGACACAAACAAATTACTGACACAGACAAACACACCATATAATGGCACAAATAAATGACTGACACAGACAAACACACTATATAATTGCACACACAAATGACAGAAACAGACAAACACACTATATAATGACACAAACAAATGACTGACACAGACAAACACACCATATAATTGCACACACAAATGACAGAAACAGACAAACACACTCTTTCACAGATCAATGGCACACATGACATAATTAATATATGCAGCTTACAAACTCTAACATGGAAATAACAAGTGCCTTGGTATACGGAACCTAGAAATCTTTAGACGGTTAAATACAGTGCTTTAAAAAAAAATCCTTTATATTAACTTGTGGTGTCTGCTTGAGCCCTTGCTTGCCGAAAAAAACTTTGGATCGATTTTTAACCGACTTCCTCGTAAGCAAGTGAGCTCAAATTTTGCAGGCAGATTCGTGGCGATGATAAAAATGATGTATCAAAATTTCAGATCGATCGAATGTACTGTAATTAGTTAATGGATTTTTAGATTATCTTTATTAATCTCTGTGTACCATGTTAATTTTTGTGCTAGAGTGTCGTGGTGCGTATTATAATGAGCAATCTTTCACGTCGCACACTAAGGTGCGCATTACATTGACAATACTTTTTAAAAATATTATCACGATCGGTGCGCATTATTTTAAACATGTTTTACGAGACATAACTAAAAATTTGTAGTTTTGGATTGTCTTGCGCTGCGTATTTTGATTCTATAATGAACATTCTTTTAGTTATATTTCGCATATAAAGGATTTATAGTCAAAAACTTGTTTTTTTAACGGGTTTTAAAAAACATTATCTAACAGAACACTCCTTTTACATCGTTCCGGCACTTTTTTCCAGTTTGTTTGGTCTTAAACCACTTTTTTAAAGCTGTATTAACGATGCGTTCCGGTAATTTAAAGCACATGATAAAGGGAACCACCCACTTTACCTTAGTGACAAGAAAACAGACCGACTGATGGGGAAACTTTATTATGTTGAAAGTCGTATTTCGTGTTAACTAACCCACACCTTTAGGGACCTGTGGAATAAATACATACAGTGCGGTGTAAAGCTCCCGGCGTAATTACCGCAATAATTAGTAATTGTCCCACTCCTTAATTCACGATTTCATGATGATATAACAAAGAAGTCCAAATATACATAAAGGATTCGGTTTCCCTGTGGGTGGAAATATGAAATTGGAATTAGATTCGCTCCATCAAAGCGCGTTAAATTCTTTCATTGACGACACGACAAGGGGAAAAAACCCAAGCCCCCTGACTTCATCTCTATTCATCGCACGAATTGTACAGCAGCAAGAGTTGTGTTGATGACGTCCCATTGTCGCTTCTTCAAACAGAGAAAACAGATTTATTTATTGGTGAATGGTGCAAACAATGACTGGGAGGGGGAGGGCTATAGGGGACACTGGGTTTTTTGGTGTTGGTTGCGGAGGACAAACAAATCGTTTGTCATGGATATTAGCAACATTGAAATATGTAAGTGACACATGAAATATGAAAGTGACACATGACATATGTAAGTGACACATCAAATATTAGAAAGGAGGAAGTGAGAATGGGGGTATAGAGGTCATGCCTGGTGAAAGGTGACCCTGGAAAAGCCTACCAGTAGGTTAGTAACAATAGGGACCAATTGATATTAAGGGGCCAGGGGCGGGGCAACCTGATAATATGGGCCAGGGGCGGCGTAACTTGATAATATGGGGCCAGGGGCGGGGCAACTTGATAATACGCAGCTATTTAGTATAGAGATACGACATACTCATCCATAAATCTTAGAATTCTTGCATCTGTCTCAATTTTTACATCCATCTCAATTCTTACATCCATCTCAATTTTTACATCTGTCTCAAATGCGTCTCTTACGTAATAGAATTATTCAAAACATCTTGGCTCATACGACGCCCTTGTATTCTAGCTTTGGATGATTTATTAGATGATCTTCTTTCATATACATGAACAGTGTTAAAAATTTCAGTACCCTCAAACTAAGATAGAGATCTCCTCCATCTTGCTCTACATTAAACAGGTTTACTAATTATAATAATATCCCCTTTTCAGACCATGACGGCCTATGGGGCAAGTGAAGTAGCGTTCAAAAGTTTCATTGACCTCTAACGAGCAGGGGATTGTGGGTTAGCACAATGCACCTGGGGGCCTTGCCAGTACCGCGGCTCGAACCCGTGACTCGATTTGTTCGGCAGTCCAGTGCGCTACCACGTAGACAATTTAACATCTTTAGTCCCCTATAAAACAAGACAATCTTAAACAAGCTGGAGGTCTAGATTTCATTGAGGCACTGCAATTCCTTTACCAGTGTAGGAATTATCCCTTTACCAGTGTAAGGATTATCCTCTACCAGACAATCTCAATCCCGATAGTTTGGTGACTTGTGCTTCACAAGAGTTAATGGAAGGTTAGACAACTCAGCTGATTTCTAATAATCGATCTAAAATCCCTTTTTGAAAAAAAATAATCGAATTCGTTTTAATAAGGAACTGAGATTAGAAATAATAATATCTGTCTGTTTGATGATTAAACAAATGTTCATATAGTACATAGAGGGCAGGTTAAGCTAAAACTACATGAACATTTTCACGACACACCCACATTAAAAGAGTTACAATTGAGAGTCGTTACAAAACGTGAATTTATCCACTTATATGCGAGCTGTAAACCCTGTAGAATCTACATGGAAAATAGATGAGTAAATAGATTTGTTACGTTAACTCCACATGGCTAAAACCAAGTTCACAATTTTGCATAGCTGAAGTATCCTTTCTAGGTTTGGTTTAGGAGCCGTCCATAAATGACGTCACGTGAGTTTGGCCTATTTTTCATCCCCCTCCCTCTCTCGTCACCACACTAAGTTAGAGTCCCTCCTTTCCAATAATGCGTCACAAAGCTTGACCTCTCCCCACGGAAAAAAAATCATTAAAAAAAAAAAGTATTTACTTGTGCAGGCCTCCGTTCTGATTTCGTACCACGCGCCAAGCCACTGAAAACGTCATGAAATAAATATTAAGCAATTAAATATTTAAGTTGAACTTTTATTAAGTTGCGTGTTTTAAAGTGACGTCACAGTTCTAAACACCCCCCCCCCTTGCCTTTGCAAGTCTTTACCAAGCTTTTGTTTTCGGGGAAAATTTCCAAAGATGTACACCACAAGTTGATCCTAGTGCTTCATTTGGAGATTCCAAATATAAATATTTACACATTACTGCGACCTTCAACTCATAGTTTGACTTCAGCCAATGTTTTTTTTTTAAATTTGGCCAATGCCTCTCTGCATGACATGTTTTCTCATTTTCAGCTCAATTCTAATAGAATTTCTATAGCCTTCCTAGTCTTTTACAGATATTTCTTTCAATTATTCTAATTCAAAATTTTTAATAAAGAATTTTTAAAACCATTATCGTTAATATTATAATAAGTTCACAAATTTGACATGATCAGAGCAATGTCGGAGTTATGAAACAGATTGGGTTTAAATGGTCAATAAAGATTCCCTGAACCTGAACATTTGGTCACGGTAGTTGTATTCACTCCATGGTGCTAAGGTCTAAAACATAGCAAGGTAGCACTAATCTTTATAGTAGCGCTAATCTGTAATCTAGCACCACTCTATAAGGTAACCCCCTCTCTGTAAGGTAGCACCAGTCTGTGAGGTAGCACCATTCTGTAACCTAGCACCACTCTGTAAGGTAGCACCACTCTGTAAGGTAGCACCACTCTGTAAGGTAGCACCACTCTGTAAGGTAGCACCACTCTGTAAAGTAGCACCACTCTGTAAGGTAGCACCACTCTGTGGGGTCAATAAACTTGACAGTGGACACGGTGTCTCGCAAGAAACCAATTGGACACACGAATGTGGGTCATAGTAATGGTAACAAATTAGACTCATTTGTTAATAGTGATGATAACTTTAGAGATATGAGAATTCTCGCAAGGGAATTAACCGTTTCTGAAACAGTTGATCGAGTTATTTTCTTTCGTGCAAGTTTTAACACCGAACCCCACGTTTATTAGGGCAAACCCCTGACATGTATAAACACTAATACGTGAGCAGGCCCCAAGCTATCATTTCGTGTACATACGGCCAGGGAATAATAGCATGGTCCAGTCTTCCCGTTCACCAGCGTATCAAATTATATAATTAAGTAGTGTCCTTAGGTCGGGACTAGGGCTAAAAACCAGGTACAGTTTCTTTAAATACACACAGCACACACGTATTATTAGGCGCTTTTCAAAAGTGAAGTAAATTATTGTCTAGTTCTAAAAGTTCTGAAATATTTTGTAACGTTAAATAATCAAACCAAAGAACGTGTAAATCTTCCAGTGCAAGGCATTGTAGATGGTATATACAACAGAAATGTTGAATTTCTTAATGAACGATGTGAAAACCAAAACAAATGAAAACGAACTGAAAATAACTTCTGAACAGGTAAACTTATTCCTAGCTTTGGATCCTTCTATAGAGAAAAATAAAATTACCATTAATCGTTTTTAAATCACTTATATTAACTTCACCGTCTTGTACCTGTGTCTTAGCGGGCGGAATAACAAAAGTAAAAATGACCCACTTCCCGTAACCTTAAATTTGCAAATAGACGTGTCTCACCTTACAATGCATTGTATCGAAATTGCCGATCGATCGAATGAACCGTAATTAAATTAATGTATTTTTAGTTTATCTCTATGTGTCTCAATGTAGCGTCTGCCATAGTTGACATCCACGTGTCGCTTAAGTTCACTCCAACCATCGATGACCACATCCCCGTGTTTTACAGCAACGGGAGTTCAGTCACGTTCAGTCTTTAAATGTTTGTCGCGCGGTGCGTATTATATTGAACATAATCAATACTTTTAGTTCTGTCTCATATATAAAGGATTTATAGTCAAATACTTGTTTTTTACGGGTTGTTTAATTTTTAAATTTTTTCTGAATGAGGACAGAGAACAAACGAGTTTTTGAATTTTAATAAAGTTCTGTATCATCCAAATATACAACTTAAAACAATCAGGTAAAAATTTTCTGTTTACGTTAACCCTTCATTAAAGTTGTTCATGCCTATACACTGAATGAATGTTTTCACGAACCTAATAGCCTGCCTGGCTAGGATTTAAAACGATGTGTTTAAACTTGAATAAATCATTCAATATTTATTTTCTTGTCACTAACCTTAAATAAATTTCAGTGAAATAAATGCTTCTTTCCAAAAAGAAAAGGTTCTGTGTCTCTTGTATGAAATACGTTATTTGTCGGCTTTTTTATGTCGGACTATTAAACATTTAATATTCAACAAAGGTACATCTAAATGTCCAACCAAGGTACATCTAAATGTCCAACCAAGGTACATCTAAATGTCAAACCAAGGTACATCTAAATGTCAAACCAAGATACATCTAAATGTCCAACCAAGGTACATCTAAATGTCCAACCAAGGTACATCTTAATGTCCAACCAAGGTACATCTAAATGTCCAACCAAGGTACATCTTAATGTCCAACCAAGGTACATGTAAATATCCAACCAAGGTACATCTAAGTGTCCAACATGGTACATCTAAATGTCCAACATGGTACATCTAAATGTCCAACCAAGGTAATCTAAATGTCAAATCAAGGTGTTTTAACTTAAGCTCTGTATGTAAACGTTACTTTTGTGTTTGTACGATACCTTTGTGCTTCAAAGATACGTTTGAGTGAACGATACCTTCTCGTTTTAAGGATACATTGTGTATTAATAATACTTTTGTGATAAACAATACCTTTGTGTAATAACGATACCTTCGTGTTTTAACGATTCTTTTTTTAAATGATACTTTGTGTTAAACGATACCTATGGGTTGTATCAATACCTTTGTGTTTTAACGATACCCTTTGTTCCAAAACTGATCAACAAGAAAAATCTTCCAATCTCTTACTACCACCCCCTCCCCCCGTGTATCACGTGACCCGGAGCCCCCTACGGCCACAATAATCTGTTTGATGGCTCAGAAAGCACGTGACTTTTAAACACGAGTAAACAAAACCAAGGTCACGTTTCATTTTACGAGAGCTGTCCCCTGTGTTAATTAAAGGAAGCTTTATACACCAAAAAACAATACCGATTACCTTCTAAATAATCAAATATTAAACAAATTAAAAAATTTTAAAACGATTCCATAGTCAAAGAATCAATTGTCGATACCATTCCAGATTAAAACAATCAAATTTAAGATTAATATCAACATTTTCCATTTTTTAAAAAAGTTACAGCTTTTAAACTAAAGAAAAACGAAAGAACCATCAGATGTCCGAAAAGATATATTAAAAAAAATTCGATCAACGATAGTAAATTAAGACAATAACTAAAAATGCAATAACATGGTTTTGTATAAAGCAAAAAACAATAGCAACGGCAATGGCTTGTTGTTAACTCATGGTAAACTAGAAAGTATTATCTGGCTGGAAAATGGAAAAATATTTCAGTTTGATTGAGCTTATTTTGATTCGTTAGAGTTTTTTTTCTTCAATTTTTAAAAAATCCAATGTAAATTTGTACAAAATGTTCAATGTGCTATATAGAATCTATGCGACACCAAAAGGACCAAAATAACCATACAGTCCACAAGAATAGCGGACCAAGAACAGGCCCACCCACAAGTCCTTCAGCCAAGTGGCCCAAGGTGACCAGTTGGAGAAGTTCCTGCCAGTCGACGATTTCAATAATTATTAATAAGACCATGTACATATAATTAATTATACTTAATTTGACACACTCCTGGCTCGTCCCGGGCCTGCCATCGACGATTGTTCTTTACTGCTGACAGCATCAGAGATAAGATGGGACTTTGGTGCGTAATAACAGTTTAGAGGACATGACAATGTTGGTCAGTCTCCACAGAAAGTCAGGGTAGATAGGACTGACTGCAGCAGCCACCGAAGAAATAGTTAGGATAATATACAAGTAGAACCCATTTCTATTTAAAACACAATGTAACGCTTTTTGCTGGCCTGTTCCATGAATCTGTGACATAACACATGACTTGAAGGCATTCGATCATTCATGACTTTAGAGAAACTGTTCTTGTGATGACAGAGCTCTTTGTGGATCCAGAATTATAAATTCCAGGATTTTCTGTTTAAAAGTAAGATTTATTTTAAAAATTTAAAAAAAATTGTATTTTATTATGTGTAGCGTTTGTCATTAAACAATTTGTTTTTATTTTCATTTGTTGCTGGGAAATATCTTACAATACGGGCAATTGCTAGTTACACTTTCAAGAAATTATATGTCATAGCTGTTTTAGCGACCGTTACTTGTGCTTTGCATTGAAATAATTCAATTGTTATAATGGTGTATTATAATTATAATTGAAATTGAAATAATTCAATTGTTATAATGCTGTATTATAATTATATGTCATAGCTATTTTAGCGACAATTGTTATAATGCTGTATTATAATTATAATTGAAATAATTCAATTGTTATAATGCTGTATTATAATTATAATTGAAATTGAAATAATTCAATTGTTATAATGCTGTATTATAATTATATGTCATAGCTATTTTAGCGACCGTTACTTGTGCTTTGCATTGAAATAATTCAATTGTTATAATGCTGTAGTTAGAGCTACTGGAGAGTCACATGAATGAAATTATATTTTCTGGCTTTGCACTACAAGATATCAACATTCAAGCTTTGTACCACACAATATCAACATTCTAGCTTTGTATCACACAATATCAACATTCTAGCTTTGAAATACAAGATATCAACATTCTAACTTTGCACTACAAGGAATCACCATTTTAGCTTTGTACTACAAGATATCAACATTATAACTTTGTACTGCATGATATCAACATTCTAGCTTTGTACCACAAGATATCAACATTATAACTTTGTACTACAAGATATCAACATTCTAGCTTTGTATCACACAATATCAACATTCTAGCTTTGAAATACAAGATATCAACATTCTAACTTTGTACTACAAGGAATCACCATTTTAGCTTTGTACTACAAGATATCAACATTATAACTTTGTACTGCATGATATCAACATTCTAGCTTTGTACTACAAGATATCAACATTCTATGTAATCCAATATTGTGAAACAGTAAATTGACTATTTTTGTTACTGCCATTGGTAAAAAAATCAACACCACAATAAAGTATACTTCAAGGTGGTCTCTTTGTTCCACGACAACTCGTTTTAAACAAGCGCGCGTGACGTTAATGAGTAGAACCACAACGAGGCAAGTTTCTACTATAGTTGACAGCACGTGACGTAGAAGGTGTTTGGTGATTAGCTCATTAACAACTGATACTGTTTATAAAATAATGGCGGACGAGACGGCAAGTGTGCGTGCCTTTTTTCGTCTTACATCTTTGTGCCACCGAAGTTTAGTGAATCTGAAACGTTATTGCTTATGAGTTTGATTTCTACACGCGTCTAGGGCGACCTTTCATGCATCAAAATATCTAAAGTCATCGTTAGTCGACGAATATTTTAATTGAAAAACATTTAAGCCCCTCGGCAAAAAATGTGTCATACATGAATTTAATATGATGTATTTTAAAGTCATGTTGCAGTCGATACAACAACATAAACACGAGTGAAAAAATCTTAAGACAAACTGCAAATGAAGATACACTATAAGCCTTCTTATTTTTAGTTTTGAAAAAAAAGTCAATGTATTTTCTAGTTCTGGTTGAGGTTGGTGTCGGGTGATTGGGTCATGAAATTCTTGGTAGAACTAAATATCACAGTGACATTTATGTAAAAAAAAAAAAAAAAACATAATTAAAAGTCACTTTTAAAAATAGTTGGGATAATTTTATTATCAACAAAATGTTTTCATGAACTAATTCCCTCACATTTTTTTCTCTTTATCTACTCAAGACTTGAAGTTTGTTATTTTTTAAAACATGTAAACAATAATGATATAGAAAACCAGACTGTAAAATTATAAAATTATATGATTTTTAGGATTGTTTGTGTGTTCTAAAGCAAAAAAAAAAAAATAAATAAATAAATTAAAAAAAAATAAAAATTACTGGGTTAAAAAGAAGTCCCACTTAGCTTGAAAATATGGGACCACTACTAACTACTACAACAACAAACGTAAGACACATGCGGCCATTTTTAGACCAAAGAATATAATAACAGAGTGAGTAGAGTGAATCTTTAATACACATAGCTTTACAGAGGTACCTAGCTTTACAGAGGCACCTAGCTTTACAGAGGCACCTAGCTTTAGAGACACCTGTCTCTACAGAGACACTTATCTGTATAGACACACCACTTTTTACAGAGGCACCTAGCTTTACAGAGGCACCTAGATTTACAGAGGCTCCTAGCTTTACAGAGGACCCAATCTTTACAAAGGCACCTAGCCTTACAGTGGCACCTAGATTGACAGAGGCACCTAGCTTTACAGTGGCACCTAGCTTTACAGTGGCACCTAGATTTACAGAGGCTCCTAGCTTTACAGAGGACCCAATCTTTACAAAGGCACCTAGCCTTACAGTGGCACCTAGATTGACAGAGCCACCTAGCTTTACAGTGGCACCTAGATTGACAGAGCCACCTAGCTTTACAGTGGCACCTAGCAAATATTGACTAAACAATAACACAGAGGCTAAGGTTTATTTTTCGGAATTTATTTCAGTCACAGGCTTCACAACTTTCGTATAATTTTGCAAACCATTTTGTTGTATCTTTTATTTCTTTCCTTTTGTCTTGTTGTTTCCTGCGCACTTAAATAGTCCTATTGGACAGGGAGATTTCTTTAAGCCTAGCAACTAAATGAAACTTGTCCAAGACGTAAATTCAGTTTAAGGGTGGGCGGTGATGGTGAGGGTGGGGTAATGGCTTTAATTCTACCTCCTGTGTTCTCTGACGACCTTTCTCTAGTGCACGAGTTCTATTCAAGGACACACGATGAAAGCCTCGTTACCAAAACGAAAAGCTAAAAGTGTAAACGTGACATAAGAAATGGCGTCATCAGATGTGGCCAAGTCTTGCTGGGCACAGGCCTCTATTGTTGTCTTTAACATAATGTGAGCTCTGTCAGTGTTATGAAATTGTTTGGTAGTATCTCAACAACCAGGTATGACATGACGTAACAATTTGGTCACACTTTCCAACAGACCATACTCAAGGCTTAGGGTGATCAGATACATCGCTCCTCAGTATTAGTGTGGTCTCATGGCGTCAACTATTTAAATAAAACAGGCCTGGTCACAATTGTATATTATTTCTAATCAATATTTTCAGTGGATTTATCAAGTAAAGTCCTTATTTTTATGTGTGTGCGCACGGTGTTAATTTGTGAGCAACTAGACTATCACTTTGTAGCATTTTAACTATTAAAAGAGTTCTCCTAATGATATTTAGAACTAAAAAGAAACATAAAAAATGCTTGCGCATTTAATTTGGAGAAATAGCCTCATCAATTAAAAGTCATCTGTTCTTATAGATAGATCATAAATTTTACATCTAAGTCTAAAATTTTGTAACGTTAACATTTCATTGTAAAGCAATATCTATATATGTTACAAAACAATATCTATATATGTTACAAAAATAATGTCTATATATGTTACAAAACAATGTCTATATATGTTACAAAAACAATGTCTATATATGATATAATTGTCTATATGTCCCAATGACTATCGTTTAGAAGTGTAGAGCAGTATTTTATAGCCGAGCAACTAGGCTGTATTTAGTGCATCTGTAGCAGTTTGTCTAGAAATGTTATGGCTATCGTATAGAATTGTTCGGTATGGTTTACAATAGTATAGTTATATTCTAGAAGGATACATCTATGATTTATAAATAGATTAATGCAGTGCATCAATGGGTAGCTGTAGTGTATACATGATATATTTATAGTCTAGGAGTGCACAGCTATGGTTTATAACGGAGTCTAGAAGTGTAATATTGATAAACTAGAACAAATTAAAAAAAAGAGCTGCCAGATTCATTACAGGAGAATATTAAAAACTGACAAGAATAACACCATAAGTTAAATAATTAAACCTTGAAACACTAGAGGATAGAAGAACCAAGAGTAAAGTAGTAATCTATACTAATAAAAGGGAAAGCCCTCACTGACTGACTGACTGACTGATTCATCACTAATTCTCCAACTTGCCGTATAGGTAGAAACATGAAACTTTGGGAAGTTGTTGGGTACCCTCTGACTATGAAAATTGGCGAAAAAGAATTTTAAAAATTTCGTTACACATAAAGCAATTAATTCTAATTTAGAAATACAACACAAAGAAAACTTAATGCAAGCCTCAGATAGACATAAAGATAAAAACACCTTTCTTATTCGGTATGCAAGAACAACCGCGTACAAGTTTTCTTTTTTTTCGTCCGAATTCGGACGTGGAATGGGTTGCCTGAGGAAACCAGGAGAGCCAACACTTTACCATAATTTAAAACTCTAATAAGAGTGCAGGACTAGACACAAACCATAGATAAACGTAGGACGCAATAATCTTCTGTATAGAAGGAGCGTCTGTAACAGATAAGATAAGATATGATAAGATAAGAGGTAATAAAAAGACTTAAATAGCATAGCTGACGTCCATTATATACATGTGTATTTTTTTTTTATCCTAATGACTAATGTCCACTTAAATTATTTGAACATACTATAGGGAGGTATTATCATTTCTTGTACTAGGCACTTCAATTAAAAAGTTACAAGAGAGCACAATAAAAATAAAAGTTAAATAAAAGACAACATTTGAATAAACAAAAGTAATAAAAACTCGAATGCGTACTTAAACGCAATTTACAACAAAGAATTTCCGACATTTTTTATTTCAAAGGAAATCATTCCAGACGATATTAAATGTCATTTAAAATCAATCACTCTGAAAGTAAACAAAACAATTGCTATCTACAAATTGCTGCTAAAATTACATTTGTTTCAACCCGATAGCTGTTATGGTTGGCGAGAAATTAACAATACAAAATGTATATTGATTTTTTTCTTTTTCATAAAATTTCCAGGAAATTATAGTAAACCTTTTCATTTTGGGACCCGTTCTCATTCTTGGGACTCCCTTAACATATTTTCAAAAGACCCGAACTCTCTGTCTTGTATGGTTCAGGAGTTGCATGATTAACCTCGAACAGACGAGACAGACATTTCAAATATATAAACAACATTTTTCCCGTAAGGAAATTGCGTAAAAAAAACAACTTTTTTAAAATTTAAAAATAGAAGTACAAATGACAAATAAGAACATAACAACGTAGAAAATATTGTAGCTTAAAAACATAGCAACATAGATAACATATCATGGTGCCAATCCAGAGATGACGTCAATTACATTTTTAATCACTTAAACAAAACAAAATCACAGAAAACACGGCTTTGTCAAGGCGATTTAAACCGACCGTTTAACTATGTTGCCGTAGTTCTAATATTTATATATTTTTATAACTGTTGAACTAGTTTTTTTAACATGTTGTTCTAGTTTTATTATCTCTATATTTATAGTCAATGATGTAATGACGTTGACTATACTGGCCCAGACAAAATAGTTAAAAGAATCTATACGCATCATTAGAGACGTCATTTAACATGCTATGAATCCTTTATTTTGAATTTAACTGTTTCATTTCAAGTAATATTTACCCTTTTAAAACTTGCAGCTTCATCATTGAATAACTAAAATGCCCCAAGAAGACGGAAGTGACGCAATGGATGACAACAGTCCACCGACCACGCCCAATGGGGACTTCCCACCCCGTAAGTCATTGTATAGTTGTGTTTGTATATTGCTCTCATTTATAGATAGTTGTAATTATGAAACCAACTCCGTTAACTAGACTAATTCTATACGATGCAGCATCTTTAGCAGTAGTACATATGCCACTCGTCACAGAATCTATGAAATGTCAGTTATAACTGTACCTGCAGTAGTACATATGTCACTCGTAACAGAATCTATGAAATGTCAGTTATAACTGTACCTGCAGTAGTATATATGTCACTCGTAACAGAATCTATGAAATATCAGTTATAACTGTACCTGCAGTAGTATGTCCCTATGCCAAATTAATTTGTTCTCCCCAATGAAATGTTTAAACTCTTTATTTCTGAATACTCATTTCTATTTGACTGTCAGCTGAGACTTTGAGGTTGCCTTGGTTATACCTTGTACGGCATTATTCTTTTAAATGCTTAAAATAATTTAAGTGGAGTTACGTGGAAATTAATAGAATTCAAATTATGATTGGAACTGATTTCATGTAAGTGTGGGCCGAAACAAGATCCTCAGAATGTTGGTAGGAGCCAAACCTTATTTCGTGGCCCAAGATCCTCAGAACGTTGGTAGGAGCCAAACCTTATGTCGTGGCCCAAGATCCTCAGAACGTTGGTAGGAGCCAAACCTTATGCCTGGGCCCAAGATCCTCAGAACTATGGTAGGAGCCAAACCTTATGTCATGGCCCAAGATCCTGAGAACGTTGGCAGGAGCCAAACCTTATGCATGGGCCCAAGATCCTCTTATTTCAAGTGGCATAACTCTCAGGCTAAGTTTGGACACCTATTTTCCCTGGGCCACGAATTTCTTACAAACATTGCTGTGTACCACACTCTTGGAGTTCATTGCTATATACCACACTCTTGGAGTTCATTGCTTTATACCACACTCTTGGAGTGCATTGCTATATACCACACTCTTGGAGTTCATTGCTTTGTACCACACTCTTGGAGTTCTGTTGTATCCCCGTCCTTGTTACTAATACTATGTGTCATAGTGTAACTCACTAACCCATATTTATCGAGCCTCCCCCCGCCCCAAAAACGAAATTTATAGTTACATGTGTTTGTAGTCACGTGCCCATTAGTTTATTATTAACCCAATTTTTCATTTACCCCATTTGCCACCACCCTTACCACATCCCACCACCCCTACCACATCCCACCACCCCTACCACATCCCACCACCCCTACCACATCCTAACACCCCTACCACATCACAGCACGTTTAATACGTCTTAGCGAAAAAGACAAATATGGTGATGGAAAGAAACAAAATTTAACAAGAGATTGAAAAACAATCATGGCAATTGATCTTCATATTTATTGTTTGAAATGAAAGTAGCTGACATTTTAGAAGAAACTAATTATTTTTGGGGACATCAGCAAAAATCATTTGAAATTTACACAATGAGCATTTGACATGAATATGTTGACATAATATGAATGCACGAGCTAAGTATAAAAGTGAGCGGGCAGTGGTCCCCCCTGGCTGGCATTTGCTTTTCTTAAGGTCAAATTCGATATTCACGTTAAAATCTTTGTTTCTTTTTAAGGGGCATAAATTCTAGTTGTGCTACTGCATACATGGCAAAGTGCAGTATACATAATTCTACATACAATTGACCCCC
>MUZC01004419.1:191826-206346 GCA_002072015.1 Radix auricularia | reverse complement strand
CCCCCCCCCCCCCCCGGTAAAAAAGAATGTTTAATAAAGAATATGGAAACATGATACATGTTAATACAAGAAATATAGCTTTCAGATATAATCTATGGCATATTCTACATCAACTATATCTCTAATTTTTCATACAAATTACAGCCACATATTTGTGTCACCAGTAGATTCTACATCCACAATAATGGCTGGTTAAAGCCCGGCCCTTCACCGCCAACTCAAGCGTGTTTCATCTGTGTCAATAATTTTCTCTTCTCTCGTAATTCAAACATTGTCACTCGTAATGACGCACATGAACCTTGTTTTGTTTACAATGCATGCTCCCTTGCGTTGAAACATGTGTCTACCGTGTCTCGTATTGTTGGAATAAGCGTCAGCTGTTTGGTATCATGTGTTGGACAATCACGGACAGCGGCTTGTATGAATGCTGATCTGCTGGAACTTAAACATTGGGATCCATACTGTCATATCTTCTTTAGCAAAATTATTTTGATTTAATGAACACGAATTAATTTATAATTAGCTATATTAGACAGAGCAGATATTTGAAAAATAATTCATCCCAAAAGAAAAAAAAACTTGAATTCCAGGTTTCAATACTACTACATGATCAAATAGTAAACGACAATATTAAGGTATTTCCCTTTGGGAAAATAATGACATCGCTAAAAACCCATTAGAGTTTGGGAAGGTTACGTTTTTGATGTTGATGGCAAATTGTGGTGTTTTAGAGACTTTGAGAATTAAGGACCGGATAATAAAGGATACACATCTTAGATGTGATTAAGGGGGCCACGGTGGTCGAGTGGCAGTGCGCTCGACTGGCGTTCCGATGGTCAAGGGCTTAAATCCATGGGAAGCCAGGGACGCTCTCCCGGGGCCCAGGGCGTCCCCGAGTTCCACCCAGCTCCAAATTGGTAAAAAGCGGCGGGGTAATGCGTGGAACCCTTAGCCGTGGCATGTGAACGCTGCATCCCTTGCCAAAAAAAAACAACAACAAACAAACAACTGCTGCCTTGCAGATGGTCTTGGTTGACCAAAGGCTATGGAAGCAAATCCAGAAAATACAGCAGGCTGAAGTCGGAGACCACGGGCCAATTGGCGCAAAACTCGTGGCACGCAAAACTCAATATTCAATATTGAGAACGAAGAAGAAGAAGAAGAAGAAGAAGAGATGTGATTCAAATAAATATGACAATGTCTAATTCTATTTCTTTTTTATTTGAATATCTTATAAAGTTAAATGATTCTTTTTTTTATACGGAACTCTTTATTGTTTCAATCTATTATCTACATGTTTAAATTTATTTCTATTTTAGTTGGGCATCTCTTAACCGCTGAAACTTATACAAAATTTAACTTGGCATCTTAAATGTTTGAATGTTTTTCTAATCTATAAAAAGATCTTCAATGTTCAAATGTTTACGATAGAACTTCAAGATTTAAATGTTTATGATAGAATTTCAAGATTTAAATGTTTATGATAGAACTTCAAGATTTAAATGTTTACGATAGAACTTCAAGATTTAAATGCTTATGATAGAACTTTAGGATTTAAATGTTTATGATAGAACTTTAGGATTTAAATGTTTATGATAGAACTTTAGGATTTAAATGTTTATGATAGAACTTTAGGATTTAAATGTCATGCTTAAATGTATTTGTATTTATAAAACTCTTCAAAAGTGGGTGTGGATATCTTCATATTTTATATGTCCACAACTAATGAAACAATTCCGCATGGTTTTGTCTACAGAGATCAACACCCGCAGGTTCAGTGAAATAAGCTATGACCCAGCTGACAAAGTCCAGACGTTGATCAATCAGGTCAAGGACCCGAAGTACAAGACAAAACAACTCTTTGTGGAGATGGACGTGTTGGTGCAGAGGGGGGAGGAGTATGAGTGGAGGGAGTGGGCCAGGTAAGAAGAGAGGAGTATGAGTGGAGGGAGTGGGCCAGGTAAGAAGTGAGGAGTGTGAGTGGAGGGAGTGGGCCAGGTAAGAAGAGTGGAGTGTGAGTGGAGAGAGTGGGTCAGGTAAGAAGAGTGGAGTGTGAGTGGAGAGAGTGGGCCTGGTAAGAAGAGAGGAGTGTGAGTGGAGAGAGTGGGCCAGGTAAGAAGAGAGGAGTCTGAGTGGAGAGAGTGGGCCAGGTAAGAAGAGTGGAGTGTGAGTTGAGAGAGTGGGCCTGGTAAAAAGAGAGGAGTGTGAGTGGAGAGAGTGGGCCAGGTAAGAAGAGTGGAGTGTGAGTGGAGGGAGTGGGCCAAGTAAGAAGTGAGGAGTGTGAGTGGAGAGAGTGGGCCAAGTAAGAAGTGAGGAGTGTGAGTGGAGAGAGTGGGCCAGGTAAGAAGTGAGGAGTGTGAGTGGAGAGAGTGGGCCAGGTAAGAAGAGAGGAGTATGAGTGGAGAGAGTGGGCCAGGTAAGAAGAGTGGAGTGTGAGTGGAGAGAGTGGGCCAAGTAAGAAGTGAGGAGTGTGAGTGGAGAGAGTGGGCCAGGTAAGAAGAGTGGAGTGTGAGTGGAGGGAGTGGGCCAAGTAAGAAGTGAGGAGTGTGAGTGGAGAGAGTGGGCCAGGTAAGAAGAGTGGAGTGTGAGTGGAGAGAGTGGGTAAATGATATTTTTAAGATGATATTGTGAATGGTTTATATCATGACTGAGAAATTTGCGATGGTTGAAATTTTACATCAAAGGAAGTTAAATATTGGTTGAAATTAACAGATCAAAGGGAGTGAAGTGATTATTTGTAAAAAAAATTAGATAAATATTTTTTTTTTTAGAGAAATTAGAAATAGAACTTTGTTGAATTAAAAATTGAAATATGATACAGTTGTCTTAGTTTCCAAAATCTCTTTTATTTTTATCTCCTATTCGTACTTTATTTCTCTCTTTGAGGTGGGTCAAATACGAAGAGAAAGTAGAGGCTGGAGGTAAGAGATGGTCCAAACCTCATGTTGCCTCCCTCAACATGCATTACCTCATGGAGCTGAAAAAACAGATACTAGAGGGAGTGTTCCTCAAGGACATGGAGTGTTACTCTATCTCACAGGTTGTTGGTGAGTCTACAGGGTCAAGGTCGATAGTGTTGTAAACAACTCTGCCTTCATGATAACTAAAGTACAAGCCTTAGAGATGTTTTAACTGTTAGTAACTACTGGACATAGGGGCAGGTCTGAGAGAATTTTTAACTGTTAGTAACTACTGAAGATAGGGGCACGTATGAGAGGTGTTCTAACTGTTAGTAACTACTGGACATAGGTACACGTCTAAGAGGTGTTCTAACTATTAGTAACTACTGGACATAGGGGCACGTCTGAGATGTGTTCTGACTGTTAGTAACTACTGGACATAGGGGCATGTCTGAGAGGTTTTCTAACTGTTAGTAACTACTGGACATAGGGGCATGTATGAGAGGTGTTCTAACTGCTAGTAACTACTGGACATAGGGGCACGTATGAGAGGTGTTCTAACTGTTAGTAACTACTGGAGATAGGGGCATGTCTGAGAGGTGTTCTAACTGTTAGTAACTACTGGATATAGGGGCATGTCTGAGAGGTGTTCTGTTAGTAACTACTGGACATAGGGGCACGTCTGAGAGATGTTGTAACTGTTAGTAACTACTGGACATAGGGGCACGTCTGAGAGATGTTGTAACTGTTAGTAACTTCTGGACATAGGGGCACGTCTGAGGGATGTTTCAACTGTTAGTAACTACAGGACATAGGGGCATGTCTGAGAGGTGTTCTAACTGTTAGTAACTACTGGTCATAGGGGCACGCCTGAGAGGTGTTCTAACTGTTAGTAACTACTTGACATAGGGGCATGTCTGAGAGGTGTTTTAACTGATAGTAACTACTGGACATAGGGGCATGTCTGAGAGGTGTTTTAACTGATAGTAACTACTGGACATAGGGGCATGTCTGAGAGGTGTTCTAACTGTTAGTAACTACTGGACATAGGGACATGTCTGAGAGGTGTTCTACTGTTAGTAACTACTGGACATAGGGGCATGTATTAGAGGTGTTCTAACTGATAGTAACTACTGGCCATAGGGGAAACGCTAAACAATCCGCTAACATAAGAGAATTTTAAAAAATCTAACAGAATGTCAGAGAAAAATGTTATCTTGAGTTAAGAAAGGAGACAAATTATTTAAAACTATACATTTTCCTTTGAGCAGATTTTTGTAATGATATTTGTTAGGCCTGCGGAAATTAACGATTAGTTTATCAATTAATCGGTAATTTGTTATCGATTAATATTATTTTAAGCGATTAAATTGAAGACATTGTTTTAACGTTTTTAAAAAAAAATTATTAATAAATAATTAGTTTAATAATATTTTTCTTTTTACGTACAATTTACAAACTTCTAAAATTAAAAAAAAGAACGATTTTTAAAGTGTTAACTTTAAAATAAGCCGTTTTTATAAGGAACATGAAATTTTAAAAAAGTTAAACAATTTTTTAAACTAAATTTACAATAACAAAATTTAAATTCATTGACATTATATTGAGCTACTTAGATTCTATATTTAAATATATCTCCCATGAAATTTTCAGTTTAATGACGTAATACTCATACATCTTATTCTTAGCTTTAATAAACATTATTTACTAATTATTCGGTAATTTTTCAAAAGTTAATGATTAAATATAAATTAATCGATAACAGCCCTAATATTTGTAATGATATTAGTAATGATTGTTGTAATGATATTTGTAATGATATTTGTCACATCACAAAATCATAGTTCCTCACTATTAAATGACCCTTAATAAAACATGTAAATGTAGTAAAATTGTTCCTCCTCCACACCCCCACCCTTTTCCCAAATTCTTAGCCTTATCTGAATAGGAAAACCAATATTTCCCAAAATCTGGTGTGTAAAGTATTTTAAAATAATCATTGAAGAATTTATTTGAAAAGACGACATTCGATAAAATTATCTGATTTATTAGAAACATAACGTGTAATATTAGTTGAGCAAATGAAACAAAGAGAAACTGAAATAAAGCAGTTGAAAACATATATAAGTAATTCACTGCCCAGAGGCGTCACTAGGGTTGGTGTCACCCGGGGTGATAGCTCATGGTGTCACCTCGTCATGATTTAACCCAGGGAACTCCTCAGAATTTTCCAGTTCCAAATAACGGGAATATATAGAATTTTACGGTCTGTTGCCACACCCCTGATGTTGTCACGCGGTGCGGCCCGCCCACAACGCACCCCTAGCGACGCCACTGTCACTGCCATTTCATTATCTGAATTTTATCTAATCTTAATGTTTCTAGAACAATTCTTGGATGCCTGGACGGCCAATAAATCACTGGACCCCATGCTCAGGAGATACATCCGTGCACTGTGTCTCAAGAATCACCGACATAGACACGAGAAAGGGAGACCGGAAGACAAGAAGAAAAATTTGAAGCGAAACAACACGACTGGAGACTTGTTGAGAGTTCCTTCTGAAGGTACTTGTTTGGGTTGTCTACGTGTCAGGGTTGTCTATATGTTTGGGTTGTCTATATGTTTGGGTTGTCAACGTGTTTGGGTTGTCTACGTGTTTGGGTTGTCTATATGTTTTGGCTGTCGACGTGTTTGGGTTGTCTACGTGTTTGGGTTGTCTATATGTTTGGGTTGTCTATATATTTGGGTTGTCTGTATGTTTGGGTTGTCTATATGTTTGGTTGTTCATTTGTTTTGGTTGTCTGTATGTTTGGGTTGTCTATATGTTTGGGTTGTCTATATGTTTCGGTTGTCTATGTGTTTCTTTGTTGTCTATGCATTTTGGGCTGTCTGTGTGTTTTTGGGTTGTCAGTGTATTTAGATTGTATTTTGGATTTCGACTTCATACTTAAATAATTGTTAAAGTCTTAAAAACAAACGACAATCAACAATGATAACACAAGAAATTGAAAAAAATATTTAAAAACAAGTTTTAAAGATACCACGTTTTGTGAACTAAAAAGAAGAAAATAAACTAAAAACGTGGGGCGCATTCGGCTGAAATTTGGTCTATTAATGCTTTTACATTAAACTTTTCAGTTTCAAATTCCTCCACAGTCTATATATGATACTTCATTTAATTTCAGCCGAATGCGCCCCACGTTTTTAGTTTATTTTCTTCTTTTTAGTTCACAAAACGTGGTATCTTTAAAACTTGTTTTTAAATATTTTTATTTTATACTTTTTAGTTTTCATTTAAGTAGAATTGAGTACTATAATTAATGAAATATTAAATTGTCATGTGAATCAAGTATGCATGCAAAATTTCATCAAAATTGGATGATCAGAAGTGGTTCAAATAAGGAATTCAATTTTTGCCCCGGAAATCCAGACAAGACGGCAAACTAATATAAACGTGGTAATAACAAAAAACAGCAACATTAAACAGCTGACAGACAATTTGTGCAAAGGAACATCATATGACAAACACATTAACATACGCACACATTAACATACGCACACATTAACATACGCACGCATTAACATACGCACACATTAACATACGCACACATTAACATACGCACACATTAGCAATCGCACTCTGATCTACGCTCACTGACACAGAAATCGAAAACACAAAAAGTAATTGGGTCACGGAAATTGTTTGCCTAATGTGCCACAGATGTTGATGAAATGCTCCTTCATTTTGGGAGTCAGATGAACTACAGTTTTAAATTATTAGGCTTCATATGTTTACATTGTTAGGCTTCACAGGTTTACATTGTTTGGTAGTTAAACAAAGTGGTAGAGGTTTTCAATCAATTAGTCAACTGAACACCACTTTTATATTTTAAAAGTTTTGTGACATTCAATGACAGTGATCGTTTGAGATGTATCTCTGAGACTAGCACAATAGTCGTTGTTAGAGTAAAGTTCATATCTACATAACCGCTGTACTGAATGCTTGTATTATCAATGCCCTACATAACCGCTGTACTGAAAGCTTGTATTATCTATGCCCTACATAACCGTTGTACTAAATGCTTGTATTATCAATGCCCTACATAACCGCTGTACTGAATGCTTGTATTATCTATGCCTTATATAACCGCTGTACTGAATGCGTGTATTATCTATGGCATATATAACCGCTGTGCTGAATGCTTGTATTATCTATGGCATATATAACCGCTGTACTGAATGCTTGTATTATCTATGCCTTGTATAACAGCTGTGCTGAATGCTTTTAAGCGTCCTTACTTAGGCCACCTATTTTATCATAAAAACAAACAACAAATTTAGGACAAAGATGGAAAAAAGACAATACAATGAAACTAAACCTTTACAAAACCATTTCACATAAGTATCAAACAATCTTTCTTTTGTAAAAAATTGCATCTTTAATCTTTGTCCCATTTATCATACCAATCATTGGATACACTGGCATCATATCAGTTGATATAATTGATCACTGCTCCCACACACATCCGGTTGTTAAATGAAACAAATTGAAAATATTCAAAAAACAGCAGGCGGGATTTCTTTCATATTGTCTGAGACACAAAAACTTATCAGAACTGATGTTGAACTGACATCTCTCAATCAATGTGTGAAATAACAAAGTTATGTAAGGGTTATCGCAATATTTGTTACACTTGAAGTGTTATGTAATCAATAGAATTTGATCGTTACTAGTAAAACTTTGATGTCAGTAAAAACCCATGTCTATGTGAGTCACAAACATGACTTTGGAATCGTCACAGTATGCCAAAAACATGACTTTGGTATCGTCATAGTGGGTCACAAACATGACTTTGGTATCGTCATAGTGGGCCACAAACATGACTTTGGTATCGTTATAGTTGGCCACAAACATGATTTTGGTATCGTCACAGTAGTCCACAAACATGACTTTGGTATCGTCATAGTGGGCCACAAACATGACTTTGGTATCGTCATAGTGGGCCACAAACATGACTTTGGTATCGTCACAGTAGTCCACAAACATGATTTTGGTATCGTCACAGTAGTCCACAAACATGACTTTGATATTGTCATAGTGTGCCTCAAACATGACTTTGGTATCCTCATAGTGGGCCACAAACATGACTTTGGTATCGTCATAGTGGGCCACAAACATGACTTTGGTATCGTCATAGTGTGCCACAAACATGACTTTGGTATCGTCACAGTGTGCCACAAACATGACTTTGGTATCGTCATAGTGGGTCAAAAACATGACTTTGGTATCATCATAGTGGGCCACAAACATGACTTTGGTATCGTCATAGTGTGCCACAAACATGTTTTTGGTATCGTCATAGTGGTCCACAAACATGACTTTTATATTGTCATAATTTGCCACAAACATGACTTTGATTTTGTCATAGTGTGCCACAAACATGACTTTGGTATCGTCATAGTGGGGCACAAAAATGACTTTGGTATCGTCATAGTGGGCCACAAACATGACTTTGGTATCGTCACAGTAGTCCATAAACATGATTTTGGTATCGTCACAGTAGTCCACAAACATGATTTTGGTATCGTCACAGTAGTCCACAAACATTACTTTGATATTGTCATAGTGTGCCGCAAACATGACTTTGGTATCGTCATAGAGGGCCACAAACATGATTTTGGTATTGTCATAGTGGGCCACAAACATGACTTTGGTATCGTCATAGTGGATCACAAAAATGACTTTTGGTATCGTCCTAGCTAGCCACAAAAATGACTTTGGTATCGTCATAGTGGTCAACAAACATGACTTTGGTATCGTCCAAATGAATTTCAAATATTCCTAAGGTATCGCCCTAATTGGCTACAAATACAACTTTGGTATCGCTGGTATCGGCAAACTTGGCTTCGGATCCAGCCCGTTTAAAAGAAGCTCGATACATAAAATCCATGCTGATGTCGCTGTCAGTTCTCGCCATCTCGTTTTTGAGATCTGTGTCGATGTTCCGCAGTGCGACTTCCGGACAACGGCCCGGACCGGAAATAAACGAATAATGCCTCGTCGGGTTGCTGCTTGGATTTTGTCGGTCGTGTCGCTGGTTGGCACACGGCAAGTGAGACATGGTCTCCAGGTCACAGAAACACATCCACAGAGAGTAGACGATTCCCTGCGCAGCGTTGATGACTGAGAAAATCCTGACGTAGAAGTCTATAGGAGAGTCGAAGTAACTCAAGTAGGCCACGCCGTAGACCAGGATGAGGAGGACCTCGCGCGTCATGTTGTACAGAGTCACAGTCATCGCGCTGACGCCGTGCTGGCGAATATTCCGCAGGGCGCCACCTTTCTTCAGGTGGGGCTGCTCCAGGTAGAAGGACCCGTATATACAGACTATATCCAAGCAGATAATACACAACACCAGGAGCATCTTTGGGCCCGTGGTGATCCAGTGGTAGGACGTCTGTAAGGTGCCAAACCCGCAGTACTGGTCAGGGTAATGGAGGATCTCCACAGTGATCTCCACTGCCACCAGCAACCCGGCCAGGAGGGGCGCTGACACCATGACCACCCGGACCCACAACGGGCTCAAGACGTACTTCAAAATGGCCGCTATGCAAAGAAAGACGTAGCCTAGAAGGCACTCGTATAACACAAGACTGCTGAAGATGACCAAGTACTTCGCCGTGCGGCATTTGGACCTCTGCCAGGCGTCGTTGACTGAACTGCTGGACAGCGTGACGCCGTTGTTAAGGAGCAGGGCAGCCGCGCCTATGATGAGAACAGTGTACTTGTGGGTGTCCTTCCTCTGACTGTGTAGTCTGAGGAGCATGATGCCACACGTGATGATGGTGGCCACAAGCAAGGCGATGGAAATGACGTGAAGCGTCAAGTGAAATCTTTCGAAGGCGTCCAAAGCTTTCAGGACCAATAGAATCTTCTCCCCGACAATTTTTCGCAAATCTTCCTCCGCCGTGGAGAGCTCCCGTATCAAACAGTCGTTGAAGTCGGTGTACGGCTGGTCGGAAAAGCTGTAGTTGACGTACCAGCTGGCGTTAGGTAAGCAAGTCCTGGAGGCGAACCGTTTAGGATTTAAGAAGCCGTCATCTGGACACTGCAGTTTGGACTTGTGTCCGGCAGGTGTAGGCCCCCAGCAGAGGTTGACGTAACGCTCCCACTGAGGCTCGCAGTGCGGCACCTGAAGGAGGAGGGACTCGTTGGTCATGTCATCCAGGCATGACTGACGGTTCTCATACCGTTTGGTCCACACCACCACATCGGCTGGGGACATGTCCGCAGTGGTTCTGAAAAAAAACAACACGACATACAAGTTTGTTAAAATAGTTCAACACATACAAGCCAAATAAACTGTCATTAAAATACAAGCAACAAACAAAAAAAAAAAAAAAAAAAAAAAAAAAAAAAAAAAAAAAAAAAAAAAACATGTTGGTGTATTTAATGTGATTTGCTTGACAATGTATTTAATGAAATTAATGAAATTCTAGCTGGCAGTTTTGTGTAGGCTTGAGATGTTTAGATAGGGGAGACGGATGGGGAGGGAGTGGGGGTGCAACTAATGACAACCTGCTGGTTGGTGGAATGTATTCAATGAAATAGATCTGTGCTGTTTGACTTAATAGATTTGTGCTGTTTGACTTAATAGATTTGTGCTGTTTAACTTAATAAATCTCTGCTGTTACATGAATAGATCTGTGCTGTTTGACTTAATAGATCTGTGCTGTTTGACTTAATAGATCTCTGCTGTTTGACTTAATGTTTTATTAACCTTGTTGACTTTATACATCGGTATCAACTTTATGTTACTTTGTCTACTTTATATAACAGGGTCTACTCTATATAACTGCGTATCTATATAATTGAATCTACTTTATATAACTGGTTCTACTCTATACATCCGTGTCTACTTTGTATCGTGCCCACTTTAAACATCGGTGTTTACTTTATATAGCTTGGTTTACTTTATTCGATTGTGTCTACATGAAACAACTGGCTGAAATAGATATGGTAAAGAAACCATTTCATTTTCCTTGATCCCACTAACTAAATGTCAACACTGAAATACGTTCTAATGCTACTCATCTCTGTAGGTAATAACGGAAAATATCATGAAATATTTCAAAATATTTCCAAAAACCTAACTGTATCACAAAATAAAAATAATGCTAAAACTAAAACTATGTCTCACAATAAACACAATCCTAAAACTAAACTATGTCACTCAATAAACGCAATCCTAAAACTAAACTATGTCACTCAAGAAACACAATCCTAAAACTAAACTATGTCACTCAAGAAACACAATCCTAAAACTAAACTATGTCACTCAATAAACACAGTCCTAAAACTAAACTATCGCACATAATAAACACAATCCTAAAACTAAACTATGTCACTCAAGAAACACAATCCTAAAACTAAACTATGTCACTCAATAAACACAATCTTAAAACTAAACCATGTCACTCAATAAACACAATCCTAAAACTAAACTATGTCACTCAATAAACACAATCCTAAAACTAAACTATGTAATCCTAAAACTAAACTATGTCACTCAATAAACACAATCCTAAAACTAAACTATGTCACTCAATAAACACAATCCTAAAACTAAACTGTGTCACACAATAAACACAATCCTAAAACTAAACTATGTCACACAATAAACACAATCCTAAAACTAAACTATGTCACTCAAGAAACACAATCCTAAAACTAAACTATGTCACTCAATAAACAAAGCCCTAAAACTAAACTATCGCACATTATAAACACAATCCTAAAACTAAACTATGTCACTCAAGAAACACAATCCTAAAACTAAACTATGTCACTCAATAAACACAGTCCTAAATCAAAAGTAAGACGATTTTCCCAACATGTGCCTTATCCAATGGCACACGGATTTAACGCGCTATCTGATGAACTTTAAAAACATGTAAAGTGTTTTACCTACTAAATTGACTACCACCAATAATTCTATCAGTCTAAAATTTCCACAAGTAATACATTATATCTTTCACAAAATGTATTTAAAATGTGTTTACATAAACTCTTGGTAGCACGAAAGGATGTAGCAAAGCACTTCCATAGCCTCAATCATGATAGCAGGTAGCCCCATACATTTTTAGCTTCAGTCATGTTAAAAAGTCACAGCCTATTTCATGTAGCACTAAACATGTCTTTGTTCATTTATAGAAGTAGGTAGCAGTACACTTGTGTTGCTTCATTCATAAAAGTAGGTAGCACAACGCTTGTGCTGGCTTCAATACAGTAGAATGTAGCAACTCCTCTGTATAAAAAATTAAACCATTTTAGCAGGTAGGACTTCAATTCTATAATTTCGATCAGTGTAGCACTTATCACTTAAATAGGACTTGACATCAGTGTGTCCCATGACGGCAGCAATAGAGCTACACTTGTACACTCTCAGCGCTTTAAAACTTGAATCCAATATCTCTCCGTTGTTGTACAAGTCACCACTAACTTAACACACAATACACCGAGTAACTCTAATCCGATCCGGACAAACATCAAACAATCGATGAATGACGTGAACAGGCACATCGAACATCTGTAGCCCGGTACCCCGGTATAGAACACCTGTAGCACGGTAGCCCCACATAATATCAGCGGTAAAAAATCATTATTGAAAGAAAAGTTAACCTGCTCAGAGCCCTGGGAGTCTATTCTTTGAGTCACCGGCCGACACTTGGGCCCGCACGTGAAATACGCCAGCCATTATGCCGACCCTATCAGCAGAGCTCACCCCGACCAGGCCGATATTCACGGCTACCTTATCAACCGACACAACAGCTGGAGTGCCTATAAGTAGTCTGCCGGAGGTCCTCACGTTGTGATACTAACCACGCTAGAACTCGTGGAGTGGATTTATGTCTGAAATGTAAACTGAAGAACAGATGTAGTTTCAGCCGCAAGAAAAGACGACTGTTGTTTTATACAGTCTTATCTTATCTTATCTTTTATGTTACAGACGCTCCTTCTGTACAGAAGATTATTGCGTCCTACGTATTTCTATGGTTTGTGTTTAGTCCTGTGTTCTTACTAGAGTTTTAAATGATGATAAAGTGTTGGCTTTCCTGGTTTCTTCGGGCAACCCATTCCACGCCCGAATACCGGACGGAAAGAAAGAAAACTTGTATGTGTTTGTTCTTGCATATGGAATAAGAAAGGTGTTTTTTTTATCTTTATGTCTATATGAGGGTTGCATTAAGTCACGTGAATATTGAAACCCCGTTAGCTACCCTTGATTCAGTAGCACGCATGAAGCAATCTCCAGTGGGCTGTGTGCCGTTGCTACTAGTTTCCCAAACAAAACACAAGTATTATAAAACTGAATTTTATGCCTTCTGGAAATTTTAGCACATTTTAGAAAAGATTTGTCAAGTCAATGATATTAATGTGTCAAGGTCTAGAATAGAGCCACATGTTTGATGTCCAATTTGATTTTAGTTGGCAACCATATTTGTTTGGATTTGTTGTCCTAGCAACCGACGATTGAATGTTCCGTTTGTTAATTAAATTAAAAATAGATACACTTTTTCAAATATGTCTTGGATTCTTTTTGGTTCTAAGACGTAAATAGTGCGGGAAATTACCACAGTAGACATCACTAAGTTAGACATTACCACAGCAGACATCACTAAGTTAGACATTACCACAGCAGACATCACTAAGTTAGACATTGGCACAGTAGACATCACTAATTTAGACATTACCACAGCAGACATCACTAATTTAGACATTACCACAGCAGACATCACTAAGTTAGACAATGCGGACATTACCACAGACATCACTAAGTTAGACATTACCACAGCAGAAATCACTAAGTTAGACAATGTGAACATTATTACAGACATCACTAACTTAGACATTATCACAGCAGACATCACTAAGCTAGACATTATCCCAGCAGATATCACTAAGTTAGACAATGTGGACATTACCACAGTAGACATCACTAAGTTTGTTCAGTGACAATAGCGTGTAGGAAACATACACTATGTCATTCCCGTGTATGTAAAATAGCCTTTTAATATTTTTAGCTCGTGGCTACAACAGTATTCTATAAACATTTAAAAATATAATACGATTGCAAGACTAGATATAAACACTGATAAGCGTAGGACGCGTCTGTATTAAAAAAATATTGTGTCGTTTTTAAGTACAGTGCTATTACTATGCAGCGTCCATTAAGAGAAATTTTGCTAATGTACTTTGCATGTAATGTGGAAGTACCGAGTACATAAGTGTGGCTGATAGTACATTGAGGTTTGTGAGTACCGAGTACATAAATGTGGCTGTTAGTGCATTGAAGTCTGTGAGTACCGTGTCAATACGTGTGGCTGTTAGTACATTGAGGCCTGTGAGTACCGAGTACACAAGTGTGGCTATTAGTACATTGAGGCCTGTGAGTACCGAGTCAATAAGTGTGGCTATTAGTACATTGAGGTCTGTGGGTACCGAGTCAATAAGTGTGGCTATTAGTAGATTGAGGTCTGTGAGTACCGAGTCAATAAGTGTGGCTGTCAGTACATTGAAGTATGTGAGTACCGAGTCAATAAGTGTGGCTATTAGTA
>MUZC01004419.1:123534-143944 GCA_002072015.1 Radix auricularia | reverse complement strand
CAACATTTCCATGACCAATAAACATGATCAAATGACTTAAGTCATATTCCATTAGAGTTGATCCAATGACTTAAGTCATATTCTATTAGAGTTGATCAAATGACTTAAGTCATATTCCATTAGAGTTGATCCAATGACTTAAGTCATATTCTATTAGAGTTGATCCAATGACTTTAGTCATATTCTATTAGAGTTGATCCAATGACTTAAGTCATATTCTATTAGAGTTGATCCAATGACTTAAGTCATATTCTATTAGAGTTGATCAAATGACTTAAGTCATAATCTATTAGAGTTGAATAAATGACTTAAGTCATATTCTATTAGAGTTGATCCAATGTTTGGACATTTTACCACGGCTGTCAGAAAGAGGGAGAATAAGAAAATATGGGAAGTCATTCATGCAAGTTAAGGGGAATTTGTAATTGCCAACTACTACTGAAGCCAGTCAAAACAAATTTCTTTATGAAGATACACAATTCTGCTACAATGAAAGAAAAATTGAGATTTAGAACATCAAGTTGCATCATAAATGTTCGAAAAAAAAAGGATTAAAAAATGCAATGAATCTTTGACATTCTAATCTATTTCGTATGGGCAGAAAGCTCGTATGGGAGTCATGACAACACAGCAAGATAATTTATTGACATAACAAAAATAGGGGAAGTAACTCACATCGTCAAGCATGAAGAAAAATAGGAGCGTTAAGTATCAGATTATTCATCGTGATTCTTTAATAGATAGAAGAACAGAGCTAGATTTATAGATGGAAGAACAGAAGTAGATTTATAGATAGAAGAACAGAAGAAGATTTATAGATAGTAATACAGAATTAGATTTATAGATAGAAGAACATAGCTAGATTTATAGTTAGAAGAACATAGCTAGATTTAAAGATAGAAAAACGTAGCTAAATTTCCAATAGCATAAGGATACATACCTTCTGAACATAATGTCCACAGTTTGACATAAAGACACACATACACGACCCTTATGTCCACAGTTTGACATAAAGACACACATACACGACCCTTATGTCCACAGTTTTACATAAAGACACACATACACGACCCTTATGTCCACAGTTTGACATAAAGACACACATACACGACCCTTATGTCGACAGTTTATTGACATAAAGACACACATACATGACCCTTATGTCCACAGTTTATTGACATAAAGACACACATACACGACCCTTATGTCCACAGTTTGACATAAAGACACACATACACGACCCTTATGTCCACAGTTTATTGACATAAAGACACACATACACGACCCTAATGTCCACAGTTTATTGACATAAAGACACACATACACGACCCTTATGTCCACAGTTTGATGACATAAAGACACACATACACGACCCTTATGTCCACAGTTTATTGACATAAAGACACACATGCACGACCCTTATGTCCACAGTTTATTTACATAAAGACACACATACACGACCCTTATATCCACAGTTTGACATAAAGACACACATTCACGACCCTTATGTCCACAGTTTGACATAAAGACACACATACACGACCCTTATGTCCACAGTTTATTGACATAAAGACACACATACACGACCCTTATGTCCACAGTTTATTGACATAAAGACTCACATACACGACCCTTATGTCCACAGTTTGACATAAAGACACACATACACGACCCTTATGTCCACAGTTTATTGACATAAAGACACACATACACGACCCTCATTATGTCCACAGTTCATTGACCGGGTGCTGCTGATGATGATGCCGGTCAAGTACCAGCCTGACCACATCTACCTGAGACATGTCCAGTTGTGGCGTGTCCACATATTCACCATCATCCAGGTCATCTGTTTGGTGGCGTTATGGGTAGTCAAGAGTATCAAAGGCGTCTCCATCATCTTTCCGCTGCTGGTAAGTACAAACTTCCCGGACTAACATGCCAACATTTCCATGACCAATAAACATGACATATGTGTGCTATCCATGTCATTATTTGTTTAGAAAATTATAAACGAGCAACAAAGCCCGTCCAAGGACGTTCCGCCGCCGTTTCGGTGGCATGTTGTACCTCCCCTCCAACCGGCCATAAATGTGCATCATGTCAAAAATATTAATCATCATAGTTAGAATAAATAACCCGTAAAAACAAAGTTTTTGACTATAAATCCCAACGCGTAACGCTCAAAATAAAGTCTTGAAAAAAAAAACTGCACAAAAAAAACAAAAAAACTCGTTTTGAACGTTCGCGTAAATTTGTTCAATATGTAATTGAGATTTAATTTTTCTGATTTGCTTTTGGAGTCTGTAGGAGTTTGAGGGACCAATCGCTATCGATGACCGGACAGAAAATTAAATTGCCTTTTATGATATAGGATGCACATATATTATTATTATTATTATGTTTCTGTAAAGCTCTGTGCCCACTGGTCCGGCTATGGTAACGTGTTATATATGATCTCAAATTTTTATTATTATAAACGTATCAATTTCTTTAATGATGTTATTGTGCCACATCTTCTGTGGAAAGTATAAACAAATCGCTTAATAAAATATTGTGTTTGTGTTACATCTGTTTCAATGAGAGATTACACTTTTGAATTATCCCTCCTAGATTCTAGTAATCTATTTCTAGACTAACTGAACTGATATGTGTAAAGCCTGTCTCATATTAACAAAAAATAAATCAACACATGTAATTTGAATTCGCCTTAATTAAATTAACACCCCATAGAGAATACGTCTTACACAAGATTAAAGCATTGTTAGAACAATATCTCATCATGACCTAACTGACCTACCCGCTAGCAATTTTAGAACAATATCCCATCATGACCTAACTGACCTACCCGCTAGCAATTTTAGAACAATATCCCATCATGACCTAACTGACCTACCCGCCAGCATTGTTAGAACAATATCCGATCATGACCTAACTGACCTACCCACCAACATTGTTAGAACAATATCCCACCATGACCTAACTGACCTACGCACCAACAGGTCCTGTTCACGGGAGTAGTGAGAAAGCTCCTGGAGTTTAACTACACAAAGTATGAGCTCAAGTACCTGGATGACCTTCTACCGGTGTCCAAGAAACACAAGAAACCTGACAAGGAATCAGATCAGATTTCAACTTGCAAGGTGAGTTGTCATTTTGTCATGTCATCCTGTTGTCATGTGGTCATGTTGTGTTATTGTCATGTCGTGTTGTCATTTTGTCTTGTGGTCATATTGTCATGTAGTCTTCTTGTGTTGTTGTCATGTTGTGTTGTCATGTTGTGTTGTCATGTTGTGTTGTCATGTTGTCTTGTCATCATGTTGTGTTGTCATGTTGCGTTGTTGTCATGTTGTGTTGTCATGTTGTGTTGTCATATTGTGTTGTCATGTTGTGTTGTCATCATGTTGTGTTGTCATGTTGTGTTGTCATGTTGTGTTGTCATGTTTTGTTGTCATGTTGTGATTTCATGTTGTGTTGTCATGTTGTCTTGTTGTCATGTTGCCTTGTTGTCATGTTGTCATGTTGTCTTGTTGTCATGTTGCCTTGTTGTCATGTTGTCTTGTTGTCATGTCGTCTTGTTGTCATGTGGAAATGTTGTGACGCTAACAATTGAGTTTAATGTCCCCCTTCAGATCTCCGCCATCGTGGCAGACGATTACAGCAAATTTAACGGAAATGGAACATTTGCAGACGGCAAGGCTTCCTTCTTTATCAACGACGAACACCAGGAGACACCACCGGCCTACGACAACAAGGGATTCGACAAGGGCAAGGACACCAAGTTATAGCCATGACCTTGTCCCGTGACATGTCAAACTTAATCTTTCTGTAAATTGTTGTAAAAACACTGAGTTACGTGCCTTACCAGTCAATGATGCCAATAATAATGTTTATGCCTCAAGTAAATGATGTCATGTGAATCACTGGTGTCATATGAATCACTGGTGTCATTTGAATCACTGGTGTCATTTGAATCACATGTGTCATTTGAATCACTGCTGTCATTTGAATCAATGGTGTCATTTGAATAATTGGTGTCATTTGAATGTCTGATGCTAATGGTACAATTATTATAATCACTTGCCGTAATGCTTCATTTTGTTAACAATAGCTTCAGGGGTACACAAAATAGCCCAGGACCTAAATTAGCTTCAGGGGTACACAAAATAGCCCATGACCTAAATTAGCTTCAGGGGTACACAAAATAGCCCGGGACCGAAATTAGCTTCAGTGGTACACAAAATAACCCGGGACAAATGTTTTAGAACTATCTTTTCTATTCATGTGACCATTTTAACAACATGTATTCCTGGGATGTCATACCGTGACCTAAGAATAGAGAAGATGCTAATACCACGATTTGAGATATCATTCATTTGGCTATGTTTACTGTAAAACTCAGTGCTACCTGGTATAACAATTGGTGATATGTAGCACTAGAGGTCGGCAAGTTGTACTATTCGGTGGTATCTGATATAACAATTGGTGATATGAATCACTTGAGAGTGGCAAGTTGTACTATTCGGTGGTACTTGACATGCAAAGGGCAGAAGTAAATAATTTCAATTGAAACAGTCTGTAGAAAAAATTAACCCTCGAAAGGCCGATTCAATACAAGAGAAACAATGATAATATTTGTTTGAGCGTTTCATGATGTTAAATTTGTTTCAAATGAAATCAACCCACTGCCGCTCTCCTGAAATATAAAGTACGTTTGTTAGGTACTTTTTTTTTTTGGGGGGGGGGGAGTGTCTACAAGTGGGCATGTCTCTTTGTGATCATGGGGGTGGGGCAAGGGGCGGTTCCAGATTGTTGAGTGAAATCGGCTATACGTTGTGTGTATGTGGGCACGTATGTTGTGTATATAAAAGTCAAAATCAGTCATAACTTTCTTTGTATTTGACTTGGCCCAGTGACTTGTCTCTGAGAAGAAACTTTGAGGTTTGCCCCTGTAAATTACTTTTTCTTTCCCCTTATTTCTCTTGTTTCCTCTAAATGTTGTTAAGTCTATGTTCCTGCATGTCTTTAAAGTCCTTGTATGTCTATGAAGTCTCTGTATGTCTATGAAGTCCCTGTATGTTTTGAAGTCCACTGTATGTGTATGCATTTTTACAACTATTCACGCTATTTGTGTGATCTTTCGAAGATTATATGTATATAGTTTATTTTGTAGATAGATTCTGGTTCGACGATTCCATTTAAACAAGATTTATTATGTATATTTGAATGTAGCTATTTGATAGGATAACATTTATAATAAATCATAACTTTAACATAACTTGCGATAAAATATTATAGTACGTTACGCTAAACTTACACGTGTTTAACATAGGCCTACATCTGATCTACTTAAAAACACGGATATGATATTTTTATCATTGGTAAACAAAACAACAAATAGAATTGATACATGATGTATTATTCTTTAAAATATATTTGGTTAATAATTCAATTTCAAATAAAATAAGGGTATCCAAAAAAGGCGTGTACTTTTTTAAAGAACAGGTGGAACTATTATTTCTTTTCTCTCACAAATGGATTTAAATACCACACAGTGATATAATAATGTCAATATTATGCAATGGTAAACCACAGGTTTTACACTAGAGTCGATTCTGTATATATGAACACATTTACCCAAGGGAGTTTGTTCTATGTAATATGTACTGTATGTGAGTAATGCACAAACGAATGATTCATCTAAAAGATAAAAATGTTATTGAATTCATGATATTTTCGAAAAAAAAATGTTTAAAATGACTGAATGTTACTGAAACCATAACAATCACATACAAAACTTGATTTAAGAAAATATTTCAAACAATAAATGATTTCAAAGTTTATTTTCCCGTCAATAAGTTTAAATAGTCGACATGAGTTTATTAAAACAAATAATTTCTGAACATCGTGAAACTTCCCAGCGATTAATTCAAAGACAGGACAACGTCCAGGTATGAACTGATGAACGAGGTTTTATTTTGAAAGTGACGTCACTGCTTTAATTCAAGATATTCGGACGAGAGAAAAAAAATACCATCAATAACTTTGTGGATAGAGTCTATATGTTGTAATATTATAATCGACCAATTGTTTAAGACTGGGATGAAATTCGGATTATAATCGTATATGCTTTAAGTCCCCGTGTAGACATTTTAAATTATTAGAGACACGTATCTTATACGATTATTTGTGGCATGCATCTTATAAGATTATTAGTGAAATCTATTTTATAAGATTATTATTTGGATGCATCTTATAAGATTAGTAGTGAAATATATTATGCTGTGGTGGAATTACATGACTGCAAAATCAAGTGACAAAATAATTTCATTAAAAACTTAAAAAATTTTCTATAGACTTTGCCTAGCACAATGTGAATATAATATTCGGATATTTTTATACGACTAGATTTCAAAATGTATTTCATGTTAAAATAATAAATTTAATCCAACATTGCTGATATCCTGTTTGTTATTTTTTCCCTACGTTAATGGTATCAGTTTAGATTTATCGCACAGCAAATTTTGAAAAAGGTATTTATACACATGTTTGAGGGAGGTAAACTAGTGACAAAAATGTAAATGTTGAAACTTTTCAAACGAGTTTATTACTTTGCACACGGACCTGAAAACTTGGAGGGAAAATTGATTATGAGATATGGTTCAATTAATATGTTCAGTAGATATGGTTCAATGGATATGTTCAGTAGATATGGTTCAATGAATGTGTTCATTAGATATGGATCAATGGATATGTTCAGTAGATATGGTTCAATGGATATGTTCAGTAGATATGGTTCAATGAATGTGTTCATTAGATATGGTTCAATGGATATGTTCAGTAGATATGGTTCAATGAATAAGTTCAGTAGATATGGATCAATGGATATGTTCATTAGATATGGTTCAATGAATATGTTCATTAGATATGGTTCAATGGATATGTTCATTAGATATGGTTCAATTAATATGTTCAGTAGATATGGTTCAATGGATATGACCATGAGATAATGATAAATGGATATTGCCGTCAGGTGTTACTCTATAAATATAATTGACATGAGTTTTGGTTGCTATCGGAAGTGAATAATTAATAACCTAAGATATGTCTCTTGGGGTCCCGTTTGTTGTGTGCCTTGTATCTTCGTCCATCTCATTACTGACCTGCCGGGGCAGACCCCCCTGAGACCTAAAGTATTGTGGAATATTAAATAAATATGACGAGTAAATCGCAACAAATTATCACCGAAACAGCTGTCACCAAAACAGCTGACACCAAAACAGCTTACACCAAAACAGCTTACACCAAAACAGCCTACACCAAAACAGCTTATACCAAAACAGCTTACACCAAAACAGCTTACACCAAAACAACTGACACCAAAACAGCTTACACCAAAACAGCTTACACCAAAACAACTGACACCAAAACAGCTTACACCAAAACAGCTTAGACCAAAACAGCCTACACCAAAACAGCTTATACCAAAACAGCTTACACCAAAACAGCTTACACCAAAACAACTGACACCAAAACAACTGACACCAAAACAACTGACACCAAAACAGCTTACACCAAAACTAATGACACCAAATCAACTGACACCAAAACAACTGACACCAAAACAACTAACCCAAATCAACTGACATCAAAACAACTGACACCAAAACAACTAACCCAAATCAACTGACACCAAAACAACTAACCCAAAACAACTGACACCAAAACAGCTTACACCAAAACAACTGACACCAAAACAACTAACCCAAAACAGCTTACACCAAAACAACTGACACCAAAACAACTGACACCAAAACAACTGACACCAAAACAACTGACACCAAAACAACTGACACCAAAACAACTGACACCAAAATAGCTTACACCAAAACAGCTTACACCAAAACAACTGACACCAAAACAACTGACACCAAATCAACTGACACCAAAACAACTAACCCAAAACAACTGACACCAAAACAACTGACACCAAAACAACTGACAAGGTATCAACGGACATAATCGTACATAATATTTCAGGTTGACAATGTAATGCTTAGCCTGTTGTTGGACCCTCACATTCCTGGAATAAAAGACACCTTATATTAACATTTCACTATACTCGAAAAATAGGTGATTGTATAGATCATAAAAAAGTAAATGGAAATGACGTAAACAAGGTATTGGGTTAGCTTGATAGGACGTGACAAAACAGCGAACGTTTCGGCAAAGAGCCTTTTTCAACGGACTTAGAATACACCAAAAAAATGAAAAAAATAAAAATAAAAACTTAGCTGCAGTGAAATCCAAAGAGTCAATGAACGTAAAGCTGAGAGAGAGCAGAGCGAGCCTATATAGGAAAGGAGAGAGTGGGTGGGGCAAAACGCCTAGGTGGTCACCCCTCATTTTGGATAGATCATTAATAGGCAAAGCAAACAAAATGCTTTTGAAATTGGTTTTATTTTAGAAACGTAAAGTAGAAGTTACAGACAAATAAAAGAGAAGAAAACATGTGTTTGTGCTGATGGATGTTACAGATACTATACCACAAAAATCTCTCGAAATATCTTGTAAAGATGTTAATATTTAGTGATTATTGACAGATTCACAGCTAATATTTTTGTAAAGTTATACCGGCAATAATATTTCAACCGTTGTATCATCAGCCACCAGTCTTTACCGTGGTGATAACTAATTTGAATATCGGTTTTAGGAAAGGCGAGAGTCGTTATGTTAATGAATAAAAAATGTCGTTCACAGCATTATGTAAACAAACTAAGCTACTATCACACAAACGCCAGTTGAATTTCACCAATGATCCCACAAGGAATTCATAACATTTATAACAATTTTCGTCAATTTTAAAGTTCGCTCAATGACGTTAAGTAGTTCCTGTGGCTTTAACCATCTTTGAGTACTTTACACGAGCAGTAGCCGGGGACTTTGAAAAATTTGAAGGTGACCAGTTGACCAGGATCAGAAGGGGAGATGATTAGTGGAATGTAGACATACATTTGAGTACACTCCCCTTGACAGAAACCTTTTGTTCTGCAAGATAAAACATGCAGAACAAATAAATAAAACAATAAATATAACTTAACAAAATAGCCTTCTGTTATTAACATGTATTAGTACCCCTGTTCGTAATTCATCTCATCTCAACACCCTAAGCCCCTCTCTTAAAATGAGGATAACGTTTGACCCAAGGTCAAACCTATGATAACGCAGCCGCAATGAGCGGCCGACCGTCTGGTCTCCAGAAACGTCTCTTAGACATAAATCTAAAGGCAACACTTCTCAACTGTGAAAATGCCCCTCTCATCCTGGCAGCCCTTCCCTCTCTGTTGGGATAGGTCCAGCAAACAACGGGGTTATTCTTTAGAGAGTCTTAATGATTATTTTCTGTTAGTTTCATTGATATACTTAACCAATTTGAATTTAGACTTTTACTGTTAGTTTTTCTGATATATACTGTACCGATTTGAATTTAGACTTTTACTGTTAGTTTTACTGATTTATACTGTACCGATTTGAATTTAGACTTTTACTGATAGTTTTACTGATATACTGTACCAATTTGAATTTAGACGTTTACTGTTAGTTCTACTGATATACTGTACCAATTTGAATTTAGACTTTTATATGTATTAAGTACATTATCTCATGTCATCACGTTAACTGTCAAGGGCCCCCAAATAGGCCAAGCCCCCGGGCCCCCAAATAGGCCAAGCCCCCGGGTCCCCAAATCCTAAGCTATGCCACTGTATTTGATGATGAGAGGGAATGACAGTTGTCTCCTCTGTCTAGTGTTACGGGAATGACAGTTGTCTCCTCTGTCTAGTGTTACGGGAGTGACAGTTGTCTCCTCTGTCTAGTGTTACGGAGTGAACAGTTGTCTTCTCTGTCTAGTGTTAGACTGTTTTACAAAATTTTCGGCAACTTTTTGAACAAAATCAAAAACAACAAAAAATATATTAAAAATAATAATTAAAATAAATTTTAAAAAAGCAAATCATATATCAGGCGGACACTTAGACAATGGACGAGTGTAATCTAACAACAAAATCTTAGACTTATCTTAGACATACAGACACGCTCCTTCTATGCAGAAGATAATTGCGTCCACAGACCATGAGAGATGATGTGTTGGCAAGTGATGCAGCGGTCACAGGCCACGGCTATAGGGGTTCCACGCATTACCCCAGCCGCCTAACTATTGTCTAGTTAGGTACCCATTCGGAGCTGGGTGACTCGGGGACTCCTCAGGCCGCGAGAACAAATCCTCACCTTCGTGTGGATTCGAACCCGTGACCATCGGTATGACAATCGAGAGCGCTACCTCTCGACCACCACGTCCCACAACAATAGCAACAACAAGAACAAAAATCGTTTGACTGACCCACAAAATCCGTGTCTAATAAACTGCAATGACCCGCGCTGCCAGTCCTGGGAGATGCCACGCTGGACACCAAAAATATCCGTCATTGTAGAGTTGATGAAATAAGCTTCTTCCCTGGGGACAGTTTGACATTTGATGTTATTTGAACAAAGAAACAAGTCTTTAAAGAAAAACACATAGAAACACGAGGACAGAAGAGCAAATAGCAAATAAGTTATAATTAGGGTTGGTACTGATTATTTTTTGTTCGATTAATCGGGAAAAAATAATCGATAAATCGATTAATTTCAATTAATTATATTTTTAAAACGGATATATAGTTCAATTTGAGTTGTGATTCATTAATTAGCGAAATCGGGTAAGTCGCGGAAATTCCATGACGAAACACAGCAAATTCTTTCTGCTTTGCAAGAAATAAGGCAGAAAAACATTTTTTGATTACTTAAACATGTCTAAATAAATAATAATAACACGAGGGAAAAGTATGTGAGTAACAAAAAAATATATATCATTAATAAATTGTGAAAGAATATTAGAAATATTTTCTCAAATTTGTATCGAATTTTAATCTATCAAATTCATTTTAATCGAATAAAAATATTAATCGATTGATTAACTGTTAATTTCCGCAGCGCAAGTAATAATACATTTCATATTATATTGTAAATCGGAAATACAATAATCTATCTTATACAACAATCAGATAAGCATAGCTATAAAAACACTTATCTTCCATTCGGCATCCCATCTGGGTTTTAGGCCTTGCCCGAACGAACCAGGAAACGAAAACACCATCAACATTAAACACTTTAAAGCAGAGGTTTTCAAGCTTTTAGGGTGAGGGCATCATTAGTAAGCAATGAGACGTCATGGGGCCACACCTCAACAAAATTTAGCCTCGATTCAAGTCAAAACATCCATTTTTAACATAAATGTATTGATTTTTAGCGCATTTTCGAGAAGTCGAATGCGCTATTGCACCCGTTTTGTCCGTCTGTCATCACCTTTGATCACAGCATCCATAAGTCCTAGACCCATGATGTATATATGTTTTTTGTATGTCCTGACCTGCCATTTGTGCATCAACACTCAGTTACTCGATCCGTTAAAAAACCCCGTTAAAACTACCAAAAAACTTTGCGAATCGAGAGGTAACACTGGCGCAGGGAACGGCCGCCATTGCCGGAAGTCGAATACATCATTTTTCAAGCATTCAAGAGTGGTGCGAAGGCGTGCAAAAGAATTAGTTTTTTTTTTTTTTTTTTTTTTTTTTTNAAAAAAATGTCAGGTATATTCATTACACAAGAAAATTCATAAAAATATGTCTAAAATCTAAACACAATTACTGATAACTACATAATGCTGATATCTAACATAAGTACTGATACATAATACGAAAATGCGCTAACACGTCCTGAGTTCCAAAAGGGACCAGGCTTAACATGATTTTTTTTCTATATTAGGGCAAGATTCCTCGGGCCGAAAAAATAAATAAAATAAATCTCTTTAGCCTGCTGCATGTGGCCACGGGTCGTAGTTTGCCCCCCCCCCCCCACCTGCTCTAACGTAAATGTGAGACTAGACACAAAGCATGGGTAAACTTTGACAGTAATAATCTTATTTACAGAAGGAGCATCCGTCATGAGTAAAAACATCATAACATAATTTTCTAGAATAAATTCACATATAGTTGATTTATTCCCTACAGTTTCTAGGAATAATCTTACATTAAAAGATGTGAGGTTGTTGTAAATAAATTCTGCCCGAGTCGTTTTTGGGAATACCCCAAGATTTTTTCTACTCTACTTTTATCATTATCTTGCCATCCTTTAAGACAGTAGTTTGTGATACATATTGAGTCGCAATATCCTTACATGAAAAATGTGCTTAACATTCTTAACAGGATCAATGTACGCCACCCCTTGCACTTTGTAGCGTATTTTTTTAAAGGACATGAAGTTGATAAAATTATAATGATTTATTTAACAGTCCAAATGAATGACACTTGAATAAGAGCACTTGCTTAACAAACTATTGATTCTCTTACACGATAGTCAAAAGTGCTACACAAAATATCGCAATCAGAGAATGTCAAGTTCGATCATAGAATACCCGAGACTGTCAAGTTTGACCACAGCGCACCTGAGACTGTCAAGTTTGACCACAGCGTACCTGAGACTGTCAAGATTTAGCATAGTATACCTGAGACAGTCAAGTTTGATCATCGCACACCTGAGACAGTCAAGTTTGATCATCGCACACCTGAGACAGTCAAGTTTGATCATCGCACACCTGAGACTGAGAAGTTTGACCACAGCGCACCTGAGACTGTCAAATTTAATGATAGCCCACCTGAGACTGTCAAATTTAATGATAGCCCACCTGAGACTGTCAAATTTATAATGATAGCCCACCTGAGACTGTCAAATTTAATGATAGCCCACCTGAGACTGTCAAATTTAATGATAGCCCACCTGAGACTGTCAAGATTTTGCGAAGACTTAAATCAGTAAGCGGAAACCCATAAGTCCTTAGTTGAATTTAACAGCGATTATCTCCTCTGGACATCACTAAAAGACCCTGGAGAAACTCAAAAACTTTCGACAGAAATACATTCAAGAATAATAAATCTGCTTTATTTACACAAACCTTCAGGAACAATCAAATCACACAATATATATTTTTGTCTGTTAAATGATATTCGATTATAGAAAAGTTAAGAAAGAAATTTTTTAATAAAAATCTTACGTGGTGCAACAGACATCTGTATTTGATTGAAATCCAGGGTTATTATTGTATGATGGAGGGCTATATGATGCGTAAGCCGGGTAGTGATTATTGAGGTCCGAGTTGCTGGCATGTTTATAGTTGCCACTTCTTTTAACTCCAATTATATTCCCCATCTTGTCTCGGACGATGAGGGAGTTTGGGCCCAGGACATTACTGAGGTCGTCTAGTTGTTGAAACGGATAATTTTTTTGTCGAGTCTGAACTGGAGAATTTCTCAACATGTTTTTAGACTCAGGAACTTTCTTGAAGTAAACGGGGCCTTTAAAATTAGCCACGCCTGACCGAGGGGCACACATGACCTCCATGCACTGGTCCTGGCTTTCAAACGATATCATGGACAGGAAGTAGTCGAGTGTTCGTAAAAATGGATCTTGTATATGGTGGGCTTGATTCTTTGCATAAAAGTCATTGACTTTGGGCAGATAACTGTTGGCCATGTTTGTGTGGACAGAGGTATAAAAACACATGGCTAGAAGGTAGACAACTGCGGCTTGAGATGTTGCTCTTGACGTCATCACTGGGTGCATGGCTAGAAGGTAGACAACTGCGGCTTGAGATGTTGCTCTTGACGTCATCACTGGGCGCCTGAAGATAAACATTGACATTGAGATTTTTAGTTTTGTAAAGCTTCATCCCTCAATAAAAAAAAATTAAAAAGACGACCTGAAGAAAGACAAAGCTTTTTTTTTTTTTTTTTTTTTGGGGGGGGGAGGGGGGGGAGGTTTCATATAATATTTTTTAATTTAAAAANTGGGGCCTATTGATTTAATTTAAGGTTAAACATATCTTCTGTAAAATAAGCTGATTTTATAATTTTTAGATAAAAGAATTATAAACCATATTTAAAAAAAAAAAAATTTAAGCATTTTTTTTTTTCAAATGTTAAATTTAAAAAAAAATATGTGTATCCTTTAATGTCCTGTTTTCTGAATAATGTAAACATGAAATTTATATTATATATCTTAATTGTTAAAATATCTCAATTACCTTTATTGCTGTGGATGTAGCTCCTTACAATAACAACCATGTAAGCCGAATAAACACTAGCCACCAAACCTTGTCTAAGTGTTAGGATGAGTTTTGAACAAATGTAAACGACATTGTGCTGACTTTTTATAGCCGTCACACCTCACCCCTCCTAAAGTTTCAGGTATTTTTACGACAAGATGCAGATAATATCGATGCAGTGTCCGCGACAATAGAGGATGTTTAAGTCGGTGAGATAAATATCTCCCACGATCACCGCTTAAAACAAAGGTACTGATGAACAGGAAAAGGGGGGGACCTATGAGTCTTCTATAATAAGAAACAATATATATATATATATATCAGGACTGTTATCGATTAAATTAAATTTAATCGTTAACTTTTGAAAAATTACCGATTAATTAATCGATAATTTTGTTAAGCTAAAAATAAAAATAAGGATGTATGACGTCATTAAACTGAAAATTTCAAGGGAAGTAATAAAAATGGGTAATGAATGCGTTCGTTAAGTTATTTTAAAACAGTTAGCACTGAAAACAAGTTAAATAACGTATTAAAGTTGAGGCACTTGAATGAAATTTTCAAATTAATTTTATAAATATAAAAGTAATACAGCTGTATAGAAATTGTTTGATGATTAGTAAAAACATAAAGATCATCTTTTTATCCCAAGTGGTTCGAAAGCTATGATTTTTTTTTTCTAAGACCTCATAATCTGTTTTTTCACTATTTCGTTTTCCTTCATATTTTGTGCCCTTTTATTGCATTTTTAAAAATGCCTATAACCTAAGTATTTAATTTAACTAAATTTAAAACACGTACTATTGTTAGGGGATATATTTAAAAATAAATAGAACCTAGTTCAATATAATGTCAATAAATTTAAATTTTGTTATTGTTAAATAGTTAAAAACAATTTTTTAAAATATCATTGTCCTTGTAAAACAGGTTATTTTAAAGTATGCTCGCTCTGAATTCACGTAACGGAGAAGTTGTACGTAAAAAATTAATGATAAAATAAAAACTATTATTAATTATTTATTTTTTAAAAAAACATTTTTTTTCCTATTTTTAATCACTATTTTATCGATTAAAATAATTTTAATCGATAAAATAATTTACCGATTAATCGAGAATTTCCGCAGCCCTAATATATATATATAGATAATGCTAGCTATCCATATGAGAAACAAGCAGGACTATAAATAAAGTGGAGGAATATAAGAGTACGGGTTAAATAAGTATGATATACACATAAAAGAATTACAGTGTCTAAAATTTCCTTTAATATTACTATTGATTTTAGCGACTGAAGCTAGTTTTATATTTATGATACCCTCATAGAATGACTTTATGTTTAAATATTTAGGGCTGGGTCTGTATCTTGGAGACATAATTTAATCATTTTATTTAAAATATTTCTTAAAAAATATGCCACATTGGTTTTCATGCCCAAATTGATTGGTTTAAACGCTAAAAAATGAATGTGTTCAGAGTGATTAAACACCAATAGTCATTAAATTTAGTTGGTTCATTAAAACAATGAATCTTATGAAGAAAAGTTTCTTGCCTTAAAAAACCACACAGTACCCTATTGATGACCTCACATGAACCAGGTCGATCTGTTACCTTTGAATAATCTAATGGTTATTACCTGACGCTAGCGTAGCTAAGTTCAACATTGTAACAAGTGGTACATTCATAATTGAAACGATTACCTGAAGATTCAGATGCCAGAGAGGCTACAGGTAGACTCAGATGCCAGGTAGGCGATAGGTAGACTCAGATGACATGGAGGCTACAGGTAGACTCAGATGACATGGAGGCTACAGGTAGACTCAGATGACAGAGAGGCTACATGTAGACTCAGATGACAGAGAGGCTACAGGTAGACTCAAATGCCTGGTAGGCGACAGGTAGACTCAGATGACATGGAGGCTACAGGTAGACTCAGATGACATGGAGGCTACAGGTAGACTCAGATGACATGGAGGCTACAGGTAGACTCAGATCACAGAGAGGCTACAGGTGAACTCAAATGACAGAGAGGCTACAGGTAGACTCAGATGCCAGAGAGGCTACAGGTAGACTCAGATGACAGAGAGGCTACAGGTAGACTCAGATGACAGATATGCTACAGGTAGAATCAGATGACAGATAGGATAAAGGTAGACACTGATGCCAGAGAGGCTACAGGCAATGCTACAATCCCATGTTTTAAGACCAGGGTAACACCACTTAAGACGTATTAGGAGATTCGAGGGGCTCATGGAACAAAATGTAAACTGAAAAATAAAAATGTATTTATTTTTTTCATTAAGAATACAATGCAGATAGATTTTTTTTTCAAAAATGATCGTTTTGTTTATTGTTTCTTCGTGTTTCGTTTATTGAAGATTTAACTTTTTAGACCTCTGATGTTTATTTCCAATTATAAACAAATGTATGCGTTCAAACTATAGCCATGAGAAAGGTCATAATGTTGAGAAAATGTTGCTAAGATAAATGTAGTCCAGATGGCCATAACTTTCTCTATCAACATGATGCACAAGTCCTCCCCCCCCTACTTTCAGTACACAGATGTGATCCCCACTGGTCTTGTACCTTGCTTTGGAGCATACTTTAGAAAACAAGAGCTGCACGTGATTGGAACATGCTGCCAAACACTTTATCAAACATTTATGTACACATTACATTGTCACATACCCTCAAATTTCCTTCCCTCAATGTGTAGTCTGAATGACCAAAGAAATATTTTCAAAGAATAAATGCCCATTCCCCCCCAAACCATTATATTATTTACATAAAAGGCGGGGTTAGCAAAACAATGATAGAGTACCTTGAATATATAAAATAGAAGAAAGAAAGAAGAGGAAATATTGGATAGCAATCAAGATTCTGTATGAAAGTGTGATCCAATATTAAATGCCTTAGTCATTTAATGTAATAAAATAATCAATCTTTGTCAATGAATTAGAAAATACTTCTTCAAAGTACGTATTAATATTAGGAATAAAAGAATATGGAGCGATTTCCTAGTTAATCTGATGTATAATCTGATTGGAGTAATGCTGTTGGATTAATCCCATTGACCAGGAACGCTTCCAAATAAAATGATATCAATAAAAGTAGGTCAAGCCACATTTAATACCAGGAAGTTACTGGTACATCCTGAAACAAATTAGATCCACACCTTCCTGATCGAATGTGGTCAATGTTTTTACCTTACACCTATCACAAAGTCAAAGGCATGGGAACAGTGGTGTAGCTAGGGGGGCGGTGGGGGGCGGTCCGCCCCGGGCTTCACTCATCTAAAGGGCGGCATTTGTGGACATTTGAAAAATAAAGCCCTTTCCAACAGCCGCCAATTTTCTTAATGGGGAAAACCAAGGTTAAAAAAATGATTCTTCATTTCAAGTCTTAATTAACGGATTCGCGCAACATTTGTTTGATCACAAAGTGGTTGTTATAAATAACTCAAATCCGTTCAAATACTAAAATTCTCTCAAAAAGGTATCGATTTGTTTGGAAAATTAAGCGGTATGTGTCACAAATGGCGCTTTGAAAAGAAAAATCAAAACAACACATCACCGCTGGGCCGAATAATGTGTAGATACTATTAATATCGCCACGACGGTTTTTGCGCGTTATTTCGACAGGCGCAGAATGATGCGCTAACAAGTACCTACATTGTGTAATTTAGTTTATTGTTTCAGATCATTTTAAGGTAACTTACTAAAAATTAGAAATATTTCCTTTTTATTGCATTTAAGTAGCACACATAATACGTGTTTTTCATTTTAATTCGGTTATTCTTTAAATATGCTACGCCTATCAAATTTTAGTAACGTGTAAATAATTTGAATTCGTCTAGTTTATGGAAAAGTATTAAGATTTAGCGCAAGGACATGAAAAAATTCAAATTTCTTAATTAATAAACATCGCAGTAACATAAATAATTTCGAAAAAGACATAGAAATTTCAAGCGCCTTAGCAAAATTGACATCTGAAGAAGTAACTAGTAAAACGAGATTAGAGGCTGGAACTTTAATCATATCAATGCAATATTTTTCCTTTTCTATAGAATATCAATTTATGGAAAGCAGTTAAAAACAATAATAATTCAAACCCATTTCATGGATTAAAGTTATGCGCTAATACAGTTCGCAGTTAAAGTTATAGCCTAGAGAGTTGGAGATCTAAACTTAACGCCGAGTTTAAAAGGAGAAAAACTATGAGGGGAGAAAAATCAGGAGACGGGGATCTATCTTTAGAGCAAGTCGTTCAACGAGAAATGTTTTCATGCAAAGATGTAATTATAAAATAAAATAATAGTACCCTCTGATCAGTTGCCTTTCGTTGCAAGAAAATATTCGTGTATAATAAATACCATGTAACCTACTAATTGCAAAATTTTAACTTCAAATTAATTTCTTTATTATCATTGATAATTAAAAAAAAAAGTCCCTTACGGACCATGATGGTCCATGGGAGCGTTCACAAGTTTCATTGGCCACTAACGTGCATGGGATTGTGTGGTTATCACAATGCTCCGGAGGCCTTGCCAGATCCGCGTTTCGAGCTCGCGACGCGGGTTCTTGCAGCGGTTTGGTAGTCCAGCTCGCTACAACTTAGACCACCGCGCCCTCCCCCTACCATTGATAAAGAACGATAAATATTGAACGAAAAGGTTCCAGGTTTTTATGACTGTACGCAGGGTCAGGCTTAGAAATTGCGGGGCCTTATGCCTCTTAGTATGCAAAAAGGAATGCGCTGGGCCCAATTTGGGTAAGGATAAGGTATTAAGGATAATAAGTAAAATTTAAGATAGTTGGGGCCTATGAAAGCGCGAACCCACTGCGGCTGCATAGGTGGCAGTGGCTTAGTCCAGCCCTGGCTTTACATACACTACAAGAAGAGACATGTTAGAAGATGCCCCCTTGATCTATTAAAATATATTCAACAGTATAGATTGGAACATTCTTTACCCATCATTATACTTTTGCTAAGAATGTTTTCAACAATTGCTATAACTGAATCTAGTTGAGAAAGGAGTTTCTCCATAATGAAGCTGATAAAAAATTATCGTCGTTCCACAATGAGTGATTTCAGACTACAAAATCTTGCAATATAGTCCATAGAACAAGTTAGTAAAAAATAATTTAAATTTTGATAACATAATACAAGATTTCTCTACTTTGAAAGTTAGGTAATTACATTTATAAATATGTTTAAATACTAATGCATACAATTTCTTTGTTTATAAAAAAAAGTAATCGACTTAAAAATAAAAAATAAAAGCATATTATTTTGTAATGTTTTTTGGATGTAAATTTAGAATATGTTTAGTCTCATTTGTGGGGGGGGGGGGCTGTAACCTCAATAACTTTCTTGTATTCTTTAAAAAAAGAATCTTGTATTTCTAAAAATGTGTACTTATAAGTATATAATCTTATTCGGTCTCTTTTATTAATGTTTACATAAATATGGCATTAAATGGTTAACATGTTCCCCACCCATTACTTTTACAATGTACTTCGTTTCAATTACATTTTTTTTTATTAATGTTTATTTATTTATAAAAAAACAATCATACAATTGATTTAATTGGCCGTTCTTAAATGACGTCATTCGATTTTGGCTGATTTTTCACCCCCTGCTCCCAGGTCACACGTCGTCACAAAAACTTAGGCACCTTCTTCAATGGGACATCACAAAGCCCCCCCCCCTCCCCCAAAGAGTCGTATTTTCTATTTGACAATGAGCAGGTTTCCAATCATTTTTTGTAATTTAAATATTTTTAGTGAAAGGCTGCACTCTAATATCGTAAAACGCGTGAGACCATGTAAAACTTTATTAAATTAAGTGTGGGTAATAATATATTTAAGTGGAACTTTTATTTAAAGTTACTCGTTTTGATTTGACTTCAAATTTGTGACACCTCTCTCTCCCTTCCCATGTGTGACGTAATTTATGGACGTCCCCTAAAAGGACGCCAAATTGGAGACCGCCCCAGGCGGCAAAAGGTCTAGCTTCGTCACTGCATGGGAAGTGGTTTGTATAGGGGGTTGCAATGCTTTTCTAAAATTTCTTTGAAGTTTGTACGATCAATAACAAGGATGCTAGTCGGGGGCTAAAGGTACGAATTGTGGCTAAAGGTACTAGTGTGGGCTAAAGGTACGAATGGGGGGTAAAGGTACGAATGGGGGGGTAAAGGTACGAATAGGGGGTAAAGGT
>MUZC01004419.1:110790-123444 GCA_002072015.1 Radix auricularia | reverse complement strand
AAGGTACAAAGAGGGGGTAAAGGTAGGAATGGGGGTAAAGGTACGAATTGGGGCTAAAGGTACGAATGGGGGCTAAAGGTACAAATGGGGGCTAAAGCTACGAATGGGGGCTAAAGGTACGAATGGGGGCTAAAGGTAACGGTGAGAGCTGAAGATATCAGTGGGTGCTGAAGGCATCGGTGGGTGCTAAATGTTTTAGTAGTTGCTAGAAGTAACATTGTGTGCTAAAGGCACCGGTAGATATTAAATGTATGAGTGGGTGCTAAATTTTTCAGTAGGTGCTAAAGGTGGCAGTGGTAACCCAAGCACACTACTACCCCAGTCCCACAATCAGTTGGTCAAGCTTGGGCTTCCAGTCCCACAATTTTGTTGGTCAAGCTTGGGCTACCAGTCCCACAATTAGTCGGTCAAGCTGGGCTCCTAGTCCCACAATTAGTTGGTCAAGCTTGGGCTACCAGTCCAACAATTAGTTGGTCAAGCTTTGGCTACCAGTCCCACAATTAGTTGGTCAAGCTTGGGCTACGAGTCCCACAATTAGTCGGTCAAGCTTGGGCTACCAGTCCCACAATTAGTTGGTCAAGCTTTGGCTACCAGTCCCACAATTAGTTGGTCAAGCTTTGGCTACCATTCCCACAATTCAGTGGTCAAGCTTGGGCTACCATTCCCACAATTCAGTGAACAAGCTTGGGCTACCATTCCCACAATTCAGTGGTCAAGCTTTGGCTACCATTCCCACTATTCAGTGGTCAAGCTTAGGCTACCATTCCCACAATTCAGTGGTCAAGCTTTGGCTACCATTCCCACAATTCAGTGGTCAAGCTTTGGCTACCATTCCCACAATTCAGTGTTCAAGCTTGGCTACCATTCCCACAATTCAGTGGTCAAGCTTTGGCTACCAGTCCCACAATTATTTGGTCGAGCTAGGCTCCCAGTCCCACAATTAGTTGGTCAAGCTTGGGCTCTCAGTCCCACAATTCAGTGGTCAAGCTTGGGTTCCCAGTCCCGCAATTAGTTGGTCAAGCTTGAGACTCCAGTTACTATGGGTCCACCGGAGATTTGGGTGGTATAGGAGAAGCTATCATTAATATTGTCTATATGAGGGGTGTTCAAATGTATGATATCATTAATATGGTCTATATCAGGGGTGTCCTAATGTCTTGCAAAATCAGGGCATATTCTATTATGTAAAAAATTAGGAGGCTGAAGAAAAAAAATAGTACGTTGATACTTGGTTACAGGGATTTTTATTAAGTATATTATTTTCTTTTGTTTGTAATTTGTAAGAGTGATATTTGTAAAAGGAACAAAATTGAATGCTAAATATAAAAGTAACACATTACAATGCTTTATGTACAAGTGAAAATTAACATTGCAACATGTAAAAGTAACGAATTTCAAAGCCACATTATGAGTAACACATTTCAATGCTACATAAACAAATTAACAAATTTCAATAGAAAAAAAAAGAAGAAAAAGCTCTCACCAATTAATACTATAATGAGTGTTATTCTCGCCAATCCCTAAGTCCATACAACTAGGGAAAACTGAATAAGTTCGATATCAAAAAGTTTTGTTTGGAATAGCTGTCAGATATTGTTTAAAAGTTAATTATGCTGAAGTTTAAATGTAGTAGAACTTTGTAGTATAGAAAACTTAAATGTATTGAAAAGTTAACTGAATTGAAGCGTTAACTTTATTTGAAAGTTAACTGCACTTAAAGGAAGTTCAATGCATTGAAAAGTTAACTATATTGAAACTTTAACTGTATTTGAAACTTAACTGTTTTGAAAATTTAATTTTATTGAAAAGTTAACATTTTTTAAGTTAACCGCATTTATAAGTTAAGTGTATTGAAAAGTTTACTGCATTTAAAAGTGAACTGTGATGAAAAGTAAACTGTATTGAAAAGTTAACTGTATTGAAAAGTTAACTGTATTGAAAAGTGAACTGTATTGAAAAGTTAACTTTATTGAAAAGTTAACTATATTGAAAAATTAACTGTAATGAATAGTTAGTTTCATTGAAAATTAACTGTTATGAAAGTAATTGTATTTATATGCTAACTGTATTTAAAAGTTGGCAGACAATGCCTCGTTAGATGACAAACAAGATGGCAGACAATGACTCATTAGATGACAAACAAGATGGCAGACAATGACTCATTAGATGACAAACAAGATGTCAGACAATGACTCGTTAGATGACAAACAAGATGGCAGACAATGACTCGTTAGATGACAAACAAGATGGCAGACAATGACTCATGAGATGACAAACAAGATGGCAGACAATGACTCATGAGATGACAAATAATATGGCAGACAATGACTCGTTAGATGACAAACAAGATGGCAGACAATGACTCGTTAAATGACAAACAAGATGGCAGACAATGACTCATTAGATGACAAACAAGATGGCAGGCAATGACTCGTTAGATGACAAACAAGATGGCAGACAATGACTCGTTAAATGACAAACAAGATGGCAGACAATGACTCGTTAGATGACAAACAAGATGGCAGACAATGACTCGTTAGATGACAAACAAGATGGCAGACAATGACTCATGAGATGACAAATAAGATGACAGACAATGACTCGTTAGATGACAAATGAGATGGCAGACAATGACTCGTTAGATGACAAACAAGATGGCAGACAATGACTCATGAGATGACAAATAAGATGGCAGACAATGACTCGTTAGATGACAAACAAGATGGCAGACAATGACTCATGAGATGACAAATAAGATGGCACACAATGACTCGTTAGATGACAAATAAGATGGCAGACAATGACTCATTAGATGACAAATAAGATGGCATACAATCACTCATTAGATGACAAATAAGATGGCATACAATCACTCATTAGATGACAAATAAGATGGCATACAATGACTCATTAGATGACAAATAAGATGGCAGACAATGACTCATTAGGTAACAAACAAGATGGCAGACAATGACTCATCAGATGAACTCTGTAAAGATGAAATGTTTGGGCGCTCTTATTTGTCGTCATTTAAACTATTTACTTTGATCAGGAATCAATGCAGCATCAGGTGGTGATCATGAGTGAATTGAGGCAATGCTGGGCAAACCTTTTAGTTGATGGCCGCATCTAAAAGGTAGCTAGTGCTCAAATCCGAACAAGTCGACTTTGAAAAATATATTATTTTTATATTTTACGCCGGCTTTTGCGGGCCGTTTTGAGCCTCGCAGTCGGCCGCACTTTGCCCACCCTTGAATGATGTGCATGGGAGACAATCCAAAATTTAAACTCAGATAAATCCATAGGAAAAATGGTAATGAAGTCAAACACTTGAGCTGTAGGGGAAGCAACGAAAGAAAATACTGTGCATCGGGACGAAATGTGACCGAATTCTTTCCCCTGACTAATTTTAGTCAACCTTCCAAAGCTTCCTGCAGCTTTTTAACTGGTATAGATCGAGATTATTGGTTGTGAGCAGACGACTTTCTCAAACATTAGTGACGTCATTCGGCCTGCAAAGAGTGGCCTATGTTTTTTATTGGATTATTTATTCGTATTTTGTTGTTGTTTGTTACTTTTTAAAAAAAAAAATTGAATCATCATTTTATTGATCGCATGATGTTAATGATAATGATTATATCAATTATGAGTTAATTTTGATTGCTAGAAAAATGATCATACATTTTTTTGTGCCTACAAATTTTAGGAACTTTTCTTCTCATTTTGTTCTATTGAAATAAACTAGGTAAAAACTCGTCCCAGTCATGCCTTGTTTTGGAGAAAAAATATCTGTATTATCTGAATAAGTTAACAAACATTAAAAACGAAGAAGCTTTCAATTATCTTGAAAACCAGGTTAAAAAGTTTGAGGAAAGATAACAAGCCTTTATTGGTTATTTCAAGAATTTAAAGAGTATTGAATTTTTAAAGACAGAAAACAACGCGACGTGATCAAATCAAATGTCTGGAATGCGCGGTGTTTTTAAAAATCCTGTCGCTTGGGTCAGAAAACAAACAACTTCAAAAGTAAATAACAAGCCATAGAAAATAATTTGTTCTTGTACACAATTATTTATTAGATTGACAGCAACGTTATGACAAATATATTTAACTAGATGCGGCCCGCGGCGAAGCATACACCGCAGACTTTCTCATAAATAGTGCAAAGATATTAAGGGGGGGGGGGAGAACAAATAAAAACTGCATCACGAAGAAATCAGAACAACGCTAATGAGCAGCCGTGTTGCGAAGTCATGTTCGAAAAGAAAGTGGAAAATGAACGGGCACAAACATTTTTTTTATTAAAAAATAATGTATTTGCTGGGGCTTGAACCTACGACCTTCAACGTGTTAGGCGAATGTAATAACCAGTTCACTACGAAAATAAATGCTACTCTGTTGTTCTGAAAGAACAAGGTAATGGACCTCAATTGAATGCATTGTTGGTAACCATGACCCCTCAACCCCCTCCCCCCGCACCCTCTGCACTACATTTTCTTGCCAGCTGATTGGTCGGTGGGGTTAGACAGCTTGCTTGGTGTCCGGCTTGATTGAACCACGAGGAGAATTATATATATAGATGGACAGTGGGGTTAGACAGCTTGCTTGGTGTCCGGCTTGATTGAACCATGAGGAGAATTATATATAAGGATGTTTGCTAATTGGAAGCTAATCAATCAGTCAGTCTATCAATCCACCAGACACTACGGAGACGCTTAAGTTCAATGATACAGAGTCAGGAACAAGTCCACACACATGTATCCACACACAAGTATCCACACACATGTATCCACACACATGTATCCACACACATGTATCCACACACATGTATCCACACAAAAATGTATCCACACACATGTATCCACACACATGTATCCACACACATGTATCCACACACATGTATCCACACACATGTATCCACACACATGTATCCACACACAAGTATCCACACACAAGTATCCACACACAAGTATCCACACAAAAATGTATCCACACACATGTATCCACACACAAGTATCCACACACATGTATCCACACAAAAATGTATCCACACACATGTATCCACACACAAGTATCCACACACAAGTATCCACACACATGTATCCACACACATGTATCCACACACATGTATCCACACAAAAATGTATCCACACACATGTATCCACACACAAGTATCCACACACATGTATCCACACACATGTATCCACACACATGTATCCACACACACATGTATCCACACACACATGTATCCACACACAAATGTATCCACACACAAATGTATCCACACACATGTATCCACACACATGTATCCACACACAAATGTATCCACACACATGTATCCACACACATGTATCCACACACATGTATCCACACACAAATGTATCCACACACATGTATCCACACACATGTATCCACACATTAATTGACAGAGAGAAGTGGTCATAACACGGAGTGGTTAACAGAGGCGTCACTAGGGGTATGTGGGGTTGCGGTCCGCACCGGGTGACACCATCAGAAAGGGTGACACCAAAATTTAAAATTCTGTATGTTATTGCTGTTTGGCACTAGCAGACTCGGAATGAGCTCTAAGAGGTAAGTCGTGGGGGAGTGACGCCATGAGCCACCACACTGGATGACACAATCCCTAGTGACGCCTCTGGTGTCTTATATAAACATCGATCTCATCATAATTAAAGGCTCGCATGACAGAGTGAAGTGATATAAACATAGAGAAGTTGTAATAGATGTAGTTGGCATAAACATTGAGAAGTTGTAATAGATGTAGTTGGCATAAACATAGAGAAGTTGTAATACATGTAGTTGGCATAAACATTGAGAAGTTGTAATACATGTAGTTGGCATAAACATAGAGAAGTTGTAATTTATGTAGTTGGCATAAACATAGAGAAGTTGTAATACATGTAGTTGGCATAAACATAGCGAAGTTGTAATTTATGTGGTTGGCATAAACATAGAGAAGTTGTAATACATGTAGTTGGCATAAACATAGAGAAGTTGTAATTTATGTGGTTGGCATAAACATAGAGAAGTTGTAATTTATGTAGTTGGCATAAACATAGAGAAGTTGTAATTTACGTAGTTGGCAAAAACATAGAGAAGTTGTAATTTATGTAGTTGGCATAAACATAGAGAAGTTGTAATTTCTGTAGTTGGCATAAACATAGAGAAGTTGTAATACATGTAGTTGGCATAAACATTGAGAAGTTGTAATTTATGTAGTTGGCATAAACATAGAGAAGTTGTAATTTATGTAGTTGGCATAAACATTGAGAAGTTGTAATTTATGTAGTTGGCATAAACATAGAGAAGTTGTAATTTATGTAGTTGGCACAAACATAGAGAAGTTGTAATTTATGTAGTTGGCATAAACATAGAGAAGTTGTAATTTATGTAGTTGGCATAAAGATAGAGAAGTTGTAATACATGTAGTTGGCATAAACATAGAGAATATTTGTAATAGATTTCATTGTCATCCAAATTAATGTTGTACATTGCACGCCATTATTTCACGTGTCTTTAGCCATTTCTGGGCACTTTACACGAGCAGTAGCCGGGGACTTTGAAAAATTTAAAGGTGACCAGTTGACCAGGGTCAGGAGGGGAGATGATCAGTGGAAGATTGACATACATTTGAGTACACTCCCCTGGACATATGCCATGTGTTCTGTTGAATAAGAAATATTTTAAATAAACAGGTAGTACTCTGACTGTTTATTACATCAGTCATCATATTGACATGACACTTAGCATTACATTTTCATGACACTGAATTACATGCATGGTTACAAATGCCCATTACTATGTGAAATTTTAGCGGATTTTAAAAATAATAAACGACTTTTAATTTCTACTAAATAAAATGCACAATGATTGATGTTAAACATTTTACAAACTATCTTTGCTAAATAAACTTAACCACGTTTGACCACTGACCCACAAAAATAAACTTAACCACATTTGACCACTGACCCACAAAAATAAACTTAACCACATTTGACCACTGACCCACAAAAATAAACTTAATCTCATTTGACCACTGACCCACAAAAATAAACATAACCACGTTTGACCACTGACCCACAAAAATAAACTTAACCACGTTTGACCACTGACCCACAAAAATAAATTTAACCACGTTTGACCACTGACCCACAAAAATAAACTTAACCACGTTTGACCACTGACCCACAAAAATAAACTTAACCACAGTTTACCACTGACCCACAAAATCCGTGTCTAATAAACTGCAATGACCCTCGCTGCCAGTCCTGGGAGATGACACGCTGGACGCCAAAAATATCCGTCAGTGTGGAGTTGATGAAATAAGCTTCTTCCCTGGGGACAGTTTGACACTAGGTGTTATTTGAAATAAAGGAAACAAGATCTCAATTCTTAGTTTAATATCTTAATGTTTTAAAAACTAAATGTTTAAAAACTTAATGTTTAAAATCTTAATGTTTAAAAACTTAACGTTTAAAAACTTAATGTTCAAAAACTTAATGAATTAATGGAGGCGAAATGAAGATAGACAGTTCATGCTGCAACAATTCAAGATGAAATAATTAAGAAAATACATTGGGCAGAGGTTTGTGTGTATGTGGGGTGGGGGTGGGGGTGGATAAGATGTGGGAAATACAACAGAATGAGAGGAATAAAAAAAAGTAATATTGATTCATCAATTTTAAACACACACCTACACACACACATTCTCTCTCACACACACACACACAGACACTCACACACATATTCTCTCTCTCTCTCTCTCTCTCTCTCTCTCTCTCCATTGCTCCGTCTCTCTCTAAAAACACAATACAAAACAATTCCACCCACGCATGTACACATACACCCTCACACATGTACACATACACCCTCACACATGTACACATACACCCTCACACTTTTGACATGTTTTTTTTCTGGCTGTCAAGTTAAATTTTGTCTATGTGGCAAAATATCAATTGGTTTAAACATTAGGTGATCCGAATGAATTAATGCATGGTTACTTCTGATAACTTATTGCTCCTGTGATCCACAACGATCCCTAATGGAAAGTTTTCAAGAAAATATGTATATTTATAACGGACTATATTTTACCCGTGTTTAAAAATAAATTATAAAGTCACATTGTTATGTCATAAATCAGGTGTACTGGAGTCAGGTCAGAAACGCTCTAATTCGAAAAATCATTGGACCTAAATTTACAAATAAATCAGGTGTACTGGAGTAAGGTGAGAGAAGCTATAAATACACAAACCATTGAACCCAAACAAATAAATCAGGTTTACTGGAGTCAGGTGAGAGAAGCTATAAATAGACAAAATATTGAACCCAAATTCCCGAATGACCAAAAATAAATCAGTGATTCTCACGTGATACAACAGACGTCAGTGTTTGGCTGCAAGCCTGGGACTTTTGGAATGCTTAGTCCAAAGTCGCCTGATGGATTGTTTACTCCCTTTCCGGTAACTCCCACCACATTCCCCATCTCATCATAGACAATCCCAGAGTTGTCCCCCAGAGCTTTCAGCAGGTCATCAATTTGATGAGACTGACGCAAGTTTTGTTTGAGATCACCCGAAAAACTTCTGGACTTGTTCTTAGCGTTTGCAACTTTCTTGAAGTAAACGGGGCCTTTAAAATTAGCCACGCCTGACCGAGGGGCACACATAACCTCCATGCACTGGTCCTGGCTTTCAAACGATATCATGGACAGGAAGTGGTCGAGTGTTCGAAGATATGGATCTTGTATGTCGTGGGCTTGATTCTCTGCGTAAAAGTCATTAACAAGGGGCAGATAACTATTACCCCTGTTTCCAAGGACACGGATAGTAAAGTAAGAGGCTAGCAGACAGACAACTGTGGCTTGAAACGTGTTAGAAGACATGGTCACCGGAAGTCTGGAATAAAAATAATATTAGTGTGAATGACAAATTGTGGTAGAAAACTTTGATAAATGGAATCTACTGTGAGATAAATGGAACACAATTTAAAAAATTAGATCACCGTACTTTAAGCTACAAAATACTAATTTTGTTTTGTGAAATAACAAATCTGAAGCTCTATTAATAGATATATTCTATAGATGACAAGTAGTTTTGGCAGGTGGTAGCGAGTTTCATACCGTGTTACTAAATACTAATACGCATGTCTCCCTTAATTTACGTCTCCTCTAACACTCATGTCTCCCTTAATTTCAATGTCTCTTCTAACACCCATTTCTCCCTTAATTTACGTCTCCTCTAACACTCATGTCTCCCTTAATTTCAATGTCTCTTCTAACACCCATTTCTCCATTAATTTACGTCTCCTCTAACACCCATGTCTCCCTTAATGTCCATGCCTGCTCTAATATCCATGTCTCCTTTAATTTCCATGTCTCGTCCAACATCCATGTCTCCATTAATTTCCATGTCTCCTCTAACACCCTTGTATCACTTAATATCCATGCTCCAGTAACAATCATGTCTCAGTTAATATCAAGGTATTCATTAAACCGAAATCTCTGGTAATATCCAGGGCTCCGCTAACTTCCGGGTCTATTGAAGAATGACTTTCCCGGTACTCGTGAGATCTATAGCTCACGTATCTATTCAAAATGTTGTCACACCACTTCATGGGTCCAAGCGAGTGAAAGGTAGAGGTTCCCGGATCAATATCTTTATGTGATTTTTTGACACAACATCAAGACTTGTACGATCTAAACCTCAATGGAATACTCAGAATCTTACGTTATGTGCAGATGTCCAATGGGAAGTCTTGAAACATATTGGGATCGGTTTAAACACATTTGATAAAATCTTTAGTTTTATTTTGATCATTCATTTGTCTGGAAGATCTATTCCTAATGAAGTAATGCTATATAAGCTGACTGTGATCCTGGTTAATTTTAGTTTCGGGAAAAGTAATTTTAAAAATCACATCGGCAGCAATGAGAAACGGCCGTAGTTAGAGTGTAAATAGTTTGAGATTTTATACATTTTATTCCGATTGATTTCAATTACTGGTATCATGAAAATTCCCTGTTTGTTAGCTCTCCTGGCAAGGGTGTACCATGATGGTGAGTGTTGTTAGATTAGACCTAAGTTATTGTGTAGCACGTTCGTAAGTGGTGTTAGATTACACCTAGGGGTGAACCGGATACAAATTTTTAAGATCCGGCTGGAGCCGGATTAGGCCATATTTGTAAAAAAAATTAAGGATTCTAGGTTTGCCGGACCCGGAGCTTTTATATATTTAATGTGTGTAAGGTTGACTTTAAAAACTGTGTAGCATTAATAACTATTTTGTTCTTTATATGTGTACGGACGATGGTTTTATGAAGTGATGCACTGCCGGAGCCGGATTTGTAAAAAATGTCCGAATTCCAGATTTAAAGGAGCCGAAGCTGAAATCCGGTACACCTTTAATTACATGTTAGTCTATGTGTTTAGTTGATAACTGATTATTTATGACGATACTTGGTCATTTAGTGTTAATGTAATTCAAACCTTGTAACATGGTTAACTAAAATATTTCCTTGTATAATGTAATATTGAAAAATGTTCAACAAATTATAATGTTTTGATGCCTCCTTGATGACAGGAATCTGTTTTGAATGTAATTTCCATTAACATCTATCGAGTTAAAACAAACGCTAAACGATAGCTAATAATATTTAAAACAATGTTGGAGACATTTTTTTTCTTCAAAAATCTCTTTTCGTTGCAATCCCGCAATTTTAGCAGCAATTTATAAAAAACAAATGTTTTTGTTAGGGCTGTTATCGATTAAAATAAATTTAATCGTTAACTTTTCAAAAATTACCGATTAATTAATCGATAATTTTGTTGAAGCTTAAAATAAAGATGTATGACGTCATTAAACTGAAAATTTCAATAAGTAATAAAAACAGGCAATTGATTTTTTTTATTGAGTTACTTTTAGGACATATCAATAAAAATAAGTTCAATAACGTATTACAGTTAGGCACTTGGATGAAAATTTCAAATTAATTTTAAAATATAAAAGTAATACAGCTATTAAGAACTTGTTTGATGATAAACAAAGACATAAAGATCATCTTTTTATCCCAAGTGGTTCAAAAGTCATGATTTTCTTCTAAGACTTCATAATCATTTTTGTCACTATGTTGTCTTCTTTCACATTTTGTGACCTTTTATGACATTTTTAAAAAAGCCCATAGCAATGTATTTAATTTAATTTTAAAACTTTAATAATTTAGGAGATATATTTAAATATAAAAAGTTCAATATAATGAATTTAATTTTTGTTATTGTTAATTAATTAAAAACAATGTGTTTTATATCATTGTCTTATAAAACAGGTTACTTAAAGTTTTCACGTTTGTCATGTTTCCTTTAGATGGAGAAGTTTGTACGTAAAAAAGCAACAAAGTATTATTAATAATTAATTATTTATTAATAAATCGAAAAAAAAAATTGAAACATTTTCTTTAATTTTAATTGCTATTTTATCTTATTATTTATCGATTAAAATTATTTTAATAGATAAAATTTTTTACCTATTAATCGAGAAATTAATCGATAATTTCCGCAGCCCTAGTTTTTGTTTACTTTCAAAATAACTGATTTGAAATGACTTTTAATGTAATCCTTTGAATAAAGAAGTTGGACATTCTTTGTTTAAAAACGCAGTGGACTTTTATTACCTGTTGCTTTTTTTTTTTTTTTTTTTTTAAAGAGGATGTTTGAATGTTGAAAATATTATGTTTCGTGTGATCTGATCAGATAAACTACCTTTAAAATGTCGTTACAATGAGATAAAAGGAATATATTTTAACATTTCTGTGGCCATTAGTTCAACATAGTGGTACAAGATTTGACATTATATAAGCAATAAGCAATGAATTTTAAAGTGCTAAAATCTATAGATGGTATCGGTTATTATTCACTCTAACATCCGGATGTTTCACCATGACAACGTGATCAACAGTTGAGTCGGAGGAAAGTCAGTTCAGTGGTTCTTTTTATGCTAGCATAAAATCTATATATACAATTCCTCTCATGGTCCAACCATGCCGGGCACCAAGCAAGCTGTCTAACCCCACCGAGCAATCAGCTGCCAAGAAAAGGTAGTGCACAGGGTGGGGGATCATCGAGACCAACGATGCATTCAATCGAGGTCAAGTACTTTGTTCTTTCAGAACAACAGCATATCATGTATTTCGTATTGTAGCGGTTATTACCTTCGCCTAACACGCGGAAGGTCGTAGGTTCAATCCACAGCTAAGACATTACTTTTTTAATTTAAAAAAAATGTTTGTGTTTGTGCCCGTTCATTTCCTACTTTCTTTTATAACATGACTTCGCAACACGGCTGTTCATTTGCGTTGTTCTGATTTCTTCGTGATGTAGTTTTTGTCTGCTCTCCCTCGCCCCCTTAATTTCTTTTCCCTATTTATGAGCAAGTCTGCGGCGTATGCTCGTATGCTACGCCGCGGGCTAAAATCCAGTATTATCTTATTAAATCTGACCCACGACGTAGCTACGCAGCAGAGCAGGAAGGGGGCGGTAGCTCAATCGCAGTGCGCGTGTCTCAAGAACAACGATGGGCAGAAAAGGGAAGGGAGGGATTGCCTGTTGCACTCGTGTATTCCATCTATATATATATATA
>MUZC01004419.1:91701-110462 GCA_002072015.1 Radix auricularia | reverse complement strand
GTCTGGAGATCTACATACATCTCTGTCAAAACAAAAGTAAAGATCTTTAACACCAACGTTAAAACGGTCCTACTTTATGGATCCAAAACATGACAACGACAGAGACAACAAAAAATAGACTCCAGAACTTTGTTAACAGATGCCTCAGACTTATTCTGAAAATAAAATTGTTCGACAAAGTCAAAAACTCCAAACTGTGGGAGAGGTGTGGACAAAGGACAGTGGAACAACAGATCATGGAAAGGAAGTGGAGATGGATTGGACACACCCTTCGAAAAGATAACAGCAGGGTGAGGCTGGCCTTAGATTGGAACCCCCAGGGAAAACGCCAGCGAGGAAGACCCAAGCGTACATGGAGACGGAGCATGTTAGATGAGGCTGGAAGAACTGGAAAGAGCTGGGAAGAATTGAAGCGACTGGCAAGGGACCGTGCACAGTGGCGATCTTTGAAAGAGGCCCTGTGTTCCACAAGGAACCCAAAGGACAAATGATGATGATGACTTTGTTTAATGAAGAAAAGTTTTGTTGTTATAATTAGAATAATTGTCTAAAATGTGAGCAACGAAACATGTATTATCAATGCATTGAAAGCCAGTAAATAAACCCAGAAAATAAACCCAGTAATTTCTCATTCCGCAGAATGTGCACTACTGACGATCACTAACCTACCGACCACCTTGACCCTTCCAGAGAATACGCCCACGTCCACTCTTATCTTCAATGTTCTAGTTAACGTGACCAACCAAAACAGCTCGATTATCTTCAGCTTCAACGGTGGCTCAAGTATTTTTGTTGTTTAACCACGGCTTAAACAGTGGGTCAAGTATTGTTGTTAAACTACGGCTTAAACAGTGGGTCAAGTATTGTTGTTAGACCGCGGCTTAAACAGTGGGTCAAGTATTGTTGTTAAACCGCGGCTTAAACAGTGGGTCAAGTATTGTTGTTAAACCGCGGCTTAAACAGTGGGTCAAGNTCCGGCGTCGATTATTGATGTTTTTACTTCCCCGTGCTGCCCGTAGTGTCCGTTCTCCCCCCCCCCCACCCCGTCCTTTTCACTAACCATGAGCAAGTGTGAGGCGTATGCTACGCCGCGGGTCGTATCTAGTATATATAATAATATATGTAGTACTTGACTCATGACTTGCACATATATTTTCAATGTACTCCTTATTAACTTATAGACGACAGCTCTATGAAGCTATTTAACATGACATATGAATCACGTTATTACATACGGTACCAACAATTTATGTTAAAATTGTATGAAATAATTTTGGCATTTTTGCAAAATTAGCCTTTATTTAAAAAAAAAATTAAACTTGACGCATTGATATTTTATACCCACAGTTCCTTTTTAAAAGCTATTTATAGAATGTGATATTTTTAAAAAAAACATTTAGTCTATACGAAAATTTAGTAATAATTACACATTTACTGTAGATAATTACTTTTATCTTGTGTGCATCTTTACTGAAACTTTAAGAATTTTAAAATTTCAAGCAAAAAGCTTTAAGTATACGGCTACGTGCACACAATGCACGTCGTTAGTTAACTTTTCTTTATACGGATTGTCTCCATAGCCGGTAATCAAGATCGGCTTTTCACAACGGACAGAGATAAAGGACAGATATATCTAGCCGGGAATTTGGACTATGAAATAAAGAAGAATTACATGTTGGTAGTGAGAGCCTTGAATGCCACCATGACAACCTCAGATAAAAAAAAACTCTTTTCATCAATGTTACAGACATCAATGACAACACTCCGGTATGATATTTCTAAACAATTACGACTGGACTAAATATTTTAGTTGTTAGTTATGATAAGCAATTACGACTTGACTAAATTTTTTAGTTGTTAGTAACTTTAAACAATAATACTTTATTCTAAACAATTACGACGTGACTAAATATTTTAGTACTTAGTTATTCTAATTTTAACATGTTCATCTACATTGAATTATTTTTAGCGCATGATTTCATTTTTCAAGCACTCAACCAAAGAAGGGAGCTCCCATTAATATAACTGAATGTGACAACTAAATCTAATCATAATACCATATAGTACGAGTTATTCTGACCTGTGTTGACGGCTAAATTGACACCCCCATTCGTTAATCTACTCATTCACATATAACTAGCTTAGAGGCCATGGCAATAAGACCAGCGGTGTAGTTTGACTCGCAGACACTGCAACAGTACAACACCTGTTGACTTCATGTCCCGCGCTAGACATAGACGGTGATGTTAGGTAGGCAAAAAAATCCCACGTGAAAACAGTGTTGTATGGCAGTGCTTCTCAAATTTTTTCGAATGACGGACCGGCTGGAATATTTTCCATTTCTCCACGGGCTATTTTCCCGTACTGGCGTGACAGCAAAATGAGCCCCTAAAGATCTATGACCTATAGCCCCACAAGATTAATAATGAATAAATTCGGTTTGTTTTACTCTACATATCATCGAAATTTTTTCAAAAGAATAAACTTACCCTTTGATTGCTTAATGCTCATTTACGACCGTCTTAATTTTGTATAAAAATGTGTGGATAATGGCAACCATTGTTTTTGTTTCAACTTTTTAAAATTGATAGTAGTTTAATCAATTTATATCTCGATTTAAGTCTACGTTTTGTTAAATAGAAAATAAAATTTAATATAAAAAGTCATGTATATTTATTTAAAACAATAATTTAGTAATTATAGTAGGTGTATGTGTAAGTGTATGTGAAGGTGCATGTGCAATTGTATTGTCATAGTTTGACCAATCTGTAAGGTGAGCCTCTATTTATTGCAAGTTATTAAGTATTGGCTCTATTGAGGTGATATAGCTTCACGCTATGGAGAACGAACACTCATACTGTTCCTGAGGTTTGTCTTAATCATGCTTATTGTTACCAGTACCACAAAGGTAAGATGAAGGAAATGGAAGAAGAGTCGTAAGAGCGATTTATTTAAGTTTAGGATATTCTGCACCCACGTGAATCCAAAAGGATGCAAAAGATGTCATAGTTCCGAAATTCATTTTTAAAACTCATTATACATCTAACGCCAGCAATTTATCTTCCAAAGTTAGAGACGGTCAACCTTCGTAACACTAAAAAGATTGCTTATACACCGAGTACTTTATCCGTGCGTCATCTTATGTCGGAAAGTAAAACTTAAAACGGTCAATTAATTTCGTTAATTGCTCTAGAGATGGCACATCAAGCTCTTCATCTGTATCATCGATAGTCGCGGCTAAATTGTGAAACATATCGAGACAACCTGCTGACTTATGACTTACGACTCTTTCATGTTTCTAGCTTGCATTTCTGTCCACCAACCTCGACTGCCATAGTAAATAATGAAGCCATCCTTTCTTGTGTGGATATATTGTGCTCACTAAAAATGGCAAAAATATCAGACAGGTAATCGAACTTTGCTCTTCAATTAGCATTTCGAAATAGTTGAGACCAATCAGCTTTTTTTCCTGTAGAAACTGGTCCAGCTCTCTAGCTCTCTTCACAATTCAAAAATCTTGAGAGTACTTCTGGACCTTCGAGGCGTAGTCTTCATGGCTAAGTTTGTTAGAGGAACTCTCGCACTGATGGTCTTTTGTTGTAGTGTTTTCCTGTTGATAAAACTTGTCACAAACATAATTAATAGTGATTATGTTTACTTCCATGAATGACTGTTTATTCGTTCACCACCCACCTAGACAACAACGCCACACAAATCAACAATTTGTGACCACCTCAAGAAGACCAACGCACATCAGCATGCAGTAAGAGCTGTTTGTTTTCTGCACACATTTCGTCACATAATGGAAAAATAATCTTAAATTTTAAACATTCGCCTGAACATGGAACACAACTTTAACACTTCACAGAGCACGTTGTTTAGTTCTATTGAAATTTGTTTTGTGGCTGAACTTTCACGGTGAATAAAACAGTGGGTTATCTTGCACTCTGGTGCTAATACAACAGTGGGTTATCTTGCACTCTGGTGCTAATAAAACAGTGGGTTATCTAGCACTCTGGTGCTAATAAAACAGTGGGTTATCTAGCACTCTGGTGCTAATAAAACAGTGGGTTATCTAGCACTCTGGTGCTAATTCCTTAATCGTGATGATAACTCTGGAACGTCGCCCAGTCATGGCCGAAGCGCCATCCATACACACCAACTCAATATTTAAATTCTATCTCAAATTTGCCAACAATAAAATCGTGAAAGGCCTTGAATATTTCAGATATTTTATTTGTTAGTAATGAAGTAGAAAAGATACAGTCTCCCTTCAAGTCATCCTTACATTGATATCGCACATATACCATCAGAATTGCGAAATTTACTCACGGACACAAGAGAGCCGTCGGCCGGTGAGATCACAGACACTTTGACGATTTGTTACATTCTCTTATTGGTTCTGAAAGTTAAGGAAAACTTAAGGATTATAATTAGATTTAGTTTTCATTTCTTGATAACTTCCGTGGACCGGCGGCTGATGGTCCACGGACCGGCGGCTGATGGTCCACGGACCGGCGGCTGATGGCCCACGGACCGGCGGTTGATGGTCCATGGACCGGCAGCTGATGGTTCATGGATCGGCGGCTGATGGTCCATAGACCGGCGGCTGATTGTCCATGGATCGGCGGCTGATGGTCTATGGACCGGCGGCTGATGGTCCACGGACCACCACTTTGAGAAGCACTGTTGTATGGTACTGCTCAGCAGATGAAGCAGGTTGCCCAGGTAGTAGCCAGGGAAGGCTTAAGAGACTAAGTCTCACGCCAAAAGAATATGTAGAAGAAGAAGAAGCTTACAGCCCCATTCCTAAATCTGTCAATTCAGATATAACTAGATTACAACCAATGTTATCTATGAGCTGCGCGGCTGTACAGTTATCTGACTGATGCCGCGCAGTAGTTTAGAATTACCGCATGGTAAAGTATGTTAAATATTGCATAAAAATGGATGCAATGCGAATTTGCACACGAGTGGTTTTACTTTGCACACGGACCAATGAACCTTAGATGGAACATTGCTTACAACCATTTTCTAAAATCTAATCATTAACATATAACTAGCTTACAGCCAGGTTCCTTATTCTGATTGAATGACTGACTGACTGTCTGATTGAATGACTGACTATCTGACTGACTGACTGACTGTCTGACTGACTGACTGACTGACTGACTGACTGATTGATTGAATGACTGACTGACTGACTGTCTGACTGACTGACTGACTGATTGAATGACTGACTGACTGTTTGAATGACTGACTGTCTGACTGACTGTCTGACTGACTGACTGTCTGACTGACTGACTGACTGTCTGACTGACTGACTGACTGACTGATTAAATGACTGACTGACTGTCTGACTGACTGATTGAATGACTGATTAAATGACTGACTGACTGTCTGACTGACTGATTGACTGACTGATTAAATGACTGACTGACTGACTGATTTAATGACTGACTGACTGTCTGACTGACTGACTGATTGAATGACTGACTGACTGACTGATTGAATGACTGACTGACTGACTGATTGAATGACTGACTGACTGACTGATTGAATGACTGACTGACTGATTGAATGACTGACTGACTGACTGATTGAATGACTGACTGACTGATTGAATTACTGACTGTCTGACTGACTGACTGTCTGACTGACTGACTGACTGTCTGACTGACTGACTGACTGACTGATTGAATGACTGACTGACTGACTGATTGAATGACTGACTGACTGATTGAATTACTGACTTACTGTGACTTGCACTACAGTCTTTGCGAGACCTCCAGATCTCGCCACGTGTCCATAACATCGTATTTTCTTCTTCTTGGTAAAGGTGAGAAGGTTTTCGTAGGGGCCGATGACAGCAATTATTTTGTTGAGGACCGCTTCGTTTGTGATGTGCTCAATGTAGGAGATGTTTATTACTTTTCGAAAACATCTAATTTCTAGCGCATTAATTCTTCTTTGGAGGTCTGCAGTGACCGTCCAGGCCTCACAACCATACAAGAAGACCGACATCGCCAGAGAGCGCATTAGTCGAATCTTTGATCTCAAGGAGCGGTTCTTGCCAATTCTACTAATTCCCAAATATAAATGATCATTTAAATATTCCGAATTTTCACATAAACTTTGGAGCTGACGCCAACAGATGAAATGTTTTATTCACGAGTTACCTACTCTGTTTCCTGTTTGTGTCAATGAGCTTCTAGGGTGATGAGATATGAGAGCCAAGAACAAAGGGCATCTATCAAACAGCCTCATATAGCGTACTGGGCAGTTTGGAAATATATCGAGTGGAACGGTGAATTTTAAATAATTTTTTTACGATAAAAATATGTTAAAATTTGTCTGCATCGAGAAACAAATAAAAACTTTTTTCATCAGGTTTGTAATCCTCATGACGTCATTGGTGAAATCAAAGAAAACGCAACTGCTGGTAGCGTATTTACCTCCCTTAGTTGCACAGATTTTGACACTGGAGACGGTGGCAGAGTGGATTATGACGTCATTGAAGGTGAGCAGAAGATGGAAGATAGGACAATAACACAGGAAAGTGAGGGTAGGGGCATTCACTTTTGGCCTCAGAGTCAGGGGCAAGTAATGTTATTTTTTAATTTCCTCATCTTCTTCTTCGTTCTCAATAGTGAATATTGAGTTTTGCGTGCCACGAGTTTTGCGCCAATTGGCCCGTGGTCTCCGACTTCAGCCTGCTGTATTTTCTGGATTTGCTTCCATAGCCTTTGGTCAGCCAGGACTATCTGCAAGGCAGCGGTTGTTTTAGCAAGTGATGCAGCGTTCACATGCCACGGCTGAGGGTTCCACGCATTGCCCCGCTGCTTTTCACCCATTTGGAGCTTGGTGGAACTCGGGGACGCCCTAGGCCCCGGGAACGAATCCCTGGCTTCCCATGGATTCGAGCTCGTGACCATCGGTACGCCACTCGACCACCGCGGCCACCGGTTTTTAGCGCATTTTCGAGAAGTCGAATGCGCTATTGCACCCGTTTTGTCCGTCCGTCCGTCCGTCTGTCATCACCCTAGATCTCAGCATCCATAAGTCCTAGACCCATAATGTATATATGTTTTTTGTATGTCCAGACCTGCCATTTGTGCATCAACACTCAGTTACTCGATCCGTTAAAAAACCCCGTTAAAACTACCAAAAAACATTGCGAATCGAGAGATAACACTGGCGCAGGCAACGGCCGCCATTGCCGGAAGTCTTAGTATTATCAAAAGTATTAGTTTTTTTTTGTTGTTGACGTCATTAGAATATGTGTAAAAGTTTAGAGAATTTTACGTCATCATTTGTGGTGACTTCAATCAAGATCTTAGCGGCCCAGGGGCAGAAATTGAAAACTTTTTCGAAACAAGCTTCAACATTCAACTACTTTCACCAAGATTGGCAACTACGATCTATCAAACAACAATTGACGAAGTATTTGGGCGATTAGCTGATTACAATTTAGAATGTTTCATTTATGAGTCCTATTTCAGTGACCACAAACCACTTGTAGTTAGATTAAAGAGAAAATAAAAATTTTTAAAATGTCAAGAAATGACTTTTAAATAATTTTTTTTCAGGTATATTCATTACACAAGAAAATTCATAAAAATATGTCTAAAATCTAAACACAATTACTGATAACTACATAATGCTGATATCTAACATAAGTACTGATACATAATACGAAAATGCGCTAACACGTCCTGAGTTCCAAAAGGGACCAGGCTTAAATGATTTTTTAATTAAAACATTAAAATTTGCTAAGACAAGAGTCACAGTTATTTCACAGTGCCAAGAAAACCAAGTAGTCTGTCGCGAGTGTCACTGGTTTGTGGTGTATCCAAATAACGAAACGTAAGGTTTAGTTGCTGGTAAACTGGAGTGCCATGATTTCAGGGGAAAGATTTCAGAACATTAATAGAAACCCGCTTTAATGATGTGTGATTGAGATATCTTATTTACTTCTTACAATTTTCATTGAGTCTTGTGCACTGATGATAAATTTTGTTTAAACATAATAAACTTGCAACAAAACAAACTCAGACGAATCCAAAATGTCTCTACTGGTGACGTCATGGAGAATTCGTAAGTACTTTTATTAATATCATTTCTTATAGCCATCCTTTGTTTCCTGTTAGGTGATGTGGATGTTATAGCTGTGAACACTAGATCCCATTACTTGTAGCCATTCTTGGCTATCTGCCAGGTGATGTGCATGTTATAGCCGTGAACATTAGATCCCATTTAATTTTCTTATAGCCATCATTTGATTCCTGTTAGGTGATGTGGATGTCATAGCTGTGAACACTACAACAGGTGCTGCTACTATTATAAGAACTGTTGATTACGTCAGCGAGAAAAAAGACATCTACCAGGTCATTGTCAAGGTCAAGGACCTAGGAGTACCATCACTATCTGTCAATGTAACAGTCAAGTTGTTGGCTAACTATAGCTGTAAGTAGTCAACTATCTATAACTATTGTACCATCTATGACTGTAATGTGTCAACTATCTATAACTATTGTACCATCTATGGCTGTGAAGTGTCAACTATCCATAACTATTGTACCATCTATGGCTGTAATGTGTCAACTATCTATAACTATTGTACCATCTATGGCTGTGAAGTGTCAACTATCCATAACTATTGTACCATCTATGGCTGTAAGGTGTCAAATATCTATAACTATTGTACCATCTATGGCTGTGAAGTGTCAACTATCCATAACTTTTGTACCATCTATGACTGTAATGTGTCAACTATCTATAACTATTGTACCATCTATGGCTGTGAAGTGTCAACTATTCATAACTATTGTACCATCTATGGCTGTAAGGTGTCCAATATCTATAACTATTGTACCATCTATGGCTGTAAGGTGTCAACTATCAACAACTATTGTACCATCTATGGCTGTAAGGTGTCAAATATCTATAACTATTGTACCATCTATGGCTGTAAGGTGTCAACTATCCATAACTATTGTACCATCTATGGCTGTATGGTGTCAAATATCTATAACTATTGTACCATCTATGGCTGTAAGGTGTCAAATATCTATAACTATTGTATCATCTATGGCTGTAAGGTGTCAACTATCCATAACTATTGTACCATCTATGGCTGTAAGGTGTCAACTATCCATAACTATTGTACCATCTATGGCTGTAAGGTGTCAACTATCTATAACTATTGTACCATCTATGGCTGTGAAGTGTCAACTATCCATAACTATTGTACCATCTATTGCAGCTGTCCAATATCTATAACTATTGTACCATCTATGGCTGTAAGGTGTCAACTATCTACAACTATTGTACCATCTATGGCTGTAAGGTGTCAAATATCTATAACTATTGTACCTTCTATGGCTGTAAGGTGTAAACTATCTAGAACTATTGTAACATCTATGGCTGTAAGGTGTCAACTATCTATAACTATTGTACCATCTATGGCTGTAAGGTGTAAACTATCTAGAACTATTGTAACATCTGTGTCTGTAAGGTGTCAAATATCTATAACTTTAATTTGTAAAATCTATTAGTAATAATTTCAACAGTCTAAATGCATGTTTCTGTTGTGTTTCCTTGAATGCTTGTTTACTTTAATTTATTTTGACATGCACATTTGAGGCTGTTGTAAGATTGAGTGAAGATTGGTGTAAGATTGGAGTAAGATTGGTGTAAGATTGATTGAAGATTGATGTAATATGGTGTAAGATTGGTGTAAGATTGATTGAAGATTGATGTAAGATTGCTATAAGATTGGAGTAAGATTGGTGTAAGATTGATTGAAGATTGATATTTTGGTTGTGTCAAAAGGTAAATAGGTATGTGTGACCGAAACCCTTTTCGCCACAATAAGCACTACAAGAACTTTGACCGATGGCGAAAGATTTCTTACTATTTCGAATTGGTTTGATCGTTCATTTTGCGCTCGTCGAAAAAGTAGATTTAACAGCTGGCTCAAGAATAACTTTTGATCTTGCATCTAGCAAATCAGGTTTGTATTTAGAAACTAATTTTGTCTTTGATTACTATAAGTATTGGCTCATAAAAAGTAACCAATCAATTTACTCTTCATATTTTTGTTTCTCATTTGTTATTTTTTGTGTCTGTCTTACTACGACTGTACTCGACTTAACTTCTTGTCGATGCTCTAATTTCTTGTTAATTATCAAAATTTTATTAGCATTCACTTTCAAAGGGTTCATTTACTGTTACTATTTAACATTAAAGACTCGTCTTTTATCATCTTCAGTTAGCGTCAAGAACCAGCGTAACATTAATTCAAGACACCGTAGCATGATGGATATACTTGTTAGTCAATATTTGTCAAGGTCGTGTAATGTGCCTGTCTAGGTCATGATGGAGATACGTGGCTATATTTTTAAAAATAAAGCTCTAAAGGTTTACGAAAAAACTATTTTTGGCCCCGGTCCTAAAGCAACATACTTTAGGAGTTCATTACCCTATAGAATTTATTTTATTTTTAATAATATCAAATTTGTTCAAAATGCATCAATTTACCCAGAAGCCTCTGTTAAAAATACCTTTTATGTAACTCCTGTTAAAAATAAATTGCATTACGGCCCTCCGGCCCCTAATAACTGGTGTTTTAAAAACTTTTAATGCCAGAAACCTTAGCGGGAGCGTAATTAAACACTTCCTAAAGTTTAATGGTCGTGAGAGGAATAAAATACTATTTATACGCCTTTAAAAAAACTAACAGAGGGGCCCGGGGCCTTATTTGTGTAAGAGGTAAAGTTCAAAACAACAGTTTATCTCAATCTGAATCATGATGGGTATATTTGGCAATTTTTTTTAAAAAAAACGCGTGAAATCGAATGAATAACATTTCGTAAACGTGTTACAATGAGTCAGGAATGTATTTACATCCATCTTTGATACCTTGTCACTGAGAGTCTATGGGAGCAAGGAAATGAGTTGATTGACGTCATCAGGTTGTAGGACACTTTCATGGCGTGTGAAGACAGTTGGAAATGAGAGTCTATGGGAGCTAGGAAGTGAGTTGATTGCCGTCATCAAGTTGTAGGACACTTTCATGGCGTGTGATGACAGTTGGAAATGTACGAAGATGTGACAAAAGATATGATACAATTGGATCAGAAAATATCTGTGCAGGTGAGTGTGACAGGGATAACTTGTCGATGTTGTAGATAATACTAATCCGGATAGACGTATTGTAACAAGTTTTAACACGTTTTTTATGTGATAACAGATACATGTATTACTGAGCTGAGAAAACGTCAAAAATTTTACCCTAAAAGCTATATGAAGCTCAACCTTTCTTCTGAACAGATCTTTGTTAAACCTTGAGATGGTATCTGTGGCCGTGAAACACATGAACATGTTTGTGAAACACATGAACATGTTTTCTTCTTTTTTGATTTACTGATGATTTTATTTGTTTATTGTTTTACAAATGTTATGGTAATAGTCAAACTGTCTGATGACTGAATGATGTGGTCAAGCTGTCAGAATGATCTGATCAAACTGTCAGAATGTTGTGGTCAAACTGTCAGAATGTTGTGGTCAAACTGTCAGAATGTTGTGGTCAAACTGTCAGAATGTTGTGGTCAAACTGTTAGAATGATGTGGTCAAACTGTCAGAATGTTGTGTTCAAACTGTCAGAATGTTGTGGTCAAACTGTCAGAATGTTGTGGTCAAACTGTTAGAATGTTGTGGTCAAACTGTCAGAATGTTGTGGTCAAACTGTTAGAATGATGTGGTCAAACTGTCAGAATGTTGTGTTCAAACTGTCAGAATGATGTGGTCAAACTGTCAGAATGATGTGGTCAAACTGTCAGAATGATGTGGTCAAACTGTAACTATTTCAGCTGTAAGTGACCTGATCAAAGGTAGATGCCATTGTGTCATTTGATGACGTAATACGTCATGGCATTTAGTTACGTTAATACTGTAAAACATTTACAACACTTATAGATGTCATTACATATTTAACAGCAATTAGTGATATATTTAAGGTGAAACACACCGGAACACATCTTTACAATAGTTAACTTATAATTTAAAGGCCCCTAAAAGATGTGTTAGTCTAGGCATGGTGTCTACTTGTGAATGAGGGGCCTATGAAATTAAGAAACAAGGTGTCTCAAAATTAACATTTCTTAGCTTTTAAAAGTATTTTGCCTTCTTACGTGCAGTTTTCCAGGAAAAATAAAATTAGATGTCACTTCATAAATATCACATGCCAAGATAAATATGAAACCACTTGATGAATATGGATATTAAATAAGCAATATGATACATCGCAATAATGTATACACTAATCAAAATATGGATCATGAACCCTAAATAAATAGAAGAAAAATATGATACGACACGTTCCAAAACTAATGATACTAGAAATAAACATGATACTAAACGATACATATAATACTACACAGAATAGGTTGAATGCTGCCTATAGATTATGATAGCAAATGATAACTTACTGTTAAAAACAGTTTGGTTTAGAAAGATCACCGTATATTAAACCGTATATTATTATCTCAAATAAACAACAACAGACGTCAATGGCTACTACACCTTCCCTTCTCTGAACGTGGCTCATTGATGAATTCCCAAGCTGACAAACACATTTTATAAATAATCACTGAAAAGGGCTGTAACTCTGTCATTAGTAGGGATGCAGATGACAAGGATGTAGATACCATCTCTGGGGCGGCCCCGCAGGTAGAGATAATCATCTCAGTGTCAGCCCCACTCTACAGGGTCAAAAAAGGGATTATTCAATTGAGAGATTTACACATACCTTGGGTTAAAATTAAAGTATCCTTGTATCCACAGGTTGAACAAGTGAACGTTGGTGGACGACTGATTTCAATGGAGAGAAGTGAAGGGAGGTCTCGGTGACATTCTGACAGAGGTCTTTAGGTGTGCCAGGAATTGTTTCTGTTGGGAGGGGGCATGGTTTAACATAGATGACTAGGGTTTGGTTAGGTCAGGATAGATATTGGTGGGATAGTTAGGTCAGGATAGGTGTTGGTGGGATAGTTAGGTCATGATAGATGTTGGTGGTAGGGCTAGGTCATGATAGATGTTGGTGGGATGGTTAGATCAGGATAGATGTTGGTGGTAGGGCTAGGTCATGATAGATGTTGGTGGTAGGATTAGGTCATGATAGATGTTGGTGGGATGGTTAGGTCAGGATAGATGTTGGTGGTAGGGCTAGGTCATGATAGATGTTGGTGGTAGGATTAGGTCATGATAGATGTTGGTGGTAGGGCTAGGTCATGATAGATGTTGGTGGGATGGTTAGGTCATGATAGATGTTGGTGGTAGGGCTAGGTCATGATAGATGTTGGTGGTAGGGCTAGGTCATGATAGATGTTGGTGGGATGGTTAGGTCAGGATAGATGTTGGTGGTAGGGCTAGGTCATGATAGATGTTGGTGGGATGGTTAGGTCAGGATAGATGTTGGTGGGATGGTTAGGTCAGGATAGGTGTTGGTGGGATGGTTAGGTCAGGATAGATGTTGGTGGGATGGTTAGGTCAGGATAGATGTTGGTGGGATGGTAGCCCTAAGTTTATCAAAATAAAGTAGAAACAATAAATTATAATTTGTAACTTTGACATAATCTGAAGTTATTTGGTAAAAACAACAAAAACTTCACATGAATCAAATATAGAATAAAAATTTATTTTGTAACATTTAATTTTGTTAATCTAGATCTATTCAACACTCGCTCTGACCAAAACTGTGTTTATATAAGTTACAAACATCTTACAAGCTCGATCATAACAAATCTACTATTGCAAAATGGCTTAGAGAGCTTCAACAATGATATTGGTTAATCAGTATCGGATACCAACATGAGATGACAGGTGGTGTACAATGAGTAGCAAATGTTTAGGTTTCTACTATACAGTAAGGTCAATGAAAGCTACTCTAAAAACAAGAAGTTTTCCCCCATTAGAGCAGAATATATATAAAAAAATATTTTAAAAAGATATAAGTAACTTTAAGATTATGAAAGTAATTAATTTGGGTTCTAAATGTTATAACGTAAATCTGAGCAATTCATTACAGGAAATTACTTTACAATAATAAGGAAGTTTCAATGTCTTGTATACGTTATTTCAAGTACTTATTTGCAGTGGTGTAGCTAGAACTTTTGCTGCCCGGGGTGGTGTCCGATTTTCCGCCCATTTTAGAGGGTGTCCGTAAAATGAGACACGTGTGGGGGTCCACACATTTGTGACTATGTGAGACGATGGGGAGGGTGTGTTTAAGAAATGTGACGTCACATCAAAAACGCGCCACTTTCAATAAAAGTTCAGTTAAAATATTCGATTGCTGACACTTTATTTAATGACGTTTTACCTGGCTGGTTATAATAGAATGCAGCCTTACACTTAAAACGTATTTAAATTACAATCAATTGAAATGAAACATGCTCATTTTCAAATAGAAAATACGGCTTTTATGAGGGGTGGGACAACGCTTTGTGACGTCATATTGAATAAGTGATATAAGGTTTTTGACGAGGTGGGAGGGGGTGAAAAATCAGCCAAAATATCATGACGTCATTTATTGACGGCCCCTTAAGTGATTTATACGATTGTTTTAATAAATTAATAAACATGAATAAATATTTGTAATTAAAACGAAGTATAGGTGGGGAACATTTTTGCCAATGCAAGTAATCATTATGTAAACAGGCCACATAAGATGATATACCTAACAATACACATTTAAACAATACAAGATAGGTTGTTTTAAAGGACACAAGAAAGCTTCTCTTATAATTCCATCCTTGGATAAAAAAAAAACATTTCTCTTTGTTCTTCTTGTTCTAAAGAAAGAACCACGCCTTCTGAATTTTTACAACTCGAATTTTTTTCTCCTTCTAACTCGGCGTTCTGTTGGTATCTCCAACTCTTCACAAATTTTTGTAGCTGATATGACAGCGTTTTGTTTTAGAAAATCTCTTTGTTCGATGAAATGGTTTTGAATGATTTAGAAAAAGATGGTTCCCATATTGGAAAAATATTGCATCGAATTGAGTAAAAATGTCAGCATCTGCCTGAACTCGTTTTACTAGTTACTTCTTCAGATCTCAATTTTTCCAAGACGCTTAAACTTTTTAAGTATTATGTCTTTTTCAAAATTATATATGCCTATAAAGTTGTTTATTAACGGAAAAATTGTTTATTTTTGTATTCTTGTGCTATATCATAATACTTATCTAAAAATAAGTTTAACGTATTTACATATTAATTTAATTGAATAAGAGTAACATTTTTAATGAAAAACAGAATCTTAATTAAAAACACAAATTATTTGTACCACTTTAATGCTATCAAAAGAAAATAACTTAACATTTTTAGTAATTTACCTTACAATAATATTCAGAAAATTGAAATAGTAATATAAATATCACTTGAAAGTTAAAAAAAATAATATTTGAACCACCATGCTATGTACTTGTTCGCGTATCATTCTGCGTATCTCAATTCCAAGCAAAAACTGTCGTGGCGATATTAATAGCACAGAATATTCGACTCAGAGGTGATGTGTTTTTATTGCTGTTGCAGATTTATTATATAAACCGTCATCTGTGACATATATCTCTTAGTTTTCCCAACAAATCGTTACCCCTGTTGAGTGATTTTTAATAATTGAATTGTTTTTCAATTATAACAACAAACACTATGTAATCAAACAAATGTACGAATCCGTTAATTAAGACTTGAAAATTACGAATATTTTTGTTTCACCTTGGTTCAGCCTCTCAAAATAAAAAAGGCGGTTGTTGGAAATGGCTTTACTTTTCAAATGCTCACTAATGCCGTCCTCCAAATGTATGCCGCTCAGTGCGGACCGACCCCAGACCCCCCCCCTAACTACGCTATTGCTAATCTTCATGTCCAATATAACTCCCCCCATACCACACGATTCGAAAAAAATATATAAAAAACCTGTTCTAATTATTTCTTAAAATTAAGTATTTAAATAAATTTACCTTCTGAAATAATATTAAAAAAAACACACCAATATAATTACTCATAAGTTCATTTTCTTTAACTATTCTATGAAAAATAAATACATGTAATTTCAATCATTTTTAATTAGTATTTTCATCTCTCATCGACATAAGAAACATATTTCTCTTTTTCAACCCTGATTTAAATATAAAAATTGAGGCATTTTATGATGTGAAAATATATAATCTGATATAATATCAGTGAATATAAATGACTAGGATTTTGAGAGTTAATAGGATTATGCCTCGCATTAACAGGCGGGGATCAATCATTTAAGGTTATTTTGAGATGCCGGAAGTACACATACATCCTGAATCTTGGATAATACCTGGAAGTTCGATTGGGTCCAAAATTTTAACTAAGTGGCCGGATAGCCAGTGACCAGAAAGCCTGGGACCAGTTAGCCAGAGACCAGGTAGTCAGTGAACGGATAGCCAATGACAAGGTAGCCAGTGACCAGGTAGCCAGTGACCAGGTTGCCAGTGGCAAAGGGGATGTGTTCCTGTAAGAAATTTTTTATAGCTATCTAGTGACTCGCCATTTTCAGTGAACTCCTAATATTTCTTATTTTTAGACGCAAGTCGAAAGATTACTTGTTCATTTCCTGCAGAAAATGATCCCAGCCATAACCCTAGTGGCGTCACTAGAATGTGCAGGGGAGTGGGCCGCCCCGTGTGACACCACCAGGGGGATGACACCAAAATGTAAATTTCTGTATGTTCCCGTTATTTGGCACGGAAAAACTCGGAGGAGTTCTATGGCTTAAGTCGTGATGGGGTGACACCATGAGCTACCGCCTCGGGTGACACCAACCCTAGTGACGCCTCTGCTTAACCCTGCTTCAATAGAATACGAACCTATTCCCTACCCATTTCTCGTAACACAGAGCTCGACTAGGAGAAAGGCTTTGATTTTCATCCGTTGCTAAAAGTTTTGTGTGATTACATCATTGGTTACCCGTATTAAAACCAACGACTTGCTCTCGTAGAAAGAATGACGATCTTAAATCTCAGAAAATACAATGCTCATTCAATACCGAAGATTATTGCGTGCTACGCTAATGCATGGTTTATGTCTTGTCTTTATGTCTAGTATTTTTAAAAATTAAAGTTGTAAATGTTGATAGTGTGTTGATTTTCCTGGTTTGTTCATGCAAAACATTTCATGCCCCAAAAGGCAGACGGGTTGGATCATTTTTCAAAATTTGTTATTGCGAATGGGAAGAGAAGAGTTTTTTGTTGTTTTTTTTGTGTTTTTTTTTTATATTTAAATTTTAAATCCTTTGTCTATCTAGATCTAAATGTTGAATAGATTGTTGTTGCGTTGTACTTCCTATTTGGAATTAAAAGCCATATTGTCTACATTAATACTTTTAATATTTTATTTTTATTTTATTATTCAACTGTCTTGTGAGTCTAGATTTTCTAGATTTATTAATTTACCAAATTGTGAGTCTCATGATAATTTCCAATATTAATCAGTAATGAGTTTGGCTGCTTAAAAAAATCATTTAACTATTATATTTTTTAATTTTATTATTATTTTATACTTTTTAAATATAATACTTTTTAAATATAATCATTTTTAAATGTAACAATTTTTAAATGCGTGATACTAAGATATTCAGAGCAGTATACATTCTCAAAAGAAAAAAATCATATTTTTTTCTCTACAATGATTTTTAATCATTTTATTGCATAAATTATTTATAGCACAATCATCTCTTTGCGTAGTTAAAATATTAGAAATAATTTTACTATTATTTCTTCTCTGTTCAAAATTGGATTTTAGATTGATTTAAAATACCCGATATGTTTTTAACAAAAATATTCTTGTTAAAGTGGAATATTAAGGGAGAGACTAGCTGTTAAATGTTTTGCTTATAGACAAAACCATTGCTTTAAGGGAAATAACAAGAGATACTATAGTTGTATATAAATTCTATTAACTTCCCTTACATAACTTACTAAATTTTTAGAATTCGACGGAATCAAATAAAATTATAAATTACAATATTTTAAAAAATAAAAGCCTCTGTTTAAAAAATGAGTCGAAAAAAGGATTTTCACATTATAAATAACTAATTGTGTAGAAAGAACGGGCCGAAACGCAGATGTGCTAATTATTTTCTGTAGCCAAACTGTAAGGATTGAATGTAGACTATTTTACCACGTTTTTCTTAGTTTGCTTTCTTGTCTGGATGTTTGTCTTTCCGGGGCAAAAATTGAATTCCTTTTTTGAACCACTTCTGATCATCCAATTTTGATGAAATTTTGCATGCATACTTGATTCACATGACAATTTAATATTTCATTAATTATAGTACTCAATTCTACTTAATTATAGTAGAATTAAATTCTATTTTTCCTTATATGGAATAACTAATCAAATGTCATTTGAACCACTTCTGATCATCCAATTTTGATGAAATTTTGCATGCATACTTGATTCACATGACAATTTAATATTTCATTAATTATAGTACTCAATTCTACTTAATTATAGTAGAATTAAATTCTATTTTTCCTTATATGGAATAACTAATCAAATGTCATTTGAACCACTTCTGATCATCCAATTTTGATGAAATTTTGCATGCATACTTGATTCACATGACAATTTAATATTTCATTAATTATAGTACTCAATTCTACTTAATTATAGTAGAATTAAATTCTATTTTTCCTTATATGGAATAACTAATCAAATGTCA
>MUZC01004419.1:71817-87200 GCA_002072015.1 Radix auricularia | reverse complement strand
CCCCCCCCCCCCCGGAGCCGGAATCAGATTTGCTAAAATGGCTTTATTCCGAATTTACCGGAGCCATCATAAATATATGTAATTTAGGGCTCTACCGACCAGCCGGATTCATGAAGTGAAATACTGCCGGATTCCGGATTTGCCAGAGTTGGTACCAAATACGGTACACCCCTACTTAATAGAGCTATCAGATTATTATAATGACATAAATAGTAGAATAGTTAATTGTCAACAGTTGTCACAGTTATTCGATGAAACAGTAACTCAATCTAGATCGAATTTGAAAAAAAAAATTGCTAATAGTATACTTGACTATTATATAATACACATTAGTTATCTGATACTTTTACATTTACAATGGGTGAGGTCAATTTTTAGATAGTATTCCAAATTATGCAATCTATTGACACAGGATAAGAAAAAGATTCGGGAAATTTGACCTCACCCAGTGATTCAAAAATAAAAGGGAAACAAAAAGGTCTGACTATAAAAAAAGACTAGATCGACAAATTATGTGACGAACTCTTGTGCTATATTGAATCTATTTATTATGGTGTTTTGAATACTGTTTAATTCAAAACTATTCACTAGACATCATCCTCCCATGGTGAATTGAAGTGTTCATCCATAGTTACGACTGGCATCAATCTTTCACAATCATAGTTTCCTGGAAGGATAATTTCAGACAGATCAACTCGTCCTCATCTAGCCATTCAACAGCCTCTGTATGTGCATTTTCTCTTCGGGCAATAACTGCGATGGTTTCTCTTTGCCTTCTAGCAGCTATTCTCAAAGGACGGGTGTGTTTTATCTGAGTTGATTCTTAAACAGTTTGGATGTGCACATTCTCCTAAGCCTCAGCTCTGTGTTGTCCTACATGTTTCTTCAACATTGTTTGTGAGGCAAAATATAAGTGACAGATCTTGCTAATTCGATCAACTTGGTTGGCAAAGATCGACAACAAAGATCATAAGATTGTACTTTGAAAACTCATGTTGATCTCGGCAGAATTTGAGAGTTTGTGTCACAAACAATGAAGTAAAGTTTTGAAAATCTGCATCTACTCTTTCTGAAGCTCTAAGTCCATCAGTTGTTTGGTTCATTGGGATTAGAGGAGAAAAGAATCTCGCAGGTAAAACGTTGAAATAATATGAGCTTCGTAATTTGGCGCAGCATTTTATGTCCTGATTGAGAGAGATATTTGCTGGTGCGAATATGATTTTGAAATCATTCCTGATCCTTCTATATCATCTATTTCAGATGTATGAACAACACATTCAGGAGATATGCATTTCATGCTATATTGACATAAAAGTGATTCAAATGTTTTGCACAATTTTACAAAATTATTTTTAAAGCTATTTAAGTTTTACTTAATAAAATTCAAACAACAAAAAGAAAAAAAAAAGTGTGATATCACAATTGGCCAGACCCTCTCCCCCCCTGTCACAAACTGTCACTCCCCCCACCCCCTATTAGAGTGTGACGTACTTTATGGACGGCCCCTTTTAAAGACTAGCATGATGGATCCAGTTCAAATATTCACAACGATTCACGACGTAGCCCCCTTCACATTACTATGACGTAAATAAAAGTGTGCCCCTGATAGAGCACGTGATGAAACTATCTCAAATTGTACACTAGAATAATCTCCCTTGCAACTGTCGTCTGCTATCAAAATCATGGCGTATGACGACCGTAAACATTGTTTAGCGTCTGGTTAACTTTCTCAAAGATTTTAGATGATTGGGATAATTTTGTTTTAAGGAAAATATTTGTACCTTCAATAACAACAGAAAGGAGAATATCTAAAGGGACCTGTTAATGTGTAATTAATTTTTTTTTGTGATCAATTGCTCTAGTCGGGATATTCTCTATTAAGACAAATTATCCATTAAATTTCATGCAAGTATTACACATTGAATTTTTTTTTTATTCTTCAAAAAATCCCTTGTGGTTGAGAAAATTCATTAATCATTGTGAACGACGCATCATAGGAACTTGTGGACATAATAATATTACGAAATTAATTAATAAAAAAGAAACTGTTTTATTTGTCTCCTGGCGACTTCAAGATACTCAACCAAGTTAATAGGTGTTCTTTGGTGGCTTATTCTTACATACAACACAAACAACTTCTACAGAAAATGGGTGCATTTCTTTCAACACTCTTGACTTATCTTTACTTTTTGATGCATCTGTTACTTAAACTCATTTCATTAATAACGTTACTTGTTCTTGATGTAATACATGGAAACTAAACAAGTACAAAATTGATTTTAGGAGAAGAATTTAACTAGTTTACGTCCAAATAAAACCATCTAATGTAGAACTGTCCATCAGAATTTGTAAACTGATTGAAATTACCGTGATAAAGAAAAATCATCCCTGAGTATGTACACAAAGCGCCCGACCTTCAGACAAATGATACTTGTCACAAAAACTCCAAGTGAAGAGACGTGTCACAAAAACTCCAAGTGAAGAGACGTGTCACAAAAATCCAAAGTGAAGAGACGTGTCACAAAAATCCAAAGTGAAGAGACGTGTCACAAAAATCCAAAGTGAAGAGACGTGTCACAAAAAACCAAAGTGAAGAGACGTGTCACAAAAATCCAAAGTGAAGAGACGTGTCACAAAAATCCAAAGTGAAGAGACGTGTCACAAAAATCCAAAGTGAAGAGACGTGTCACACAAATCCAAAGTGAAGAGACGTGTCACAAAAATCCAAAGTGAAGAGACGTGTCACAAAAATCCAAAGTGAAGAGACGTGTCACAAAAATCCAAAGTGAAGAGACGTGTCACTATAACCCCAAGTGAAGAGACGTATCTTAGCCCTATCGCTATCCGTATCCTTATCCATATCCCTATCCCTAACCTTATCCATATCTCTATCTTTATCCTTATCCTTATCCTTATCATATGATTCAGTCAAGAGCCAATCAAACATAATATTTACAAATAAAGTCCTTAAAGAAATGTATTTAAAAAATATTCTTTTACTTTACTGTTTGACCTCACTGACTGAACCCATAGAGCTAGACGAGTAATGAGTGATAGATGAGCTTCCTCACATGTTGGTTCAGTTTCGTATGGCAACGAGCTGTTTGTTCTTCCAAATAGACCATTCAACAGAAACAATCTTTAGTTGACGGACATCTACTCCGCTGGGACCACAAGTCGTGATGAGAATACAAATTGGTTGTTTGAAGGAAGGAAAGCTAGGAGGGGGGGTGGGAGTTGAGGAAGGGAAAGTAGGAGGGGAGGGTGGGAGTTGAGGGAGGAAAGGTAGGATGGAGGGTGGGAGTTGATGAAGGAAAGGTATGATGGAGGGTGGGAGTTGAGGAAGGGAAAGTAGGAGGGGAGGCTGGGAGTTGAGGGAGGAAAGGTAGGATGGAGGGTGGGAGTTGAGGGAGGAAAGGTAGGATGGGAGGGTGGGAGTTGAGGGAGGAAAGGTGGGATGGAGGGTTGGAGTTGAGAGGGAAAGGTAGGAAGGGAGGGTGGGAGTTGAGGGAGGAAAGGTAGGATGGGAGGGTGAGAGTTGAGGGAGGAAAGGTAGGAAAGGAGGGTCGGAGTCGAGGGAGGAAAGGTAGGATGGGAGAGGGGAGTTAAGAAGGGACGTGCATGTGGAGTAGCATTGAGGGCGACTAACTGAAGACTTAATAAATGAGTGTTACTATTGTTTTCCTTGCCGTCTTTGTTGTTGTTTTTTACATACAAGATAATTATACTAAGCATGAAACAGAATTAAATCAAATGTTCTCGCTAAAAGGCTGAACTCTATCTTACATAGCATTTGATTAAATTCCGCTTGCTTTCCAATATGTATATTAACTGTTATCTTATTTGATACATCAGTAGCTTCTATACAGACGATTTTTTTATGACTAGCAGCACATTTTATTGTAAAAACTTGACATTGATTAGAAAACAATGATAATCTTTAATATTAAAAATAAATGATTATACAGACATTGGAGTACAGATTTTCAATAAAAACCATGTTGAATTTACAAAACAAGTTTAGAAAAGTATATTGAACAACATATAGGGCAACATGCAGAGTAGCATAAAGGGCAGCATAAAGAGAATCACAAAGGGCAGTATATAGAGAAGATAGAATTACTGGAACCAAAATTAATTATCGTGACGTCTATTAGAATGCATCGAAACCAGTAGCTGTATCAGATGTGGTAGTGACAGGGAGACCAAGATGGTAGCTGTATCAGATGTGGTAGTGACAGAGAGACCAAGTTGGTAGCTGTATCAGATGTGGTAGTGACAGGGGGACCAAGTTGGTAGCTGTATCAGATGTGGTAGTGACAGAGAGACCAAGTTGGTAACTGTATCAGATGTTGCATAGACAGGGAGACCAAGTTGGTAGCTGTATCAGATGTTGCATAGACAGGGAGACCAAGTTGGTAACTGTATCAGATGTTGCATAGACAGGGAGACCAAGTTGGTAACCGTATCAGATGTTGCATAGACAGGGAGACCAAGTTGGTAACTGTATCAGATGTTGCATAGACAGGGAGACCAAGTTGGTAGCTGTATCAGATGTGGTATTGACAGGGAGACCAAGTCGGTAGCTGTATCAGCTCTGACAGGGAGACCAAGTTGGTAGCTGTATCAGATGTGGTATTGACAGGGAGACCAAGTCGGTAGCTGTATCAGCTCTGACAGGGAGACCAAGTTGGTAGCTCTATGAGATGTGGAAGTGACAGGGAGACCAAGTTGGTAGCGCTATGAGATGTGGAAGTGACAGGGAGTCCAAGTTGGTAGCTGTATCAGCTGTGACAGGGAGACCAAGTTGGTAGCTGTATCAGCTCTGACAGGGAGACCAAGTTGGTAGCTCTATGAGATGTGGAAGTGACAGGGAGACCAAGTTGGTAGCTGTATCAGCTGTGACAGGGAGACCAAGTTGGTAGCTGGATCAGCTGTTGCATAGACAGGGAGAACAAGATGGTAGCTGTATCAGCTGTTGCATAGACAGGGAGACCTAGTTGGTAGCTGTTTCAGATATGGTTGTGACAGGGGGACCAAGTTGGTAGCTGTATCAGCTGTTGCATAGACAGGGAGACCTAGTTGGTAGCTGCATCAGAAGTGGTTGTGACAGGGAGACCAAGTTGGTAGCTGTATCAGATGTGGTATTGACAGGGAAACCAAGTCGGTAGCTGTATCAGCTCTGACAGGGAGACCAAGTTGGTAGCTCTATGAGATGTGGAAGTGACAGGGAGACCAAGTTGGTAGCTGTATTAGCTGTAGCATAGACAGGGAGACCAAGTTGATAGCTGTATCAGCTGTAGCATAGACAGGGAGACCAAGTTGGTAGCTGTATCAGATATGGTTGTGACAGGGGGACCAAGTTGTTAGCTATATCAGATGTGACAGTGAGACCAAGATGGTAGCTGTATCAGCTGTTGCATAGACAGGAATACCGAATTGGTAGCTGTGTCAGCTGTTGCATAGACAGGGAGACCTAGTTGGTAGCTGTATCAGATGTTGTTGTGACAGTGAGACCAAGTTGGTAGCTGTATCAGCTGTTTCATAGACAGGGAGACCAAGTTGGTAGCTGTATCAGATGTGGTATTGACAGGGAGACAAAGTCGGTAGCTGTATCAGCTCTGACAGGGAGACCAAGTTGGTAGCTCTATGAGATGTGGAAGTGACAGGGAGACCAAGTCGGTAGCTGTATCAGCTCTGACAGGGAGGCAAGTTGGTAGCTTTATCAGATGTGGATGTGACTGGGAGACCAAGTTGGTAACTGTATCAGCTCTGACAGGGAGACCAAAATGGTAGCTGTATCAGATTTGGTAGTGACAGGGAGACCAAGTCGGTAGCTGTATCAGCTCTGACAGGGAGAACAAGTTGGTAGCTGTATCAGCTGTTGTATAGACAGGGAGACCAAATTGGTAGCTTTTTTAGATGTGGTAGGGACAGGGAGACCAAGTCGGTAGCTGTATCAGCTCTGACAGGGAGACCAAGTTTGTAGCTGTATCAGATTTGGTAGTGACAGGAAGACCAAGTTGGTAGCTGTATCAGCTCTGACAGGGAGACCAAATTGGTAGCTGTATCAGATGTGGTAGGGACAGAGAGACCAAGTTTGTTGCTGTATCAGATGTGGTATTGACAGAGAGACCAAGTTGGTAGCTGTATCAGCTGTGACAGGGAGACCTAGTTGGTAGTTGTATCAGATGTGGTAGGGACAGAGAGACCAAGTTGGTAGCTGTATCAGCTGTGACAGGGAGACCAAGTTGGTAGCTGTATCAGATGTGGTAGGGACGGAGAGACCAAGTTGGTAGCTGTATCAGATGTGGTAGGGACAGAGAGACCAAGTTGGTAGCTGTATCAGCAGTGACGGGGAGACCAAGTTGGTAGCTGTATCAGCTGTGAGATGGAGACCAAGTTGGTAGCTGTATCAGCTGTAGCATAGACAAGGAGACCATGTTGGTAGCTGTATTAGATGTGGCATTGACAGGGATACCAAGTTGGTAGCTGTACAACATGTGGAAATGTCCGGGAGACCAAGTTGGTAGCTGTATCAGCTGTGAGAGGGAGACCAAGTTGATGTTGTATCAAGTGTGACAGGGAGACCAAGTTGGTAGCTGTATCACATGCGACAGAGAGACCACGTTGGTAGCTGGAACAGCTGTTGCAGTGACAGGGAGATCAAGTTGGTAGATGTATCAGATTTTGCAGTGACAGGGAGAACAAGTTGGTAGCGTTATCAGCTGTGAGAGGGAGACCAAGTTGGTAGCTGCATCACCTGTGACAGGGAGACCAAGTTGGTAGTGTATCAGCTGTGACAGGGAGACCAAGTTGGTAGCTGTATCAGATGTGACAGGGAGACCAAGTTGGTAGCTGGAACAGCTGTTGCAGTGACAGGGAGTCCACTTTTGTAGCTGTATCAGATTTTGCAGTGACAGGGAGACCTAGTTGGTAGCTGTATCAGCTGTGACAGGGAGACCAAGTTGGTAGCTTTATCAGATGTGACAGGGGAACCAAGTTGGTACCTTTATCAGCTGTGACAGGGAGACCAAGTTGGTAGCTGTATCAGATGTGACAGGAAAACAAAGTTGGTAGCTGTATCAGATTTGACAGAGAGACCAAGTTTGTAAGTGTGTCAGATGTTGCAGTGACAGGGAGACCAAGATGGTAGCTGTATTAAATGTGACAGGGAGACCAAGTTGGTAGCTGTATCAGATGTGGAACTGACAGAGAGACCAAGTTGTAGCTGTATAAGATGTGACAGGGAGACTAGTTAGTAGCTTTATCAGATGTGGTAGTGACAGTGATGCCAAGTTGGTAGCTGTATCAGTTGTGACAGGGAGACCAATTTGGTAGCTGTATCAGTTGTGACAGGGAGACTAAGTTGGTAACTGTATCTGTTGTGCTAGTGGCAGGGAGACCAAGTTGGTAGCTGTATCGGTTATGCTAGTGACAGGGAGACCAAATTGGTAGCTATATCAGATGTAACAGTGACAGGGAGACCAAGTTGGTAGCGGTATCAGCTGTGACAAAGAGACCATGTTGTTAGCTGTATCAGTTGTGCTAGTGACAGGGAGACCAAGTTGGTAGCTGTATCAGTTGTGCTAGTGACAGGGAGACCAAGATGGTAGCTGTATCAGTTGTGCTAGTGACAAGGAGACCAAGATGGTAGCTGTATCAGTTGTGCTAGTGACAGGGAGACCAGACGTGATAGCGATCTCTAGCGGAGCCTTGTGTACTGAGTGAACCCAGAAAGCTTCGCCCTTGACAGTCTAATTGATTCATCAGTAATGGAGTCCGTGTAATAGAATTGTTGCAGTACTCACGAGACAGGAGGCCAAGATGAATGATGGGAAATGTTTTTTTTTGAAAGTTTGACTAACTCACCTTAAAGTAACCTTGTAGTCAATCCTCAAGTGGAGGCCAGTCTGTTGGTTCTGTAGGTTGTTTCACATTAAGTTCACAGACATAAATGATTTTAATTCTTTCAAGGTGAAAAAAACAACCTATACTGCACGATGGTTGTTAGCTTTCAAGACAGGTGTAATGTTTAGTGGACAGTGGTCAGGTGTATGGTAAGACTCGTGTATTGTTATAGTGGACAGTGGGCAGTGGAATGGTAAGACACGTGTATTGTTATAGTGGACAGTGGTATGGTAAGACACGTGTATTGTTATAGTGGACAGTTGTATGGTAAGACACGTGTATTCTTATAGGTAGTGGACAGTAGGCAGTGGTATGGTAAGACACGTGTATTGTTATAGTGGACAGTGGTTTTGTAAGACACGTGTATTCTTATAGGTAGTGGTAGTTTATTGCTATAGTGGACAGTGGTATGTTAAGACACATTTATTGCTATAGTGGAAAGTGGACAGTGGACAGTGGTATGTTAAGACACGTTTATTGCTATAGTGGAAAGTGGACTGTGGTATGTTAAGACACGTTTATTGTTATAGTGGACAGTGGACAATGGACAGTGGTATGTTAATACACGTGTATTGTTATAGTGGACAGTGGTATGGTAAGACACGTTTATTGCTATAGTGGACAGTGGATAGTGGTAGGGTAAGACACGTGTATTGTTATAGTGGACAGTGGATAGTGGTATGGTAAGACACATTTATTGCTATAGTGGAAAGTGGACAGTGGACAGTGGACAGTGGTATGTTAAGACACGTTTATTGCTATAGTGAAAAGTGGACTGTGGTATGTTAAGACACGTTTATTGTTATAGTGGACAGTGGACAGTGGTATGTTAATACACGTGTATTGTTATAGTGGACAGTGGTATGGTAAGACACGTTTATTGCTATAGTGGACAGTGGATAGTGGTATGGTAAGACACGTGTATTGTTATAGTGGACAGTGGATAGTGGTATGGTAAGACACGTGTATTGTCATAGTGGAAAGTGGACAGTGGTATGTTAAGACACGTTTATTGTTATAGTGGACAGTGGTATGTTAAGACACGTTTATTGCTATAGTGGACAGTGGACAGGGGAATGTTAAGACACGTGTATAGTTATAGTGGAAAGTGGTATGGTAAGCTAGGTGAATTAAGGTAAAGTATTCTCCAATGTAATATCTATTGTCTTTTAAGCCAACATGTGCTAAAAGAGAAGTTAAAATCTGTTTAAAATTATTCCTTTTTAATGTGTTAGTTTTCATAATACGACTAGCAATTTACTCGCGCTTTGCTGCGGTAAATTAATATTTCAGTTAGCGTTGAGAACCCGCGTAACACCAATTCAAAACACCTACTCGGGAAATATAAGAATTGGTGATTTTCAATTTTTATAGAGCCCATGTAAGGAAAAAAATGTTTTTTTGTAGCTCTCGGCCCCACATGAGCGAGATTTTTAAAATTATTTTTCGCCAATTTTCGTCATAAGAGGGTACCCCACAACTTCCTAAAGTTTCATGCTTCTACCTACACGGGAAATAATGCCATTTACAATTTAAACATAAATTGAAGTACAATAAACTTTCTGGAGAAATGCAATCTTTAAAAAAAAATACATTAACCTTAAAAGAGAAAAAAATGGAAATGTAATTAATTTGAAAAGTTCCTGAAAGGTCTTGGCTTTACTAGTCTATAGCTAGATCTAGATTTTAATTCTCATTTATCAAAGTTTTACAAAAAGTGTTGAATGTTTCTTTTTAGAAAAGTTTTTTTTAAAATCAAACCTTTCCTATGTTAGTCATTGTTTTCTAGTTAAGATCCTTCTCTATCGTTAATCTCTCCTTATAATGAAACGGTTCTAATCCTGGACGGCCTTCTTACCCCAAAAATAACGTTCTCCGCCCAAGTTAGTGATTTTCAAAGCTGGTGGCCGCTACTTGCTGCCCAGGTTGTCTTAACGAGACAATATTATGTTGAGACCGAGACAATATTATGTTGAGACAGTCTTGGTGAGACATTGCTCTGTTGAGACAGTCTTGGTGAGACATTACTCCTACGAGACAGTCTTGGTTAGACATTATTCTGTTGAGACAGTCTTGGTGAGACATTACTCCTACGAGACATTCTTGGTAAGAAATTATTCTTTTGAGACTGTCTTGGTGAGACATTATTCTTTTGAGACAGTCTTGGTGAGATATTATTCTTTTGAGACAGTCTTGGTAAGACATTATTCTTTTGAAACAGTCTTGGTAAGACATTATTCTTTTGAGACAGTCTTGGTGAGACATTATTATTTTGAGACAGTCTTGGTAAGACATTATTCTTTTGAGACAGTCTTGATGATACATTTTTCCTACGAGACAGTCTTGGTGAGACATTACTTTGTTGAGAAAGTCTTGGTGAGACATTACTTTGTTTAGACAGTATTTGGTGAGACATTATTCTGTTGAGACAGTCTTGGTGAGACATTTTCTGTTGAGACATTTTTGGGGAGACATTTTCTGTTGTGACAGTCTTGGTGAGACTGTTTTGTTATTGCTGTTCATTTATGAGTTTGAAATGTTGCAGCTATAGCGAGTCTGTTGGCCCTCACTCACGCAGTCTTTTCACGTGTGTGTGTGTTTGTGTGTGTGAGTTGGGTGGGGGCTGGGAGTCGAAGTACCTAAAGGGAGGGGGGAGCAGTGGCTTGTCCACTAGTGTCAATAACATGTGGCTAGAGTTCCGGACAAGCTAGTGACAGTGTTTACGTGTGTGCGCATGCGACAAATAGATTAGCTCAGAGAAGACAAACATCAAGGGGGAGCAATTCTCAAGTCCTGATAAATGGAGTTATGTTTCCTTGGTTTGAACACCCAAGAAAGGAAGTGAGAGGAAATGTACAAAGAGGGTAGGCTACGTATTCATAAGAGGTCACTTGACAAAATGGATCCAGAATGAAAATGATAAAATAAATAATCTATTATTAGAACGCATGATTAAAATATCCACTTTTAATATAAAACACAACTGAAAGATTCACTATTTATATGTTATGGGTTAAAACATATTTTTAGAACATGTATTTGTAAGTTTAAAAAAAAAAAAATATTAATAGGACACATGCAAAAACAGATGCATTTTTATAGGAAAATATGACTAAACATATCTTATGTTATTTAGAGAGGTCTAAACAATCTACAATGTAAGGTAATCATGAATACTCAGGCCCACTATTGAAAGAACTAATAAATTAATAGATCAACTATCGAAATGACTCACACGCTTTGTGTGGGTAGCAATAGATTGAAATTAAAAGAAGATATTTTGAAAAGATAAAAAGTAGAGATACAAGTACTTAGAAGTAGGGCTTGTACTAATTAATTACCTTTTCGATTAATCAAACAAAATGATTGATTTATTAATTTCGATTGATTATAATTAAATAGTGCATTTATATATACCGTTAAGTCAGGTTTTAGCGAAATTGTCTGACATAAGACAGCAAATTTGTTCTGCTATGCAAGAAATTAGGAAGAAAAAAACCTTGTTGGTTTCGTAATCAAGTCTAAAAAATAATAATAATACTAGGGGAAATTATTTCAGTAGAAAAAATATTAATTATTAATAAAATAGAGAGAAAATTTTTTGAAACCTATCCTGAAATTTTAATAGAATTTTAATAGAACAAGCTAATTATAATCGAATAAAATTTTAAACGATTAATCGATTAATTATTATTCGTTAATTTCTGAAGCCCTAATTAAAAGTAGACACAATGGAAAGTAAAAATGATGAAAGTAGATAAAACAAATAGTAGAGATAAGGTCACACACATTATCCTATTGTCACGAATTCCTTTCAAGATTGCAAATTTGTGAAATAAGAATATTCCTCTTAACGCGAATGGTCAATAACTTTTTGTTCAGTTTGTATGACTATCAAAGTGATAGTGAAAAGAACTTTGTGATAGTTTTAGCCCTTAATTACTTTTACATATCTCATGACAATTACATACCTTTAAATCAAAATCCTTTTTTTTTTAGAATAGAGAGATTAGGAGGGGGATAGAGAAAGAGAGAGATGGAGAGAGGGGGCAAAGAGAAACATAAAGAGAGAGAGAGAGAGAGAGAGAGAGAGAGAGAGATGGTGATTTAAAACTAAAACAGTTACACCACTTAGTTACAGCCCTAAAACCGCCCTCGCAAATGCACATTAAAAGATACAAGGCCGGCCAAAGATTTGTAAATGTGATAAGGGAGGGAAGCGATGCTCATCTCTCGCCGAGGTCATGTCCACACTTCTCACTCGCTCACTGCAGGGTCTATGACCAGACGTTTGGGCTGGGGACACGACTGAAGGCTTCCAGACTGAGGATAACCGTTAGAGTTAGTAGATACCTTGTTTTCTTCTCAGGATAATTTGGTTGATTTAACAAGGGAGTCAACTCCTTGGAAATTGTGGTTATTTCCTAGATTTCTGAATTTATGTTTCACAATGGATCTTTCTTCTCCTGACTACTAAACTGCTGTCACAGTTTCTTCTAAGGTAACTTATAAAAAATTATATTTGAAAAGTAAATTTTACAACTCATTGGAAGATTCTAGTCTGGGAAATATAGATTTATATTTTTAAAAAACAACTAGATCTATACTTTCCCTGACAAAACGTTGAATATATATACAGAAAACAAGAAAGGCACGAAATTCTAAATGATTAGACATTAGGTCTTTGGAGTTTGTCAATGTCATTATTACGATGTATTATAATTTATAATAGAACTCCAAAACTATGTAACATATATAAAAACAAGTCATGTGAACAATTGTTATAAAACTATGTAACAGATATAAAAGGCTTAGACAAACATTTCTTATTCAATAACGCAGTTTGTGAATTTGTAAAATGGATTTTATTTATTGTATTTGTAAAATATAAAAACTGACATTGAAAATTTGAGACATGTCTAAAAACGATGATTAAAAATAAACAATCATAATGATATTTTTTAAAAATGTACCACATTGAAATGACTAGTAATTAAGATTTCTATTTTCTTATGACTTGTTATAATTTTGACATTTTTTTATTGACCAAGTTGATTTCTTTCTTATTGGATAATTAGTCTTGTTTCATTGCTGAGTTGTCAAGTTTTTGATGAGTAAGTTAAATGAGTCTTAAGTGGGTGAGTTAATAAAGTATATTTTGATTGAAATAATCACGTTTTTTTTGTTGTTGCTTTTTTTGGACTGATTTAATCTAGTCTTTATGTTAAAATTAAAAAAAAAAACGTAAAAAACCAAGTTTTTCACTATAAATCCTTTATATACAAGACATAACTATAAGGATGTTCCTTATGATACGAAAAGCAAAACAATCCGAAAACACAAAATTATAGTTTGTCTCGTAAAACGTGTTTAATATAATGCGCACCGATCGTGAATATATTTTAAAAAATAATGTCAATGTAATGCGCACCTTAATGAGCGACATGAAAGATTGTTGAACATAATACGCACCACAACACTCATCAAAAACATTAACATGGTACAAAGAGATTTTAAAAAATAATTTTATAATTCAATAATTCAATTACTGTCCATTCGATCAATGTGAAATTTCGATACATCATTTTTATCATCGGCATAAGTCTGCCTGCAAAATTTCAGCTCGCTAGCTTACGAGTAAGTGGGTTAAAAATCGATCCAAAGTCTTACGGCAAACAAGCACGCACGCACGCACGGTCGGTCGCACAGGCTCAGACACCACAAGTTAACATAACGGATTTTTAAAAAAAATATGAGAATGATTTTAAAGCATGTTAAAAATTGAAATACGTCAAGTTTATTAGTGGCTTCTTCAAAGACACAATAAGCCATGAGTTCCACATTCTGCGGTTGAAATACCTTTCAGGGTCCGTTGATAAAATCTGTGAGAACCAGTCTGAAAAGTGGGATACTATTTTATCTGAGACTGATTACCCAAAAGACGTGATGTACAAATTTTAGCTTAATTGTTATTATTGTATGCAGCAACTTAACTCATTTAATCTTTCAACTCAATATCCATATCTGTTTTCGTATCACGCTCTTGAAATTTTAACCTTGAACTATGATCCTTCAACTTTGATCCTTGAACTTTGATTTGGAACTCTGATTCTTGAGCGTTCATTCTGGGACAATATCGGGCACAGTAGATCAATATGAAAATGTTTGCATTTCTTTAAGTATGACACATGCACGTGAAATCAAATTCAGATTTAAAAAACTGCTGAACTGAGTCAACATTTCAAGTAAAATTGTACGACAAATCTGAACTTACCACGACTTCAATCTTTTCACTGACTCTACCCAATAGCCATACTTTGAACGGTAAGACAAAAATGACGTCAGTCTCAATAAAGATAGTGTATTGAAGTGGGCGAAGTGGTTTCTGGACATACAAAGAAAGATTGTACTATAAAATGGCATTAGAAACCTTAGGAGAGAGTTGGTCGTTAACATTGGAACTAAACTGAATCACTAACGTTTTGCGAAGTTGGCTGGTTGAAATGACGTAAAACAAATTGGTTCTGTTTGCATTAATCAATTGACCAGAATCAATGAAGAATATAAGATCAGGATATTTAGTCTTTAATCAGATACATTACTAGGGTACTTGTTCAGAATTAAAGATTTTTAATGTTTGGCTAAATGGTTGAATGTTAGGCTAGATGGTATAATGGTAGATTGTTAAACACTAGGCTAGATGGTATAATGGTAGATTGTTAAACACTAGGCTAGATTATCTAATATTTGACTATATTTAAACATTTTTAATGCAATAATTTTTTAAAGAAGGGAAATAACAGCCACTAGACTCCTTATCAAAGTCAATGGCGACCAGCTAGACCCCAGATTTCAAACTTTGTTCTGTTGGATCGTGTAATCAGATCGTCACATCAGATCGTCACACCAGATCGTCACATCAGTTCGTCACATCAGTTCGTCACATCAGATCGTGACATCAGCTCGTCACATCACATCGTCACATCAGATTGTCACATCAGATCGTGGCATCAGATCGTTGCATCAGATCGTTACATCAGATCGTGGCATCAGATCGTCACATCACATCGTCACATCAGATTGTCACATCAGATCGTGGCATCAGATCGTCACATCAGATCGTCACATCAGATTGTCACATCAGATCGTGGCATCAGATCGTCACATCACATCGTCACTAGGGCTGTCAATATTGTTGAAAAATGCTGCCCGGGTACCCGTCCAAAATTTGAACGGGTACCCGGGTTACCCGTTCGAAATGCCTCAAAATTTTCGTATTTTTTAAATGCCCGCTATTACTACCATTAGTCTTTTACTGCTTTGATTATTGGGGAAATGCACATTTTGATACGAGTCAACGATTGTAAAATGATGTCATTGAAATACTACTGTAGTACAGTGGTGTAAAAACAGTGAGCAGAGGGGTGGTAAGGTGATTTTTTGAGCGGGGGGGGGGGGGGGGGGGGTAATGG
>MUZC01004419.1:54686-69735 GCA_002072015.1 Radix auricularia | reverse complement strand
CTCTGGACGCATCACTAAAAGAGCTAGCAGTCACCTTTTTGGATGGCTTGAGGCGACGATTTGAGTTTGCGTTGGAACCAGATTCTGATATTTTTGAACCTATACCTTCTGCAGCTTGCCTGCTTGATCCTACCACTGTGTCAGCACTGTTCATTTCAGGAAAAGGGCATCTTCTAAGTGCAGCAAAACAGTTTGTGTTGCGAGAAGAAACTGCTTCAGCAGCAGCAGCCGCAGTAAGTGCACAGCTTGGTCAAGTGATTTCAGCTGCTGGTCAGCCTACTCCTAACCGAAATATCACTGCAACTGCGTCTCCTGATAGCGTTGGTTCAACAGCCCTGACTACATCTGGACCTCCTCTCAAGCGCTTCAAATCCCTGACGCAACACATTGCGAACACCCCACCCATCACTAATATTATATCTGCAGTTCGTGGGCCTGAAGACGAACTGGAAGATTATTTGTTGCACTATCAAGAAGCTGCCAAAGCAGTCAGTGAGGATGGCAATGGTTTAAGCTACTGGCAATTACAGAACGTTCAAAAAACGTTTCCGTTGCTTGCACCATTGGCCTTAGATATATTGACTGCACCAGCTTCGGAGGCTTACGTGGAGATAATTTTTTCTCTTTGTGGTGATTTGACTACTGGGAAAAGAAACAGAACTAATCGGAGTCTAGAAAAACGGGTCTTTCTCAAGCTGAACAGTCATTTGTTTTGACGCTTAGTCTTCAATCTTCAAGTGAACTGTTGTTACTTAGTTTAGTTAGTTCAGAGTTCTAGGTCTTAGAATGAATACATTTGTTTTAATTTTGACTTACGTATTTGGTTTCTTATTATTATTACGTTTTTAGTTGTTGCTGTTTTTTGTACATGCACTGCAAGTCTGCTAGTCTACAACATAGTCAAAAATTGAGTCTTGGCATTGGCACATAACACAATGTGATAGTGTGACTTATAATGTGACAATTGAGTGAATGGACTCAGTCTCAGTACACTGAGCTGTCATCTCTGTGACTACTATTATTATGCTTCAATTTGTTTCAACAATTGATCATGAACAATGATGTTATTAGTTATTGGTGTTTACAAGACTAAAACTAAAAGTGAAACTAAAATGTATAAGACGAAAACTAAAATTCAGGTGTTTTAGTTTTAGTCGACGAAAACTAAAACAAAAACTAAAATTGAGCTCAAAACTAAAACTAGACTAAAACTAAAATTATTACAGAAAAAACGAAATAAAAACTAAAACTAAAATAGGACCTGGGACTAAAACAACACTACTGACAACTGTTTTAATTAACTAAACTTATCAGGACTTGCCCCTACTTAGTGGACCCATACCCCAGTATTTATTTTTATAATACGGTACAGATTGTTCAAATGATTGAAATATGATTTTATAAATACAAAATTTTTTTAAAAAATTACCCCCCCCCCAGAATATAGCAGGTGTTTATTTCTTTTTAAGTATGTTGGGGATGGGATTGGAGACATATGTTAGTGTGGGGGGGGGGTAGATAAAAGAAATTGGCGCATCTCAATCGGTAACATAGATGAACGGCGTATTTCAAAGCCAAGGTCATTTCTAGCCATTCCTAGTTATCGCTCTTGTGTCCTATTTTGTGTCATACTGTGTCATACCCAACCCCCCACCATATATTTTCGTTATTATAGTGAAAATCATTCAACGATTAAAACATTTTTTAAAAAGTATTGTGGGGATAGGAGTGGAGACACGTGTGCGTCGGTTGGTGGGGGGGGGTTGGCTCGCTCTGTCGGTAACAACGATGAGCGGCGTATTTCAAAGCCAATGTGAAGGTCATTTCGAGCCCTTCCTAGTTAATAGTAGTTATCGGCGTTGTGTTTTATTTTCCTTAATTGAACAATTCAAAAAACAAAAACCATTTTGTTTTAAATGATTTTTGTATCATGTTCCTGGGAAAAAAAAGTATATAAGAATACTTTGTAGTTTATTTTCGAGACCGTGTTTTATTTCCCTTTAACACTTATTTCATTTTAAGCATTTTCATGTTAATACATATTTCACAGTATTTATTTCAAACGAAAAATTTTAATTTGATAAATTATTCTCGAGCCGAAATTTGAACACATAAGAGCCACAGTTTAAACACTGGTGGTAACGATATTGCAGTACCATTTTCACGGGTACCCGGGCGCCATTTTACTACCCGGGTAATTGCTCGTCAACGGGTACCCGGGTCCCGGGTACCCGTTGACAGGCCTAATCGTCACATCAGATTGTCTCATCAGATCGTGGCATCAGATCGTGGCGTCAGATCGTCACATCAGATTGTCACATCAGATCGTGGCATCAGTTCGTCACATCAGATCGTCACATCGAATCGTCACATCACATCGACACATCAGATCGTCACATCAGATCGTCACATCAGTACGTTACATCATATCGTGACATCAGATCGTCACATCAGATCGTCACATCAGATTGTCACATCAGATCGTGGCATCAGATCGTGGCATCAGATCGTCACATCAGATTGTCACATCAGATCGTGGCATCAGATCGTCACATCAGATCGTCACATCAGATCGTCACATCAGATCGTCACATCAGATCGTCACATCAGATCGTGACATCAGATCGTCACATCAGATCGTCACATCAGTTCGTCACATCAGATCGTGACATCAGATCGTAACATCAGTTCGTCACATCAGATCGTGACATCAGATCGTCACATCAGGCCTTGACATCAGATCGTGGCATCAGATCATCACATCAGATCGTCACATCAGATCGTCACATCAGATCGTCACATCAGATCGTGACATCAGGCCTTGACATCAGATCGTCACATCAGATCGTCATATCAGATCGTCACATCTGATCGTCACATCAGATAGTGACATCAGGCCTTGACATCAGATCGTCACATCAGATCGTCACATCAGATCGTGACATAAGATCGTCACATCAGGCCTTGACATCAGATCGTGACATCAGGCCTTGACATCAGATCGTCACATCAGATCGTGAAATCAGGACTTGACATCAGATCGTGACATCAGATTGTCACATCAGATCGTGACATCAGGTACTAGACATCAGATCGTCACGATCTGTGACATCATGCCTTGACATCAGATCGTGATATCAGATCGTGACATCAGATCGTCACATCAGATCGTGACATGAGATCGTGACATCAGATCGTGACATCAGATCGTCACATCAGATCGTGACATCAGGCCTTATCATCAGATCTTGACATCAGGTCGTCACATCAGATCGTGACATCAGGTACTTGACATCAGATCGTGATATCAGATCGTGACATAAGGCCTTGACATCAGAATCGTCACATCAGATCGTCACATCAGATCGTCACATCAGTTCGTCACATCAGATCGTGACATCAGATCGTCACATCAGTTCGTCACATCAGATCGTCAAATCAGATCGTGACATCAGTTCGTCACATCAGTTCGTCACATCAGATCGTCACATCACATCGTGACATCAGATCGTCACATCAGATCGTGGCATCAGATCGTCACATCAGTTCGTCACATCAGATCGTCATATCAGATCGTGACATCAGATCGTCACATCAGTTCGTCACATCAGATCGTCACATCAGTTCGTCACATCAGATCGTGACATCAGATCGTGAAATCAGTTCGTCACATCAGTTCGTCACATCAGATCGTCACATCAGATCGTCACATCGAATCGTCACATCACATCGTCACATCAGATCGTCACATCAGATCGTCACATCAGATCGTCACATCAGTTCGGCACATCAGATCGTGACATCAGATCGTCACATCAGTTCGTCACATCAGATCGTGACCTCAGATCGTCACATCAGGCCTTGACATCAGATCGTGGCATCAGATCATCACATCAGATCGTCACATCAGATCATCACATCAGATCGTGACATCAGATCGTCTTATCAGATCGTCACATCAGATCGTGACATCAGGCCTTGACATCAGATCGTCACATCAGATCGTCACATCAGATCGTCACATCTGATCGTCACATCAGATCGTGACATCAGGCCTTGACATCAGATCGTCACATCAGATCGTCACATCAGATCGTGACATCAGCTCGTCACATCAGGCCTTGACATCAGATCGTGACATCAGGCCTTGACATCAGATCGTCACATCAGATCGTCACATCAGATCGTGACATCAGGCCTTGACATCAGATCGTCACATCAGATCGTGAAATCAGGCCTCAACATCAGATCGTGACATCAGATTGTCACATCAGATCGTCACATCAGATCGTCACATCAGTTCGTCACATCAGATCGTGACATCAGATCGTGATATCAGATCGTCACATCAGATCGTCACATCAGATCGTCACATCAGATCGTCACATCAGTTCGTCACATCAGATCGTGGTATCAGATTGTCACATCAGATCGTCACATCAGATCGTCACATCAGATCGTCACATCATTTCGTCACATCAGATCATCACATCAGTTCGTCACATCAGATCGTCAGATGAGATCGTGACATCAGTTCGTCACATCAGATCGTGGCATCAGATCGTGGCATCAGATCGTCACATCAGATCGTGATATCATATCGTCACATCAGATCGTCACATCAGTTCGTCACATCAGATCGTCACATCAGATTGTGGCATCAGATCGTGGCATTAGATTGTGATATCAGATCGTCACATCAGATCATCACATCAGATCGTCACATCAGTTCGTCACATCAGATCGTGACATCAGATCGTGGCATCAGATCGTTGCATCAGATCGTCACATCAGATCGTCACATCAGATCGTCACATCAGATCGTGACATCAGATCGTCACATCAGATCGTCACATCAGATCGTCACATCAGATCGTTACATCAGATCGTCTCATCAGATCGTCACATCAAATCGTCACATCAGATCGTGACATCAGATCGTGACATCAGATCGTCACATCAGATCGTCACATCAGATCGTCACATCAGATCGTGACATCAGATCGTCACATCAGATCGTGACATCAGATCGTCACATCAGATCGTCACATCAGATCGTCACATCAGATCGTCACATCAGATCATGACATGAGATCGTGACATCAGAATGTGAAATCAGATCGTCACATCAGATCGTGACATCAGGCCTTGACATCAGATCGTCACATGAGATCGTGACATCAGGCATTATCATCAGATCTTGACATCAGGTCGTCACATCAGATCGTGACATCAGGTACTTGACATCAGATCGTGATATCAGATCGTGACATAAGGCCTTGACATCAGATCGTCACATCAGATCGTTACATCAGATCGTCACATCAGTTCGTCACATCAGATCGTGACATCAGATCGTCACATCAGTTCGTCACATCAGATCGTCACATCAGATCGTGACATCAGTTCGTCACATCAGTTCGTCACATCAGATCGTCACATCACATCGTGATATCAGATCGTCACATCAGATCGTCACATCAGATCGTCACATCAGATCGTCACATCAGATCGTGGCATCAGATCGTCACATCAGATCGTCACATCAGTTCGTTACATCAGATCGTGGTATCAGATCGTCACATCAGATCGTCACATCAGATCGTCACATCAGATCGTGATATCATATCGTCACATCAGATCGTCACATCAGTTCGTCACATCAGATCGTCACATCAGATCGTGGCATCAGATCGTGGCATTAGATTGTGATATCAGATCGTCACATCAGATCGTCACATCAGATCGTCACATCAGTTCGTCACATCAGATCGTGACATCAGATCGTGATATCAGATCGTCACATCAGATCGTCACATGAGATCGTCACATCAGATCGTCAGATCAGATCGTGACATCAGTTCGTCACATCAGATCGTGGCATCAGATCGTGGCATCAGATCGTCACATCAGATCGTGATATCAGATCGTCACATCAGATCGTCACATCAGATCGTCACATCAGTTCGTCACATCAGATCGTGGTATCAGATCGTCACATCAGATCGTCACATCAGATCGTGATAAAATATCGTCACATCAGATCGTCACATCAGTTCGTCACATCAGATCGTCACATCAGATCGTCACATCAGATCGTGGCATTAGATTGTGATATCAGATCGTCACATCAGATCGTCACATCAGATCGTGGTATCAGATCGTCACATCAGATCGTCACATCAGATCGTCACATCAGATCGTGACATCAGATCGTGACATCAGATCATGACATCAGATCGAGACATCAGATCGTCACCTCAGATCGTCACATCAGATCGTCACATCAGATCGTGACATCAGATCGTCACATCAGATCGTCACATCAGATCGTGACATCAGATCGTCACATCAGATCGTCACATCAGGCCTTGACATCAGGTCGTGGCATCAGATCATCACATCAGATCGTCACAACAGATCGTCACATCAGATCGTGAAATCAGATCGTCACATCAGATCGTCCCATCAGATCGTTATATCAGGCCGTGACATCAGATCGTCACATCCGATCGTCACATCAGATCGTGACATGAGATCGTCACATCAGATCGTCACATCAGATCGTGACATCAGGCCTTGACATCAGATCGTCACATCAGATCATCACATCAGATCGTGACATCAGATCGTCACATCAAGCCTTGACATCAGATCGTGACCTCAGGCCTTGACATCAGATCGTCACATCAGATCGTCACATCAGATCGTGACATCAGGCCTTGACATCAGATCTTCACATCAGATCGTGACATCAGGTTTGACATCAGTTCGTGACATCAGATTGTCACATCAGATCGTGACATCAGGTACTAGACATCAGATCGTCACGATCTGTGACATCAGGCCTTGACATCAGATCGTGATATCAGATCGTGACATCAGATCGTCACATCAGATCGTCACATCAGATCGTGACATCAGATCGTGTCATCAGATCGTGACATCAGATCGTCACATCAGATCGTGACATCAGGCCTTTACATCAGATCGTCACATCAGATCGTGACATTAGGCCTTGACATCAGATCTTGACATCAGGTCGTCACATCAAATCGTGACATCAGGTACTTGACATCAGATCGTGATATCAGATCGTGACATAAGGCCTTGACATCAGATCGTCACATCAGATCGTCACATCAGGCCTTGACATCAGATGGTCACGATCTGTGACATCCGGCCTTGACAACCAAATCGTTATATCAGATCGTGACATCAGGCCTTGACATCAGATCGTCACATCATATCGTCACATCAGATCATGACATCAGGCCTTGACATCAGATCGTGACATCAGATCGTCACATCAGATCGTCACATCATATCGTGACATCAGGTACTTGACATCAGATCGTGATATCAGATCGTGATATCAGATCGTGATATCAGATCGTGATATCAGGCCTTGACATCCGATCGTCACATCAGATCGTGACATCAGGCCTGGACATCAGATCGTCACATCAGATTGTGACATCAGGCCTTGACATCATATCGTGACATCAGATCGGCACATCAGGCCTTGACATCAGCTTGTCGCGATCTGTGACATCAGGCCTTGACATCAGATCGTGATATCAGATCATGACATCAGGCCTTGACATCAGATCGTGATATCATATCGTGACATCAGGCCTTGACATCAGATCATCACATCAGATCGTGACATCAGGCCTTGACATCCGATTGTTACATCAGATCGTGACATCAGGCCTTGACATTAGATTGTTACATCAGATTGTGACATCAGATCGTGACATCAGATCGTGATATCAGATTTTTACATATGATCCTGGCATCAGACCGCTGACAGGCGAAAACAAAGCGTATATCGATACCTTTGTGAAATATTTTAACACAGTTGTACATTTAATTAATCTAATGACAACATCAATCAACATCACTTTCATTCATGTTTATCTTATCAACGTCTTATTTAACAGTATTGATTTGATTTCTAAAGCAACTGTTTTATCACCTATTGCATCTCTCTTGGGCAGCTCTGTCTTTTCTTTACAAATGTTTGTTTGGTATAAATTTGAACTTGGTCTCTATTTAAAGGTGACTTATTAGTATTGACTCTGTCTAATAGTATTTCCATCTGATATTTCTTAACAGACAATTATTAGAGATTTGTTGACAAAATGTTTGCAAATAGTTTCAATAAATACTGAATAATAAAGTCAATTATTACTTAAGACTCCGATTATAAAGAATAGACTGTCACCCACATCAATAAAACATGAAATTTATAATTGATAAAAAAATAAATTTTCTGCAATGCTTATTTAAATAAATAAAATATCTTATGCAATACATAATTAAAAATACAAAATATTTTTTAAAATGCATAGTTAAAGAAATAAACAATTTTTCTTCAATGTATAATTAGCAAAATATTTTCTTATATTCTCCATGTATAAATAACGAAACAAAATATTTTCTTCAATGTATAATTAATGGGTAGCTTGAAGAAACCAGGAAAACCGACACTTTATCAACATTTCAAAATTTTAATGAGTATGCAGGACTAAACACAAACCATAGATAAGCGTGTGATGCATTAATCTTCTGTATAGAAGGAAGGTCTGCAACGATAAGATAAGATAAGAAACCAATTACTTTCTCTTTTTCTATAATAGTTTAGCCGCCCACTGTTAACATTCAAATACATTCATCTATTGTGATAGAGCTACCCACGTTTCTAATTTACAGCTGCGTCCTTCAAAAACATTGGTCCATTGTAATGTTGCTGACTTCCAGACTGCGTGGGCTCCCGAGATTGTGATAAACATATAGTTACTTCCTACCTCAGCCACTCTACTGTGATAAACATATAGTTACTTCCTACCACTGCCACTCTACTGTGATAAACATATAGTTACTTCCTACCACTGCAACTCTACTGTGATAAACATATAGTTACTTCCTACCTCAGCCACTCTACTGTGATAAACATATAGTTACTTCCTACCTCAGCCACTCTACTGTGATAAACATATAGTTACTTACTGCCACTCTACTGTGATAAACATATAGTTACTTCCTACCACTGCCACTCTACTGTGATAAACATATAGTTACTTCCTACCTCAGCCACTCTACTGTGATAAGCATATAGTTACTTCCTACCACTGCCACTCTACTGTGATAAACATATAGTTACTTCCTTCCTGCTCTACTCTCCCTGTGCACCGTATTCTATCAGCCGACGGTTAGTCTTTAATTGAACAGCTGTGATCAATAATAAACATTTCACCTGACCATTCCCTGGGCAGCCTGTGACGTCATGACTGGAGTGTCCAGGTCTAGCATCAGCTGGGACAATCATGACGGGGTGAGATATTGAAATGGACAACCGAGTTTTCACGTCAGATAAACGTGGTTCTTGAGACGTGAAATCGTTGTTCGGGGATTTCTTCTGACCACTGGTCATCTCGATCGTCCTACCTAATGGTGTAAACTCTTGCGGTTCAGTTCGCCAACAAAATCTGTTCCTTGCATTAGGAGATTGCTAATTAGGGTTGATGTTATTCTATAGATCAGAAAAAGAAAGCACAGTGGATATATTATGTAAACAAATCCATCGTCAATTATTTCTCCCGTTCAATTTTACTGACGTAAGTTACTTAATCTCAGTCTTTACATCTAGTGAAACCAATGCGTTGTCTTGCCATCTAGTGAAACCAATGCGTTGTCTTGCCATCTAGTGAAACCAATGCGTTGTCTTGCCATCTAGTGAAACCAATGCCTTGTCTTGCCATCTTGTGAAACCAGTGTGTTGTCTTGTCATCTAGTGAAACCAATGCGTTGTCTTGCCATCTAGTGAAACCAATGCGTTGTCTTATCATCTAGTGAAACCATTTGTATTTGGTCACGACCCTGCTTTTTCTTGTTTATCCCCCGTCTTTTTCTTTGTTACCCCCCTTCCATTTCTTGGTTACGCCCCTTCTTTTTTTGCATTTGATTGTGACTTTTAATCAGGCTTCCTCGTGATTGTTAGACCCCCCCCCCCCACCGTTTATATAAATGGCCGTGCAATTGTTTTGAATGTCATCCACAAAAAGAAAACGTTTAATTTTACTATACCATGACTGACTGAATCTTGAGTGATTTCATTGAGTCTGGCTATTATATCAGACCCATTCCTTGTCGGACAGTTCCTTTAACCAGTGTACTATATAAGACAGTTTTTTCCACATGTGTTCTCTATAAGACAGTTCCTTTCACGACTGATCTCTGTAAGACAGTTCTTTCCACAGGTGTTTTCTGAAAGACAGTTCCTTTCACAACTGTTCTCTATAAGACAGTTCATTTCACCAGTGTTCTCTGTAATACATTTCTTTCCATGGGTGTTTTCTATATGACAGTTCCTTTCACGACTGTTCTCTGTAAGACAGTTCCTTTCACCAGTTTTAACATTGAGACATTTCCCTTTAAGACAGTTCCCAGTAAGAGAGTTCACATTAAGACAGTTCCCAGTAAGACAGTTTCCAGTCAGACAGTTCCCAGTAAAACATTTCACAGCAAGACTGTTCACATTGAGACAGTTTCCAGTAAGATAGTTTCAGTGAGACAGTTCCAAGTTAGACATTTCCCGGTAAGACAGTTCACATTTAATCAGTTACCAGTAAGACGGTTCCCATTGAGACAGTTCCCAGTGGGACAGTTCCCGGTGAGACAGTTCCCAGTGAGACAGTTTCCAGTGAGACAGCAATCAATGAATTACTCCTAACGTCACAACGATCGAGCATCAGTAATTCGGACATCAACCTTTGACCCCCGCCAATAAATCTGGACGTCAGATTTGTTCAGTCCGTCTCATTCCGACATGATGTTCCACACACACACGCGTGGTTGATTGCTTCCCGATAAGTTCCGGACCGGGCCTCAGTTGTTCCCTGGGGGAATCACATCATTCAATGAACTTTCTAAAGCTACAGTTTTCTTAGCTTTCCCGCGGAACCTTTAATATACATATACAAGTATAATAAAACGTTTATTACAAGATTACATTCATCTCAAGGAAACCTGTCCTAAAGTCAACTTTGATACTCCTGTCCTAAAGTCAACTTTGATACTCCTGTCCTAAAGTCAACTTTGATACTCCTGTCCTAAAGTCAACTTTGATACTCCTGACCTAAAGTCAACTTTGATACTCCTGTCCTAAAGTCAACCTAACTACTCCTGTCCTAAAGTCAACTTTGATACTCCTGTCCTAAAGTCAACCTAACTACTCCTGTCCTAAAGTCAACATTAATACTCCTGTCCTAAAGTCAACTTTAATACTCCTGTCCTAAAGTCAACTTTAATACTCCCGTTCTAAAGTCAACTTTAATACTCCTGTCCTAAAGTCAACTTTGATACTCCTGTCCTAAAGTCAACTTTGATACTCCTGTCCTAAAGTCAACCTAACTACTCCAGTCCTAAAGTCAATCTAACTACTCCTGTCCTAAAGTCAACATTAATACTCCTGTCCTAAAGTCAACTTTGATACTCCTGTCCTAAAGTCAACTTTAATACTCCTGTCCTAAAGTCAACATTACTACTGCTGTCCTAAAGTCAACATTACTACTGCTGTCCTAAAGTCAACATTACTACTGCTGTCCTAAAGTCAACATTACTACTCCTGTCCTAAAGTCAACTTTAATACTCCTGTCCTAAAGTCAACATTAATACTCCTGTCCTAAAGTCAACCTTACTACTCCTGTCCTAAAGTCAACCTAACTACTCCTGTCCTAAAGTCAACCTAACTACTCCTGTCCTTAAGTCAACCTAACTACTCCTGTCCTAAAGTCAACATTAATACTCCTGTCCTAAAGTCAACTTTAATACTCCTGTCCTAAAGTCAACTTTAATACTCCTGTCCTAAAGTCAACCTAACTACTCCTGTCCCAAAGTCAACTTTAATACTCCTGTCCTAAAGTCAACCTAACTACTCCTGTCCTAAAGTCAACTTTAATACTCCTGTCCTAAAGTCAACTTTAATACTCCTGTCCTAAAGTCAACTTTGATACTCCTGTCCTAAAGTCAACCTAACTACTCCTGCCCTAAAGTCAACTTTAATACTCCTGTCCTAAAGTCAACCTAACTACTCCTGTCCTAAAGTCAACATTAATACTCCTGTCCTAAAGTCAACTTTAATACTCCTGTCCTAAAGTCAACCTTACTACTGCTGTCCTAAAGTCAACATTACTACTGCTGTCCTAAAGTCAAATTTACTACTGCTGTCCTAAAGTCAACATTACTACTGCTGTCCTAAAGTCAACCTAACTACTCCATTTACACTATAGATACAACACAATTTACATTATAATTATGACACCATTTACACTATAGATACACCACAATTTACACTATAGTTATGACACCATTTACACTATAGATACAACACCATTTACACTATAGTTATGACACCATTTACACTATAGTTATGACACCATTTACACTATAGTTAAGACACCATTTAGAGTAAATTATGACACCATTTACACTATAGTTATGACACCATTTACACTATAGTTATGACACCATTTACACTATAGTTATGACACCATTTACAATATAGTTATGACACCATTTACAATGCAGTTATGACACCAATTACTATATTGTTAATACACAATTTATGCTATAATTATGATACCATTTACACTATAATTATGATACCATTTACACTATAGTTATGACACCATTTACACTTATCGCAAAAAGAGGTTTACAAAAATGAACGTTAGAAATAACTTTTAACGTTTTCTAATGAAATATGGCGCTATTTAAAGCTTAATGAAAGATGGTGCCTTTGGCAGATTAATGAATTATGGTGCTTTTGGCAGGTTAATGAAATATGGTGCCTTTGGCAGGTTAATGAATTGTGGTGCTATTGGCCAGGTTAATGAAATATGGTGCTGTTGGCAGGTTGATGAAATATGGTGCCATTGGCAGTTTAATGAAATATGGTGCTATTGGCAGGTTAATTAAATATGGTGCCATTGGCAGGTTAATGAAATATGGTGCTATTGGCAGGTTCATGAAATATGGTGCTATTGGCAGGTTAAAGAAATATGGTGCTATTGGCAGGTTAATCTCATGATTAAACATAAATACGAGTTTTTATTCCATGGGAAAAACTGTTTCATGATTCATTTTTCCAGTGTTCCAAACCGTTATAGCGAATTGACAACACTAGAAATGAACACAGTGGATTAAATTGTCAACTACCAGGTCTGGACTTAAAGACTGACAAAAATTCCACCCATGACGTCATGCTGAACATCTCTCCTCTACGGGACACATATGTCACCAGCGAGTGGCCATTGGGACCAATTTCTTGTCGTTAGGACGACAGTCCAGTAGTGGGGACTGCCCGACACTCGCACTCAATTGATCCAATCGGAGTGAGACTGAATAACTCAATTCGAGGCTGAGGAATAACTCTTACGTACTTGGGATTTCAGGCCTAAACTTTATGTACTAAATACTAAACTTATACAAAATAACCTTTATATACTGCAGTATTTGGAAGAAACTTTATATAATGAGGATTATAGAAATAAAATGTATATAATGAGGATTATAGAAATAAAATTTATATAATGAGGATTATAGATATATAATGTATATAATGAGGATTATAGAAATAAAATGTATTCTACAGACTACAGAAATATGACCAACATACGTTATATAGATCTTATATTATTGATTGCAGATGCTTTTTCTATACTGAAGATAAGTGCGTCCTAAGCTTATCGATGGTTATGTCTTAACTCATACATCACAATAACCTCTAAATAATCAAGTATTTATAAATTAATTTCAATACTCTATACTCTAAAGATAATTGATTTTATTATTCAAGGAATGAGGATGGCAATATCGCTAGAATCGGCAAAATTAACTCCAGATAGAGTTGTCTTGCTGATCAGCTGTTATGGCTTGGCCTCCATACTTCAAAAGCCGTCACCCTTTACACATTGTAATGACCCATCAGAGCTCTTACGTGCTACAAAACAACCGTTATAAATGTTGTTGTTTTGACTCCAAGTAATGACGTCAGAGATGTCGTTAAACCCGAATTTAGAGCGTAAATCATTTTTTCTGAAGCCCCAAAGTTAAATTAAATTCTCTCAAAAGCAAAGTAAATTGACTCCCAGAACAAAACTGATGAGACACAATGCTAACGGATTTTTGTGTGTAGAAGATGTATACTTGATGTTATCACACGGTAGTCCCCAAAGTAATAAGACTTTTAGGTCTTATTTAATAGAGACCATGTTAGGTCTTATTTAATAGAGACCATGTCAGGTCTTATTTAATAGAGACCATTTTAGGTCTTATTTAATAGAGACCATGTCAGGTCTTATTTAATAGAGACCATGTTAGGTCTTATTTAATAGAGACCATGTTAGGTCTTATTTAATAGAGACCATGTTAGGTCTTATTTAATAAAGACCATGTTAGGTCTTATTTAATAGAGACCATGTTAGGTCTTATTTAATAGAGACCATGTTAGGTCTTATTTAATAGAGACCATGTTAGGTCTTATTTAAAAGAGACCATGTTAGGTCTTATTTAATAGAGACCATGTTAGGTCTTATTTAATAGAGACCATGTNGAGAGTTATTGGAGTGAGAGTTATAGGAGTGAGAGTTATAGGAGTGAGAGTTATAGGAGTGAGAGTTATAGGAGTGAGAGTTATAGGAGTGAGAGTTATAGGAGTGAGAGTTATAGGAGTGAGAGTTATAGGAGTGAGAGTTATAGGAGTGAGAGTTATGGGCGGGAGAGTTATGAGAGTGAGAGTTATCTGAGTGAGAGTTATTGGAGTGAGAGTTATAGGAGTGAGAGTTATGGGCGGGAGTGTTATGGGAGTGAGAGTTATGGGAGTGAGAGTTATTGGAGTGAGAGTTATAGGAGTGAGAGTTATGGGCGGGAGAGTTATTGGAGTGAGAGTTATAGGAGCGAGAGTTATGGGCGGGAGAGTTATTGGAGTGAGAGTTATAGGAGTGAGAGTTATAGGAGTGAGAGTTATGGGCGGGAGAGTTAT
>MUZC01004419.1:33883-54595 GCA_002072015.1 Radix auricularia | reverse complement strand
GAGAGTTATTGGAGTGAGAGTTATAGGAGTGAGAGTTATAGGAGTGAGAGTTATAGGAGTGAGAGTTATTGGAGTTAGAGTTATTGGAGTTAGAGTTATAGGAGTGAGAGTTATTGGAGTGAGAGTTATAGGAGTGAGAGTTATAGGAGTGAGAGTTATGGGAGAGAGAGTTATTGGAGTGAGAGTTATAGGAGTGAGAGTTATAGGAGTGAGAGTTATTGAAGTGAGAGTTATTGGAGTTAGAGTTATAGGAGTGAGAGTTATAGGAGTGAGAGTTATAGGAGTGAGAGTTATAGGAGAAAGAGTTATAGGAGTGAGAGTTATAGGAGTGAGAGTTATGGGAGTGAGAGTTATAGGAGTGAGAGTTATGGGAGGGAGAGTTATCGGACGGGGAGCTTTAAGAGTGAGAGTTATGGGAGTGAGAGTTATGGGAGGGAGAATTAGGAGAGGGAGATTTATGGGAGGGAGAGTTATGGGAGGAGAGTTATGGAAGTGAGAGTTATTGGAGGGAGATATATGGGAGGGAGAGTTATGGGAGGAATCGTTATGGGAGGTAGAGTTATGGGAGGGTAAGTTATCGGAGGGAGATTTATGGGAGTGATAGTTATGGGAGGGAGATTTATGGGAGGGAGAGTTATGGAAGGGAGAGTTTTGGGAGGGAGATTTATGGGAGGGAGATTTATGGGAATGAGAGTTATGGGAGGGAGATTTATGGGATGGAGATTTATGGCAGGGAGATTTATGTGAATGAGAGTTATGGGAGGGAGAGTTATGGAAGGGAGATTTATTGGAGGGAGAATTATGGGAGGGAGATTTATGGGAATAAGAGTTATGGGAATGAGAGTTATGGGAGGGAGAGTTATGGGAATGAAGGAGAATTATGGGAAATGAATTTTAAGATAAGTAAAATATACATCAGAATCGATTTTTTTAAGTTTCTCAAATAAACATCAAATTAATATAGATAATACCTTTTATGACCTCAAGAATTTAGAAGCATACACGATCAGGAACATGTCGGTATCATTTGTTGAATTTGTCAGGTCACTCTCTACACTCGTCTCTAGTCTGCCCTTTAAAAAAAATTCTTCTCTCTCTCCTTCTCAATACAATCTTACACAAGTTACATTCTTATAAATCCATATCGGGGATATACACGCTAAACTCTTTATACATGTTAGATCTGTGTTAGACCTCTTATTTAAGACCTGTGTTTTGTAAGATCTGTTATTTTAGACCTGTTATTTTAGACCCGTCATGTTGGCCTGCATTCATTTGAGGCTGTTTGTTTCTCCTCCTCAGTCAGATGACTCTATGTTGACCAACTGGCCTGCGGGGATAGGACTGGTCATTCTAACTGGACACCAAAGGTAGGTAGGTATGCTGAGAATAACAATAATTCCCAAAGATGGTTTAGAGATTTTTTTAGTCCCTAATATACTACGCTGTACACACACAAACACACACACACAAAACACACATGCACCAACAAAAACATACACATACACAATTTTACGATGTTGTACGACCTACGGTGTTGTGTTTATGGTCGTTCTCTGCTTGATGCTGCACTAAAGTAAAAAGGAACGTTTGTTGAATGGAAAGCACAGATGACAATGATAACCTGATGAAAGGGTCTGTGACTGAATATGGCACGATTGTGCTTCATTTAAAAACGTTCATTATAAAGATATTACAGGTGGTTCAAAATGATCGTGTGAGAATAAAAACAAACGTAGCTAGTATAAATAATAATTCGAGCTTGAGAAGTTATGCAGCACTGCTCCAGCAAGCAGGCCTCACAGCACTTATGTAAAAATATTTATTAGCGAGCAACAAAGCTCGCCCAAGGACATTCCGCCGTGGTTTCAGTAGTATGTTGTAGTTTCCCTCCAACAGCCGTTTCGATCGGTCATATATGTGAATCACGTCAAAGATACTATTTATTATAGTAATGATAAATAACCCGTAAAAACGAAGTTTTTTACTATAAATCCCAACGCGTACCGCTCAAAATAAAGTCTTGGAAAAAATGTATGCCCCAAAAATAACTCGCTTTGAACGTCCACGTAAACGTGTTCAATGTGTAAAAGGAAATTTAATTTTTCTGATTCGCTGTAGGAGTCTGTAGGAAATTGATGGACCAATCGCAATCGATGACCGGACAGAATACCGCCTTTTATTATATAAGGATATATTCAAATTAAAACATTTATATACTAATTGAAACGAATGACCTTATGGTGCATGTAACCTACGTTTCTTAGAGAAATGTTTAATTGTTAATTTGAAAAGTAAAGTTTGAGTAGACGTGTTTTAAAAAATGCCTTGAACGACTTAGTATTGATGACTGACAAACTGATTGAAAGTGATTGAAATATTACAGACGAGACTTTGGGTTTAAATCTTTTGATTTACGAAGCGTAATAAATTTCTGTTGTTTTTCTTTGTTGTTTACAACTCTATCAATACCGTAATTTAGTAAGTTAAAAGGCTGATGAAGTTAACTGGAATCTGATTATTTTTAGAGTACTAAAAATATTAGCCAAATTGTAGCAGACGAAAAGAAAAGGCCAGTTAGTGGACGTATGATTGAAAGATCAATGACATTTTCTTTTGTTCGGTCTGTTGTGTTTTGCCATCTTGTTTTTATCTCATTTATTTACCTTAAATTCCCTAAACAAATGTAACAGACTTTAATCCGGCGTTAATTCATGTCACTCACTGAACACTCCTTCCGTAATCTGATGGGCTGTTTACAAGTTTTGTTTCGTTATTTTTTTTGTTAGAAGCAAATTTGATTTCCAATTCTTGTTTTATTCAACCTCTGTAAGAGGTTCCAACAATAAAACCAAATTTGTTGACACGGGTTCTCAACTAAATGATACTGCAACACTCAGTCACCTCAATAATTGGTCAGATAAAACTTATCAGATCCCAGCATCTGTCTGCACGTCTGCTACTGTCTGTCGCATGTATGCATTTAAAGATGTTTATCTTGACGAAACGTTTAACTTAATTGTTTACAAACAAACATGTCAAGTCGAGTGAGAGACCGCGGGTTGGTATCGAATCAAATAGACGGATTGGTTAGTTTTAAACTCGATAAAAACATGGGGAAGTCGAGTGAGAGACCATGGGTTCAGGCAGTGGCGTCGCTAGGGGGGTGCGGTGGGGGCGGGCCGCACCGGGTGACACCATCAGGGGGGTGACACCAGATAGTAAAATTCTATATATTCCCGTTATTTGGCAATGGAAAACTCGGAGGAGTTCTATGGGTTAAATCATGACGGGGTGACACCAGGAGCTACCACCCCGGGTGACACCAACCCTAGTGACGCCTCTGGGTTCAGGGCCGGCTTTAGTGAACGGGAGGCCCTAGGCGAAGTGAATTTGGTGGCCCTAAGGGGCCGTCCATAAAGTACGTCAAGCTCCAGAGGGGGGAAGGGGTGTAAGTGTAAGAAAGTGTGACAATTTGTGACAGGGGGAGGGGTGTCCGGCCATGTGTGACGTCACGGTTTTTATATTAGATTTTATTTATTTTGTTAATTTAAAAAAAATAAAAATTGATATTTGCATTTGGCTTACAGAAAAGTAATCGATTATATTTTTTTTTTTTCTTCAGTCGTCTTTGACCTACATATTTATTACATATAAAAAATTATCCAAATCACCTAAATGTGAAAATATGAATCGCTGGAAATACAATCGTATCACTACTACAGGCAGTGCTTGCATTTGAAAACAAGTTAGAACACGTCATAGGCGACATTGAAACACGTCGTCTACTACATTTTGAAAAACGGGGAGAGTTTAAAGAGACGAGAACATCAAGTGACCCTCCTCAACATCTTAATATTCAGCAGTTAGAAGGCTTCACTTCTAATCGCATGCACTCACTTAAAGCACGGTTTGGAGAATTTCTCAAACGCATTCGTCTTTTTAAGTTCATAACCCATCCACACGAGTGTGCAGTGGACAGCATTGACCATTGAGTTGTATCCCGGGTGTCTTCGTCAGAAATTTTGAGCTCCGGGTTGCTGACCCGAAGGCCTCAGACATGTGGGTGAATAAGTTCAAGTCACTGAATGAAGATGTGGAAAGACTTGCACGATAGCCATCACTGTTGGTTAGCAATACAGGTGGACAGAAATGAATTTTTAAAAAAACTTCAACACGCAGACCAACTGATTGTGAAAACTTAGAACAAGCTTCCCGTGATATACCGCACACTGTAGCGTGTGAGTATTGTTGTACTGACATGTTGGGTTTTACGTAGGCATGTGAGCAATCTTTCTCACAACTAAAGAACATTAAGAGCAAACACCGATCACAAATCGTGCAGCACCATAAGTCGCATTAACAGCAACAGAATAACAATGTTATAAAAAGAATTCAGAGATATAATTATTGTACTTTTAGTGTTACACAAAATGCACACATTAACTTGATTTTGTTTGTTTGTTTTAAACATGATGTATAGCTCACACAGAATTACTTTTCAAAATATTTTGTGTCCATGGCTCTCTCAGACAAAAGGTTTCCCGAGCCCTGTCATAGACTTTAAACGAAAATCAGATTTTCGTGCTTGATGGCAGCAAAGCCTGCAGTAAATTGTGAATAATCCAGAAACCAGGCGATATCTCGTTTGATTGATATTATTACCTGACTGTTCATGCGTTCAGTCGTTCTTAAATAGTTTTTTAAAAAGTGTTTTTCAAAATTAATTTGAATTTCAAAAAACTTCTTTCCCCTGAAACAATAGAAATCGGAATTGTCAATGCTATACGAAGAGCATCGATTAATTGCATCTTTAAATGAACTTTATAATTCGATTGAAGGTCGACCATAAAATACGTCACGCTACTTTTGGCCATTTTAGACTCCCCTCTCCACCCTGTCACAAACATTAACAAATCTTTGACCCCCCCCCCCAACAAGGTACCTCACAATTTCAACAACAACAAAAAATGTTAACTCCCTCTTCCCTCCTCTCAGAAGCATGACGTACTTTAAGGACGGCTCATTGGCGTAAGGTCTTTAAGTCGATAAATAACGACTATTTCTTAAATTTTCAATATTGAAGAGATAATATAAAACTAAATATATGAAAATTTTAAAAAATGTTAGCCATGCCAAACTATTAATTATTTTAAAAATCCCTTATATTATCTTCACCAACGGCCCTGTTTTGGTCCGTCCGTCGGGTAGAAAAAATAAAACTAAAAGTGGGACCCACTTTAAGTCATGCCATCAAACTGAAAGTTTGCACACAGACTTGTGTCGCCCAACTATGCATTGCATCTAAATTTTAGATCGATCTAATGTACCTTAATTAAATTAATACAATTTTAGTTTATCTCTATATAAATGTGTTATTTAGCCATCTGTTATTGACATTCACGAGTTTGCCGGAGTTCACTCCAGCCAGGGTGACCACACCCCACCCGTCCCCTTCTTACACCAAGAGAGTTCAGTCACGTTCAGTCTGTAAATGTTTGTCGCGCGGTGCATATGATTTTGAATAGTATCAATACTTTTAGTTCTGTCTCATTTATAAGGGATTTATAGTCAAACACTTTGTTTTTACGGGTTGTTTTTATTTTAAAATAGTGCCCAGCTGATGTCGTTGCTTAGCTCTGAAAACGAAAAAACAATTATATACTCAAAGAAATCACTGAAGTTTCAGCTTAATTTCGTCAATTAATTTTATTGGCACAAAATTTCTACATTCAAATCCATGCTTACAGTCGCTTTTTTTGTATTTTTTATTTTGCGACTTATAGATCGAACAGATTTTAACATTTAAATGTTAATTCTTTTAAACAATTGATATTCAACAGTTGTATATTTCGTGTAAACTTAGGTGGTTCTGGTTGTAACTTAGGTGGTTCTGGTTGTAACTTAGGTGGTTCTGGTTGTAACTTAGGTGGTTCTGGTTGTAACTTAGGTGGTCCTGGTTGTAACTTAGGTGGTCCTGGTTGTAACTTAGGTGGTTCTGGTTGTAACTTAGGTGGTTCTGGTTGTAACTTAGGTGGTTCTGGTTGTTTTGACATGACCGTAGTTTGCTCTGTAAATATTTTTTTCTCTATGGGAGACCCCCATTAATCGGAGGCCCTAGGCGGCCGCCAAGTTTGCCTATGCCTAAAGCCGGCCCTGATGGGTTGGTATCGAATCAAATAGACGGATTGGTTTTGTTTTAAATGTGATACTGATCTAGAGTATTTATTGAGCGATTATGTTGTTTAAACATTCCTGAGAAGAAACTATATTAAATGAAAGTGTGTGTGTGTGTGTGGTGTGTGCGTGTGCGTGTGTGTATGTGTGCGTGTGTGTGCGTGTGTGTGTGTGCGTGCGTGTGTGTGCATGTGTGTGTGTGTGCGTGTGTGTGTGCGTGTGTGTGTGTGCGTGTGTGTGTGTGTGCGTGTGTGTGTGTGTGTGTGTGCGTGCGTGCTTGTATGTCTTTACAGCATACTAAAGTAGTCAGCCGAAACGTGTTGAAATTGTATTCTACGCTCCCTGGATTGTAAGTGGACAACAGGTCAACAGGGTATGAGTTAGCCTGACAAGATCTAACAAAACAGGTCAACAGGGTATGAGTTAGCCTGACAAGATGTAACAAAACAGGTCAACAAGGTATGAGTTAGCCTGACAAGATCTAACAAAACAGGTCAACAGGGTATGAGTTAGCCTGACAAGATGTAACAAAATAGGTCAACAGGGTATGAGTTAGCCTGACGAGATGTAACAAAACAGGTCAACAGGGTATGAGTTAGCCTGACAAGATGTAACAAAACAGGTCGACAGGGTATGAGTTAGCCTGACAAGATCTAACAAAACAGGTCAACAGGGTATGGGTTAGCCTGACAAAATGTAACAAAACAGATCAACAGGGTATGAGTTAGCCTGACAAGATGTAACAAAACAGGTCGACAGGGTATGAGTTAGCCTGACAAGATGTCACAAAACAGGTCAACAGGGTATGAGTTAGCCTGACAAGATGTAACAAAACAGGTCGACAGGGTATGAGTTAGCCTGACAAGATGTAACAAAACAGCGAACGGCTTTATAGACCCTTTGGATTTCACCGCAGCTAAGTTTTTTTTAAAAAATCGTTACATTCGTTTTATTTATGTGTTGTTTGTTCGTTGAGGAAGGTTCTTTGCCGAAACGTTCGCTGTTTTTTATGTCCTGTCAGGATAACTCATACCCTGATGACCTGTTTACCCTTTACTAACGAAAGTTCATTCTCTGTTGGGTCGAGCCGTTAGGCTCTTAGGACCCGGCTCAATTTTTCGCAGGCGAGCCTCATCAAGCGGGCATCGCCATAGAGGTAATCCTCTGCATGTACCGCACCTTCACCCTCCAAAACCCTGTCCAACTCGGGGCAACATTCTAGTACGTGGTCCACCGTTTCCTCAGGGCCGCCACACAGCCGACAGGCCAGTTCCCTCCTGTTGTCAAAATTGTACAGGTAGCTTCGTATTGGACAATGGTCAGATCTGATCAGTGTTATGAGCCTCTGACTACTATGTTCAAGTGTCCACCAGGGATCGCTTTTGCTCGGTCGTGGCTTTTTCTGATATACCTTTCTGGCCGTATTCCCATTTGCCAAGCCCTCAAGCCACTTCTCACGGAAATGGTCTTTTAGCAACGACTTGACCCCCAGTTGGGTCAAGGGCTTATCGGGTTGGGGCTGGGCTGCGCATGCCCTAGCCAGTGCGTCGACACTGTGTGATTGGGTCGTACCGCATTGTCCGGCCATGTACTGTAGGACTGCTCTGCCGCCACGCACCTACTATCTCCAAAATGACACCTAGCGTCTTGGCCTCCAGAGAGGATCGATCCAAGATCTCGAGCGAAAACCGAGAATCGGTGAAGACCACGACGGTCGGGAAACTCTTTCTCTTCGCTAGACGTCGGCGCACTTCCTTCAAACCCCTATGTATCGCTTCCAGTTCGGCTTCATGACTACTGTTAGTAGATCCACACGGCCCCGACAGTTCGACGCTGTCGGGTCCTGGCTGGGGGTATTGAAGGAGCACGCCGTATCCACTTCTGCCATCTCTGAAACGTGAGCCGTCCGTAAAGACTTTTACCACGCTGTCTCCATAGGCCTCGATTGTGCGCAGAGTCTCGTCTCGCAAGAGCTCGACGGGACTGGCTCTGGTCACCGCGGCATTTGCCAGTGTCAAAGGTATTTCAGGCGGGTCAAAGCTTTCATGTGGCCCTCGAACAGGGACCAGTTGCATTCGTTCCCTGTGCTTGGGTAGGGGGACTGAGTCTTCTAGTTCGTAGATCGCGTCCATGAAGGAGGGTCGCTTCAGCCTTGTCCTCTAAACCCATCGGTCTTGTAATTGGTAGCAGGGTTCGTCATGCTCCAACCTACGGTATCGCTCAACCGTGGTCATGATTGCCTTTTCTCGCCTTATCGCCAGGGGTTCTACGTTTGCCATAATTTCTACCGCAGCGGTGGATGTGGTACGTAACGCCCCGCACATGAACCGTAGAGCTTGGTTCTGTAATCGGTCCAGTCCCTCTAGAGCCGTAAGGCTCGCAAAGGCCTGGACCGGGAGGCTGTAGTCAATAGCACTTCTCACGCTACCAAGATAGAGAGCTCTTAGTAGTCTTGCGTCTGCGCCCCAACTCGTGCTAGCCAGTTTCTTCACCCGGGACAATTTAGCTGTGGTTTTGGCGCAAAATTCACGTACATGATTATGCATCTGGAGTTTCTGGTCCAGCTTTATACCCAAGTACGTTGGTGTCCGGTCCCAATTTAACCTCTTTCCGCAGATCTGAAGCACCACCTCGTGCTTCAGCGCATTCCGTCCATTCGTGAAAGTGGAATGGACCGTTTTGTCCGTATTGACTTCAGGGCGCCATTGGTTGGCGTAATTTTCAATACGATTCAGATCGTTCTGCAGCCGGTTCTGCAGTGTTGCAACGTTTTTTCCGGAACTCCATATCACCAGATCGTCAGCAAAAATGGCATTCTGGGACTCGAGAATGTCTTGTAGGTCGTAAACGTAGGCTAGGAACAATGTACAGCTAAGCGTTGAACCCTGTGGGAGCCCATCTTCCAGTCGTGCCTCGCTGGGTAGCGCTTCTCCAAGCCGTGTCTTAATCGTTCGGTCCGTGAGGAATGAGGAACGATTTTATCCAGCTGTACATTTTAGCAGTGATACCTAACTGCTGCAATTTGTATAGTAGCCCTCCACGCCACACCTTATCGTATGCCTGCTTCAGATCGAAGAACACCGCAACCGTGTGGTTCTCATCTGGAGTTCGTTTGTCATGGTCTGAATTAAGCGTAGTGCTTGGTCCATCGGGTTGCGTCCTTTACGGAAGCCACCCTTTGCCTTCGGAATGCTTTTGGTCTTTTCGAGGTACCAATAAAGCCATGTGTTCACTAACCGTTCTGCCACCTTTCCCACACACGACGTGAGGGAAATGGGCCGTTAGCTAGACGGGTGTTCGCCCGGCTTTCCTTCCTTATGTATAGGGGTTATTATGGCCTTTTTCCACAGCTTCGGCAGTGAGCCTGTAGTCCAGGTTCGGTTGATAAAACTGAGTAGTTTTATCCGGCCTGTCTTTCCCAGATGCTTGAGCATTTCGTTGTGAACCTTATCTGGCCCTGGTGCTTTACCAGCTTCGCACTTGTCAAGTGCAGTTTGCAGCTCTGTCATTGTGAAAGGTGCCGAGAAAACCTCGCTGAGGGCCCGTGCTTTGTCTCCGGGAGCCCTCCTTTCGCATTCGGTCGATCGTTTGGCTAAAGTAGCCCCTTTACTAATTTATAGGCCTGATTTCAGTCTCACCCCCATTTTGTTCCATGGATGGTAACTGGCTCCTTTTTTTTTGGGGGGGGGAGTTAAAAATTAAATTTAAAATTAAATTAATTTAACACTTCTGGGTCTCCAGGGGGCTATATTTTTTTTAAAATTTAAATTATTTTAATTTTTTTAATGAGCCATATCATGACCAAACATAGGAAATAAAAACTTGATAACCAATTTTACTTACGCCACTGAATTCCTTATGTTCATTCCTCCGGGGCCGGGGGCACCCAAATTACATTTTTCGTAACGCATAGAGATGTAATTCCTTATTCAATTTTACACGATTTTGAGATTATAGAAAAATTGAATTCTTATGAAATTTGTTACAATTATTAGTTGTTTCGAATTTTGCATCTTGCATATATGAGCTGGGGGCCCCCTCATATCTCTTACAAAACGTTTAAGATTAAAACTTCCATTCAATTATATAACATCTTAACAAATAATGACACATATTTCCATTATGATCGGGATTGAAATGAAAAGTATTTCAAAATATTTAATGCATTTCTTTGACCATGGGGCCCTTAATATAGTTGTTTCCTTGTATAAACTGTATAAAAAGAATTTAAGCGTCAGGTACTATGTGAATGAATGGATCTTGACCAAACTTGGTATAAAAAACTTGATAGCCAATATTAAAATACTTTTCCGAATGGAACTCCTGAGATTCTTTCCTTCATTGCCATGGGTCCCATATCTTTTTAATTTTGCAAACGTTTGATATTTCATTCCCCTTTCCATTTTAAACGGTCTTGACAAATGTTGATAATATTTCCATCATGATCCAGATTGTAATCAATGTTTCGAACTTAAAATCTTGCTACCATTGGGCCCGGGGTACCTTAAAGTTTTGCTAAAGTTTTGCTTCTTGCAATATAAATATTATTTATTCTACATTTTAAAAATTTTGGAAAGGTTTTGAATACATTCTGGATAAGCTTTTGGTATAAAAACGTGGAGCCTTGGGGACAAAATATGTCATTTTCCTACATAAAATATTTAAAAAATTGCTGGGTTGACGGATGAATCTCTACTTAACTTGGTACATAAATACTTGATGACTAATATTAAAGATAGTCTTGAACATTAAACTTCGAATATGTTTTACTTTTTTCAGGAGGGCCTAAAATATTTTATTATTGTTGTAAATTTTTAAGATTTGTTTTCCACAATCAATTTTACACGATTTTGATTGCAATATATGCGGACTTTGAAATTTACATCTTGCGCAATTTGGGACGCCGGAAAAATGTATGTATTTTTTTATGCGGAGATATGATGTTTTATCCAAACTATTGCCCTGATAATTTGCTAAGTTGTTCCGGACAATGGTAATACATTTTTAAAAAGTATCACTTATTTTAGGATCGGACTCATAAATCGCGTTTTATGTAAGCTTTGAAAGTATTATTTATTTATTGCCACGAAATTTGGTAATTTTCAAAGTACATTTTCGTTAAGATTTTCTGGCATAATTTTTTTTAAAAAGTACCCCTTATTGATTTATGTGAATGTATTCTTTAATCTTGAGATCGTTGCAACGCGCGACGGGTCAGCGAGTATATTACAATGATTGCATGAATTGTTTAAACGAATTTTAATATCCTTTTCAAAAACCCATATAAAAAGTCTATTACATTTTATAGTTTATGTTGAACCCAAGTATTGACCAGTGCCCAGGATTCTATACGCGATGTAAGTAACATAATTCGCTATTTAGAACATGGATCCAGGTGATCATCCTTAATTCTTTTCCTATTTATTCTGATAACAAACCCGTACGAGTTAACTTTTAAATGATCAAAGACGAGCTCTCTTAGAATTGTCGTGCCTCGGGTGGTGTTAATGTCTACCAGTGATCTAAGAGTTCGGGTCTAATCAGTGGACATCTATTGGTCATGCTCAAAGATGTGCAGATTTGAATTTAAGATTTAACTTATGAAAGAGTCGCAGTTCACAATTTATTTTCAGGATGCATCCAAAGATTTTCTTAAAGTGCTTATGAACTAGAGGAGCTGATTTTAGGGATTTGAGTTTAACAGAATAATAAATGTATACATAATAATGTTATAAACAAATTCTTTGATTAAATTAATAGTCCTCCTTTGAAGTTATTCCTGTCATACGATCCGATTCGCTCATCGTTTTTCTTTATGTCTATATTATTCTCAGTTCAGCATTTGAAAACAAAATCACTTTCCTCCGACACCGAAGCCAAAACAGGGGCTTGCTAATAGAAAACTGTATTGAAACTGTTTGGTGTCTATGTTGTATTCAAACTGTTTGGTGTCTCTGTTGTATTGAAACACTTTGGTGTCTATGTTGTATTGAAACTATTTGGTGTCAATGTTGTATTGAAACTATTTGGTGTCTATGTTGTATTGAAAATGTTTGGTATCTATGTTGTATTGAAACTGTTTGGTGTTTATGTTGTATTGAAACTGTTTGGTGTCTATGTTGTATTGAAACTGTTTGGTGTTTATGTTGTATTGAAACTGTTTGGTGTCGATGTTGTATTGAAACTGTTTGGTGTCGATGTTGTATTGAAACTGTTTGGTGTCTATGTTGTATTGAAACTGTTTGGTGTCTATGTTGTAATGAAACTGTTTGGTGTCGATGTTGTATTGAAACTGTTTGGTGTCTATGTTGTATTGAAACTGTTTGGTATCTATGTTGTATTGACACTGCTTGCCGTCCATGTTGTAATGAAACTGTTTGGTTTCTATGTTGTATTGAAACTGTTTGGTATCTATGTTGTATTGAAACTGTTTGGTGTCTATGTTGTAATGAAACTGTTTGGTGTCTATGTTGTAATGAAACTGTTTGGTGTCTATGTTGTATTGAAACTGTTTGGTGTCTATGTTGTATTGAAACTTTTTGGTGTCGATGTTGTATTGAAACTGTTTGGTGTCGATGTTGTATTGAAACTGTTTGGTATCTATGTTGTATTGACACTGCTTGCCGTCCATGTTGTAATGAAACTGTTTGGTGTCTATGTTGTATTGAAACTGTTTGGTATCTATGTTGTATTGAAACTGTTTGGTGTCTATGTTGTAATGAAACTGTTTGGTGTCTATGTTGTATTGACACTGCTTGCCGTCCATGTTGTATTGAAACTGTTTGGTGTCTATGTTGTATTGAAACTGTTTGGTATCTATGTTGTATTGAAACTGTTTGGTGTCTATGTTGTAATGAAACTGTTTGGTGTCTATGTTGTATTGAAACTGTTTGGTGTCGATGTTGTATTGAAACTGTTTGGTGTCTATGTTGTATTGAAACTGTTTGGTGTCTATGTTGTATTGACACTGCTTGCCGTCCATGTTGCACGTGTAAAATTGCAAAATCATTTTCCTAACAATTTAACCTCCAGCTTCATGGAAAGCCGTAATTTAGTTTTGTTTATGGCGTAGTTTTCTATTGGAAAACAAACTTCATCTAAGATAGAGTAAAAAAAAAAAGTTTTGATTTATGTGATTAGAGAAGCTCCGTGACAATTTTTATTTGAGATGTCACGATAAGAATGAAAGTAAATTGTACGGCCCAACGGACAGTGGTGTGGGCGTGTGTCTGAGGGTGTGACATCAAAGTACTGAATGCTTCCGAGGTAAAGTGAGGCCAGGTATTTGGGTGGAACTTTACCAAGCATTATGATGATTCAAAATGAAAGGATACATTCATTGCGAATGCTTGAATTAAGGTGTGCATTCATCTAAAGTTGTTTGAGGCAAAATTTACAATAAATAAATAAAATAGGAATTCTGACCCCCCCCCCCACGGTCTCTCTGTTGGAACCTTCCATATGGCGTAATCCACATGTTACCTGTATGTCATTGACTACAAGGAAAACCTAACGCTATTTAACGCATCACTGAATATTTTCTATGAACTTTATTAGGTTAGAAAGAGACTTAGTGAAAGTTTTACTTTCGGTTGACATCCGAAAACTGGATTTGCAGTTGTGTGCCATTACCGTAAGTGCCCCAAAAAGAGCGTTCTATATCAAAAACCGAAATCCACTCTCAATTACTTCGAAAGTCAAGGCGAACTTTAAGAACTTGGATTCTTGTCAAACAGAATTTTTTTTGTAAATCACTTAACCTAATCCCCTCTGAAGACGATTATATATTTGGATTAGTTTGCCATTCAAAATGCGAAAGATTAGATGCTCTACTATTGGTCTTCAAATTAAAATACGACATATAAGGCTTGGCTAAGAGTTCCATGGACAGTACAAGTCTGTACAATACGACATATAAGGCTTGGCTAAGAGTTCCATAGACAGTACAAGTCTGTACAATACGACATATAAGGAAGGCTTGGCTAAGAGTTCCATAGACAGTACAAGTCTGTACAATACGACATATAAGGCGTGGCTAAGAGTTCCATAGGCAGTACAAGTCTGTACAATACGACATATAAGGCTTGGCTAAGAGTTCCATAGACAGTACAAGTCTGTACAATACGACATATAAGGCGTGGCTAAGAGTTCCATAGGCAGTACAAGTCTGTACAATACGACATATAAGGCTTGGCTAAGAGTTCCATAGGCAGTACAAGTCTGTACAATACAACATATAAGGCTTGGCTAAGAGTTCCATAGACAGTACAAGTCTGTACAATACGACATATAAGGCTTGGCTAAGAGTTCCATAGACAGTACAAGTCTGTACAATACAACATATAAGGCTTGGCCAAGAGTTCCATAGCCAGTACGAGTCTGTCTCTTTATTGCCAAGAATAAAATTATGATTTTATGACGTGTGTAAGTAACTGTAACTCTCTAACCGCCGTATCTCATGGCTCGTTAAATAATCTCTAAACAAGAGCCTCGTGGAAAGAACGAGTTAATGGAAGTCCTGATACCAATTGATATGAAATCTCATTAAGCCAGATGCGAATTGACTTAACCCGAGCCTGAAAGAGTGCAGCAGGGCCAATAAGGGCCAGGTAATATCCTCTTCGATTACGTGTCATTCTGACAGACCTTGCACTGGGAGAATGACAGTGGTCTATGGAAGCATACCGTGCCGTCCATTAACGACATAGTAGAGAGCAAGAGACAATAAAAGTTCATTCAATAAATGAATACCACGGTCTGAATGACAAACATAATACAAAACTAATTGACTTTGATTCATGATGATAATCCGGCATCCTTCCGTCTCGCGAGACGATGGTGCATCACCGTTGGGTTGGGTTGCATTTCCTCGCGTGACTGTGCAGTCCTATCCTTGAGTGACAGTCTTTGCCACAGTTTTTACACACGAGTTCTGTGCTTCCAAATGTTTTGGCCTTTCTCCTAGCTCTTCTGTCTGCAGCCTCCTCCATTCTTCGCTCCTCGGCTACTATGACGCCCTCTTTGACAACTGTGCGCCACGTAGATCGGTCTTCTGCCTTACACTCCCAGTCACTTGTATGTATTTTGGCTGCTTTCATGTCCCTTTGACAGACATCTTTAAATCGCAAGCGTGGGCGACCTGTTTTCCTCTTTCCTGAAGCAAGTTCACCATATAGGAGGTCCTTCGGGATGCGGCCGGGGCTCATTCTTTTGACATGTCCTAGCCACCTCAGGCGTCTTTCACTAAGAATTGAGAACATGCTTTGGGTATTGGCACGCGTTAGTACCTCACTATTAGGCACTTTTTCTTGCCATTTAATACCAAGGATGCGGCGCAAGCATCTCAAATGGAAGCTGTTAAGCTTACGCTCTTGTGATGTATAAGTGGTCCATGTCTCGCTCCCATATAGTAGTGTACTGATGACACAGGCTCGATAGACGCACAGTTTGGTTTTCTCCGTTAGCTTGGTGTTTTGCCAGACCCGCTTATTTAGTTTAGCCATTGTTGCGGCTGCCTTGCCAATTCTGCTGTTTATTTCTTCTTCAATGGACAGTGTATTGGAGACCTTGGATCCCAAGTAGGTGAAGCTGTCCACAACCTCCAAGTTTTCATTATCGATATTTATGGTAGGAGGAGGTCGAGTGTCTTGGGCCATGATGTTTGTCTTTTTCAAGCTGATTTGCAGACCAAATTCTTTGCAGGCATTGGAGAAGCTTGACACGAGTTGTTGCAAACCAGATTCTGTATGTGCTGTTAGTGCCGCATCATCCGCAAATAGTAGCTCTCGAATTAGGACATCCGTCGTTTTGGTCTTGGCTCGGAGGCGGGCAGTGTTGAAAAGTCCTCCATCAGCTCTGGTATGTAACCAGATTCCCTCACTGCTATCCTTGAATGCGTATCGAAGAAGTACAGAGAAGAATATTGCGAAGAGTGTTGGTGCGAGTACACAACCTTGTTTAACTCCGCTGCTGACAGGGAAGGCCTCTGACTTAGCTCCATCGAACTGTACTGTGCCAAGCATATTTTCATGGAACTGTCTGATGATGGCAAGTAGGTGAGGGGGACATCCAATTTTTGCCAGTATTTGGAATAGCCCGTTGCGACTGACTAAGTCGAAGGCTTTTGTAAGGTCCACAAATGCAATGTATAGTGGCATCTGCTGCTCTCTGCATTTTTCCTGGAGCTGTCGTATGGAGAACACCATGTCTATGGTAGACCGACCGGACCGGAAACCACACTGAGATTCTGGATAGACGCGGGATGCTAGGCTTTGTAAACGTTTTAGTATAACGCGGGCAAAGGTCTTTCCTACAATACTAAGGAGTGAAATGCCGCGATAATTATTGCAATCACTCCTATCACCTTTGTTTTTATATAGTGTCACTATATTTGCATCCTTTAGGTCTTGGGGGATGTAGCCCTGTTCCCAGCAGAGGGACAGAATCTCGTGCAATGGTTGGAGTAAAGCTGTCTTGCCACTCTTTAGAACCTCTGGTGGTATTCCATCATTCCCAGGCGCTTTTCCACAAGCTAGACTGTCAATTGCTTTGCTCAGCTCTTCCTGTGTGGGCACGACATCAAGTTCTTCCATGAGTGGCATATCTGGGATGTCATCTAGAGCGGTGCTGGAGACTGTGGTAACTGTTGAATACAATTCCAGATAATGCTCAACCCACCGTTTTAGCTGTGCTGCCTGGTCTTGAATAATTTCTCCATTTTTGGACTTTAGGGGAGCAGCTTTTGACGTCAAGGGGCCCGTTGCCTTTTTGATGTTTTCGTACATGACTTTTGCATTGCCCATGTCTGCAGCTGATTGTATACTGGAACAGAGCTTAAGCCAGTAGGTATTGACACATTTACGTGCAACCTTTTGGGCAAGTGACTTAGCTGTTTTTAAAGCATGCAAATTGTCAGGTGTAGGCTTTTCCTTGTAAGCCATAAGAGCTTTCCTTTTTGCTTCAGTGACGGGTTTCATCTCGTCCCAATGTTCATCAAACCAGTCCGTGTTTTTGTGAGATTTTTTGCCAAAGGCTTGTATTGCGGATGTATAGATTGTGTCTCTCAGTTGCGTCCATTTGGAGTCAATGGTGACGCATGGGGACATCTTTGAGAGACTTTCCTTCACCTTGTCTTTGAACAGCTGCGCTATCGCAGGGTCTTTCATGCAGGAGGTATTGATGCGTGGACTTCCCTTTTTCTTTGTGTGGTACGAGTTTTTCCTCATTATTCGTACTTTGCTGGCGACAAGGGAATGATCCGTGTCACAGTCGGCACTGTGATAGCTGCGAGTGAGTAGGACGCTAGCTAGTTGTGCACGCCTGGTGATAATGAGGTCCAGCTGGTGCCATTGGTGGGATCGAGGGTGTCTCCAAGATACTTGATGTATATCCTTGCACTTGAAGAAAGTGTTGGTCACACACAAGCCTCGTGAGCAGCACAATTCCAGAAGCCTTTGTCCATTTTCATTTAACTTTCCTCTTCCAAATAGTCCAAGGCAGGTGGGCCAGGCTTCGTGGTCGCTCCCCACTCTAGCATTGAAATCTCCTAGGAGATAGATTGCCTCGTCTTTGTGGATGCCGGCTATTGCCTGGTCTAACGCTCCATAGAACTGGTCCTTCTCTTCCGGAGTTGAATAGAGTGTTGGGGCATACACACTAAGAATGTTTGCTGGGCCCGCAGTTGTTCTGAGTCTTAGAGTGAGGATCCTCTCCGTGCCTGATGACGGTGGTTCAATGGATGGTAGAAGAGTGTTTTTAACAGCGAAACCCACACCGTGCTGTCTAGGTTCGTCTTTCGGTCTGCCTTGCCAGAAGAAGGTGTAATTGGCCTCTTTGAGTGAACCGTTGTCTGGGAGCCTGGTCTCCTGAAGGCATGCTATGTCAATCTTTAGCCTTTTAAGTTCTCTATCGATTATTCCTGTCTTCCGTGTGTCGTTTATGGACTGCAGATCATCAGTGATGCCGGGACACATAGTCCTCACGTTCCAGCTAGCGATTCGAAGAGCTGGGGTCTTCTTTTTCTTTTTTGTATTTCTTGGTGCAGGGCTTAGTGGCCCACTTGTTGAGTGGTACTCTAATCTCCACGCACCCAGTGGAGAAGGCAGGCCATGACGGGATAGCACCTATTTGACTGGGGGCTGCCCAGTTTGATGATATGGCGCACTTAAAATACACTTTTCTTTCATAAGGTGGTCGAGTTTCATGCGCGCCCGGCTAGTTTAAAGAGAACACGGGTTTGAAACTCTGTTAAGGCAGGGATTGTTCCCGTGGGTAGGGGTATACCAAGAGACAACATAGCTCCCATGGGTACTTGACATGAGTTAACAATACAAAAGCAACACACTTTTGCCTGTTAAAGCTTAGTCACTTGCCAATGATTGTGAGTAGGACGCAAGAATCATCTGCTAAGAATGAGTACCCGTAATGTTTACAATAATTAAATAGATCAATTGGTCTTAATCTTATATATATAGATGGACACTCTCTTTTTGTGTGATTGTTGAACACTCTTTTGGTGTGACAGTTGAACACTCTCTTTATATGTGACTGTTGAACACTCTCTTTTTCTGTGACTGTTCAACACTCTTTTTGTGTTACTGTTGAACACATCTTTTTTGTGTGACTGTTGAACCAAGAAACTTCCAATTTTTGCGTGACTGTTGAACCAAGAAACTTCCAATTTTTGAGTGACTGTTGAACCAAAAACCTTCCAATTTTTGTGTGACTGTTGAACCAAGAAACTTCCAATATAAACAAAATAAAGCAAATCAAAAAAAAATATAAACAGATGAAGAAAAAAAAAGTCATTATTTTGTATGACGTCATTTAAGTCATGTAGGTTTATAATGGAACATTAAACTTATAATGTATTGAGTTTAAAGAACCAATTTCTTTGATTTCAATAATTCTTACAGCACCTTGTCGTATTAGGGCTGTTTGTAATGGTAGTCTTCTTAAAGCTTGTTGATCTATTGAGGACTAACGCTCCCATGTTAAGATAAAAAAATATTAACAACAAATAATAAAAAATATATAAGCCACTAAAACACTTGAGCCCTTCAGTCGTATTCCTGTATGGGGCCCTCCATAAAGTACGTCACGCTATTTTTGACCATTTTTAATTCCCCCTCCCCCTGTCACACATCTCGGACATCCCCCCCCCCCCAAGTACGTCACATTTTGGTACAAAAACATATTTTTTATTAACAATATAATTAAAATTTAACATAAAATACCGTGACGTCACACATGGCCGGACACCCCCATCACAAACTGTCATTTTCTTACACCCCCTGCCCCCTCTTGAGCGTGACGTACTTTATGGACAGCCCCTATAATCATTATACCTTAGAGCCCTTTAAAATAAACTATATCCTAGTTTTGTATCTAGTGTCCTATTTTTGTTAAAAAAGGAAAATGAAATGATAAACACAAGAATTATTATTTATAGTTACCACTAAAATCGATTAAATCTACAATTAGTTTTGATTATAGCTACCATTGGTGTCATCACAGTTGGTGTTCATTGTAGTTACCATTAGTTTCAAAGCACAATAATTGTTAATATAACTGCTGCCCATCATCGGGGACACCCAAATATGGATTTATTTTTTACTTTCACTTTGTTAGCCAATCAGAAGCTAATCTCGCCTGAGCACGAGAACACCACGTCAGATCGTGACAACGTTATCATGTCCGCAACCAGGAATCGATCGCAATCACTGTCAGCCTGGATGCCAACCAGCCAAATAGAACAGTGTCATTGTGGATTCAACCACCATCTCAACCATCCGCGGTGTCATTGATATGTTTTCCATTGATTCAACGTCTAATTTGTGAGGAATGAAAAGCCATTAGCTTTATAGATTTGAGGCACCTAAAATTTAAAAAAAAAAAAAAAAAAAAAAATATCTTCTCATCTCTGTTACAGAACCTGCTTCTAAACAGAAGATTATTGCGTCCTACTCTTATCTATTGTTTGTGTTTAGTGCTGCATTTTTATTAGATATTTAAATGATGATATAAGTGTTGGCTCTCCTGGTTTCTTCAGGCAACCTATTTTACGCCGAAGAACGAGAATTTGTATGTGTTTGCTCTTACATACGGAATAAGATAGGTGTTTTTATCCGTGTATATCTGAGGGTTGTATTATTTTATCTTTGTGTTGTATTTCTAAATTAGAATTAATTACTTTATGTATAGTTACTACTTTACTCTGCGTTCTTCTATACTCTTGTGTTTCAAGGTTTATTGATTTAACTAATGGCAATGTTAACAGAGTGAGTGAGGCAATGTTAACAGAGTGATTGAGGCAATGTTGACAGAGTGAGTGAGGCAATGTTAACAGAGTGATTGAGGCAATGTTGACAGAGTGATTGAGGCAATGTTGACAGAGTGATTGAGGCAATGTTGACAGAGTGATTGAGGCAATGTTAACAGAGTGGGTGAGGCAATGTTAACAGAGTGGGTGAGGCAATGTTAACAGAGTGGGTGAGGCAATGTTAACAGAGTGGGTGAGGCAATGTTAACAGAGTG
>MUZC01004419.1:11299-24097 GCA_002072015.1 Radix auricularia | reverse complement strand
AAAAAAAAAAAAAAAAACAAAAACAAAAAAAAACAACAACAACAACAACAACGAAATGAAATGAAGTAAATAAATAAAAAATAAATAAAAATTCCAGCCAGAAAAATAAATACATGGGAATCTGGGATGTAAGTTCCAATAATAACACTGCATTTGAATTTTAGAATCATCTTCAAAATTAGCACAATTTGACCATGTCCTCCACCTGTTCAGTTACTTCCCAGTGGTCCTCAGAAACCCTAACACTAATCACCCCTATTCTGTTCTGATCCAGTGGTCCTCACAACGCAGAGACTGAAAGACCCTAGTCTGTTCTGCACCAGTGGGTCTGTAACAACGAGTGTTTAGGTTAAACTCCTACTCTAACACTATAGCCTTAAGTTAAACTCATACTGTAACACTGTATTTAAGTCAAACAGCAGGCGCTTAAGTAATGGAACTGTTACTGCAACACTGTGACCTAAGTCAACTGCAGCGCAATGTATGCCACCCAGTCGAGGCCAGCCCTTGGCCCATTCAGGTAACTTAGTTTTGATTACAGGACCTTGTAGAGTTGTTTTTTTAAATCTGATATTTTTTGTATTGGGATTTCCAAGTTGAGAAAAATCTCATTATTGATCCTGTAAAGCTATCTCATTTCTTAGTGTACTAGCCTCCAGCAGCATGGCATCGACGGGGGGGGGGCGGTGTGCAGCTTCCCACCTCATCTCTTATCTCTGGAGGATCTAACGATTACCGATGTCATCTTGTGCCAGGCATGAGAACTGAGCGCTATTTACCAGAAGACACCGACAGGGGAAATGGAAGCGTTGTTCTTTGACTTCCTGTCAGACCTTTACGACAATTTACGTACCTTGTTTAAATATCGTCTATATTATTTGAGCTAAAAGTCTGGATACAGACTCACCCTTATTTTGTCAAGGGGAAATGACAGCCCGATAGACTGGTGAGAGAAAGATAGGGCTACAAAACAGAGGAGGGGGGGAGAGGAAGGGTATGAAGAAGAAAAGATAGGAATAGAAGAGCGATGACGATAAAATGTATCGGATCTTATTCCTATTGATCAAACACTAAGACCTTGGACGTCTCAATTAATCGTCCGAATATGACGTCAGAATTTAACGCTGTCGCTCAAAGAGATTAATAATGAAAATATAAGTCAGCTGTACAAAAGAAATAATTTTATTGCGGTGGTTTTGGTGATGCTGTTTATTGTTATTTGTTTTCCTATTTCAATTCAGAGATGACACAATGATGAAAAAGTCACACTATCTTGATCTATATTTTATTTTTTTGGTTTTCATTTTATCATTCAAGTATACATTTTTAGTTTATGAATTATCATTCATCCAAACACAGTTGCTAGGTTTGATATTAAATCCATGCCTTATTATCATCATACATTGATATAAATGTTCATAGACCCATTCTTAAGTTTATACCCGTTCATCATAGATTTAATAGGTGGATCTATTCCAGGCCTAATATCGATACTAAGGCTATAAAAAAGCGCCGAAATCAGGGGGGCGAACACATTTATTGCCCATGCGCCCAACAATGACGTGCTCGTAAATCATGAAAAGATTGAAGGTCAAAATCACTGACATGACTCGTTCAGCCTTGGCTCGGGTAGGGGTGAGTATGGTTGTATCTCCCCTACTGACATCGAGCTATATGGCTGTATCTCCGATACCTACATCGAGCTATATGGCTGTATCTCCCATACCGGCATCGATCTATATGGCTGTATCTCCCATACCGACATCGAGCTATATGGCTGTATCTCCCCTACTGACATCGAGCTCTATGGCTGTGTCTCCCCTACTAACATCAAGCTCTATGGCTGTTTCTCCCCTACTGACATCAAGCTCTATGGCTGTGTCTCCCCTACTGACATCAAGCTCTATGGCTGTGTCTCCCCTACTGACATCAAGCTGTATGGCTGTGTCTCCCCTACTGACATCAAGCTCTATGGTTGTGTCTCTCCTACTGACATCGAGCTCTATGGCTGTGTCTCTCCTACTGACAACGAGCTATTTGGCCGTATCTCCCCTACTAACATCGAGCTCTATGGCTGTGTCTCCCTACTGACATCGAGCTCTATGGCTGTCTAGAGATAGATTATCCACTGCCCAAAAGGCCAGGCCTGTCTATGATCATGAGAATCATTTCACACCTCGTGCGCACCGCCTGTGATCAAATTGCGCCATTAATCACGGCGCGCTCAGCAAAAATCAAAGCACAAGGTTAGTTGACTGTAAAACTTTCTTTGTTGTCACGTGATTGGGGTCAACATAGCAAGTCAATGATTCCAAATAAGATAAGGATTGGAATTTTAAGGGGATAAAATTCTTTTGAACGTTTAAAACTTTTCAAGCAGTGTAGATTCTATTGTTATTGTGATGATATAAAGCGCTTAAGATTATATTTATTGGTTTATCATTTCAAATTTTATCCAGAATCTTGTGAGTTTGGTGAAAGTTCAATACAATCTTTCAGGATCTCATACATTTTCCCAGGATTTTATAAATTCCGTTTAAATTTTCAGCAATGGTTTTGAATTTCTTTGGGCATTTATATCATCACTTGAATTGTTCTTACCCTAACCTTTGTTCCCTCAGAAGACACGTTATTATCATAAATATGCTAGCTATAAAATGTTATCTTTGCTATTTTGAGTTTGAGTCTATTTGAAACATATTTATAAGCGTATTGTTTTATACTAAAGAAGGTTTGTCACAAAAACATTTTAAAAATTCATATTTTTTCTAGAATTAAGAACTTTTTTGTTGTTCTTATAATCAAAAGAAATAAGAGGATGATAAAATAAACTCTTTAATGTGGATGACATGCATAACCAGAAGTTCCCAAAAGTAGTTTCCCTTGTTATGGATTTCAACATAAAATATTAACCACAAATCCCGGAAAAACTGTAACTTGAACTGTGTTAATTGAAGTTAATCTATGCGCGCGATGATTAAAGTAAAGACACAGAATAGATACAAGAAGATCAAAGAGCCATTAGCTACTGAACTAATGGAACTCAAGAAAAAAATTTAAGAACGTATAATTATTTTTTTCTTCTGAAAGTTCAAGCCAATGCAAATGCAGCCGATGTGATGAATGTATACACTCCGCATCTCATTGGAAAAGGCTTTTGAGCACAGACATCAGCGTCTCGCCCTTATCAACAAATCACAATCGGAGAAATTTTTACCCGTCTTTATGTTAATATACTGAGAAACTCTCATGGCTAACATAAACATTCATCAGCTGTTGTTCTCTGTCTTGGGACATCTCTCCGTTGCGATGATAATGCATTTCTTCACTCAATACACACAAGACATCGTTCTTCCCCACCACAACAAATCTCCTTCTTTTGTCTGACCTCTGTGTCCACCTGCCACCCCCAGACATCAGGCCATTGACCAGACATTGCACCAGATCACATGACTCCTGGGACAGCTTCAGATTAAAAGAAAAGCTCTTTGTCCTGGCTGTAGAAGAAATTTTAACCTTGCTTGCAGCACTATTGGTAAAGTTTACGAAATATTTTAACCTTAATGACAACACCTTTGATAAAATGTACGATATATTTGAACACTGATGGCCAAACATTTGAGAAAGTTCTATGATATTTTTTAAACGTGACGACAACTATTTCAGATCGCTTCCTTTCCTGGGACAAAATACGAGCAACTCCTTACAAATTATTTCTTTTAAACTAACGGCTCTAGGTCGCATTGACTTTATCGATCTGTACCGTAATCCACTAACAGAATATCCGTTTCAAAACTGATTTCTCATTTTGTTCCAATGGTCGTATATAAAAAACTGAGTGCATGTCTAGTTTGAAAAATTTAATGAGATTTAAAAAATGTATATATATTTCCGAGCAGCCATCAGAAGGGTAAAAAACAAGAAAAAAAAAATCCTACAATTATTGACTTTCAGTGTTTCCCATTGAATGAACATATAAAAGTTTACATTATTCATGAATCGAGAAGGCGTTATAAAATAATATGGCAACAGTCGACATTGGTTTTATCTCCGTGGATTGTGTTTGGACAACTTAACAGTTATCACGACTGTTGTAATTTTCTATAACACCATTAGTTAAATCATTAAACCATGAAACACTAGAAGATAGAAGAATAAAGAGTAAATTAGTAATTAAACATAAGGCAATTAATTCTTATTTAGAAATAAAACACAGAGAAAACCTATTAGAACCCTCCGATAGACATAAGGATAAAAACACCTTTCTTATTCCTTATGCAAGAATACATATAAGTTTTATTTCTTCCCGTCCGGTATTCGGGCGTGCATTGGGTTGGCTGAGGAAACCAGAAAAGCAAACACTTTATCATCATTTAAAACTTTAATAAAAAGCAATACAAGTCACAATCCAAAGATAAACATAAGACACAATAGTCTTCTGTATAGAAGGAGCGTCTGTAGCAGATAAAATAAGATAAGAAACATAACATCCACAGTTTTCTTTATTAGAATGTAAGTTGAATGATGATTCAAAGTAATGGGGGAATTATGTCTTATATTGATTGGAATTAATGGCATAATGATGTTTTATGATTTAAAGTAATGATATAATGATGTTTTATGATAATTTAATTTAATGGTGAAAGGATGCCTTTAACGTGTTGTTTTCAAAGTTTTGACAGCGGACGTCATCAAGTCTTGAAACTAGAACAAGGTCATTAGAGAGACAAATTTTTGGAGAGCGTTCCCAAGAGTATTACTTCCTCCTTGAGGACAGGTCCCTGACTATTATAAGTGTTATATTACATTAAGATCCTCGTGGGCCCAGAGGGCCGATGGCTGCGAGTGGCAGAAAGGTCGGACGATGAGTCATTAAAAGTAAGACTTATGGAACTCTCGCGGCTCAGTGTTTAGACGAGGGCAAGGCGAGGACATTTTGTCAATTTTAGGTCATCAGTGACCGGATGGAGGTCTGAGTTCAAGGTTATTAAAGCAATATGGACGATTTGGATTTAGATTTTCGAACAAATAAGTTTCTAATTGCTAATCGATTTTTACCCGTTTCAACTTTTTCCCCCCAAATAATGTTCGTAAGACATGTATGTGTGTGTGTGTGTGTGTGTCCCCCATGAACTTGTGGTCGTAGAGCGTTCTAATGTTTCCAATAGAACTTTCTCTGGGCTTGGTTGACCTTGGTGGCACCCATCTCCTCTCCAGGTCAGCGAACGACATTTTAGCGATAGTCATTCATTATTCTTCATGTGGCTTTGTGTGGGCTCGATCCCAAAGCCCCTCAGCTTGTGAGCCGAGCACACAGTTGACTTCGCTATCCAGCGATATGTGTAAAGACATGTATAAATGATACTATACTAGTATAGATATACTAATAAAAGGGAAAGCCCTCACTGACGGACTGACTGATTCATCACTTATTCTCCAACTTCCCGTGTAAGTAGAAGCATGAAACTTTGGGAAGTGGTTAGGTATCCTCTCACGAAAATTGGCGAAAAAGAATTTTAAAAATCTCGCTCATGTGGGGCCGGGGGCCCAAAAACATTTTTTTCCTGATATGGGCTCTATAAAAATTGAAAATCAACAATTTTCCTATTTCCCGTGTAGTTAGAAGCATAAAACTTTGCAAATGTTTTGAGTACATGCTCTCGGCGATAATTAGAAGAAAAAAAGTTAAATTTCCCACTCATGGGGGCCGGTGCCCCAAAAAACGTTTTTTTCCTTATATGAGCATTATAAAAATTAAAAATCACTAATTATCTTATTTCCCGTATAGGTAGAAGCATGGGGGGCCGGGACCAAAATATAATTTTTCTTATCTTAAAAACCGACTCATCACTAATTCTCCAATTTTCCATGTAGGTAGAAGAATGAAACTTTGGAAAATTGATAATTGATAATTCACGACGAAAGTTGGTGTAAAGCAATTTTGAAATATACACTCTTATGGGGGCCGGGTCACCAAAACTGTTTTTTTTCTCTTATATGAGCTTTATGAAAATTGAAAATCTATAATTCTCTTTGTAGGTAAAAGCATGCAACTTTGGAAATTTTTTAAGTGCATGCTTCCGACGATAATTGGAAAAAGAGAATGTTAAGTTTCCCATTCATAAGGGCTGGGGCCCCAAAAACGGTTTTTTCATTATATGAGCTATATAAAATTTGAAAATCACCAATTCTCCTATTTTCCGAGTAGGTAGACTTATGAAACGTTGGGAAGTTGATAAATACACTTTTACGATGCTAGCATGTGAAATCATATTTAAAATATCTCTTACTGGGGCAATGGGGGTCCACATTTTAAAAAAAAAACTGAAAATCACTCTCCCATACCCCATGTATGTAGAAGCATGAAACTTTAGGAAGTTGTTGAGTACAATCTCTCGATGATAATTGGCGTAAAAGAATTTAGATATTCACAATCATGGGGACCGGGGCCCCCAAAACATTTTTCTCCTTATGTGAGCTATATACAAATTGAAAATGAATCATTCTCCTATTTCCCGTGTAGGTAGAAGCATGAAACTTTGGAAGTTTTTCGAGTACAAGCTCCCGAAAATTGGCAAAAAGAATTTTTAAATTCCCTTCAACTAAAAAATAGTTTTTTTGTATTAAAAACTGATTCATCAATAATTCTCCAATTTTCCATGTAGGTAGGAGCATGAAACTTTGAGTAATTGCTAAGTACCCTCTCACAACGAAAGTTGGTGTAAAAGAATTTTGAAATACACACTTATAGGCTGGGGCCCCAAAAACTTTTTTTTCTTATATGTGTTTTATAAAAATTGAAAATCACTAATTCTCTTATTTGCCGAGTAGGTAGACTCATGAAACATTGGGGAATTGATAATGACACTTTCACGATGGTAGCAGGTGAAAAAATATTTAAAATATCCCTTACTGGGGGCCAGAATGTAGTTTTTTTCCTAATATATAACTATATAAAAACTAAAAATCACTAATTCTCACTTTCCCCACGTAGGTAGAAGCATAAAACTTTTGTAAGTTGGTGAGTACAATCTCCCGATGAAAGTTGTTGAAAGAGAATGGTAAATTCCTACTCATAGGGGGCCGGGGCCAAAATATACTTTTTCTTATATTAAAAAAGGACTCATCACAAATTCCACCAATCATCGTTATAGGTAAAAACATAAAACTTTTGGAAGTTGTTGGGTACCCTCTCACGACAAAAATTGGCGTAAAATAATTTTGAAATGCACATTCATGAGGAGTCCCAACAACGTGTTTTTTCCTAATATGTGCTATATAAAAATTGAAAATCACCAATTCACCAATTTCCCGAATAGGAAAACGTATGAAACATTTGGGGTTTGTTAAATACACGTCTACGATGGAAGCAGGTGATCAATTATTTAAAAAATCCCTTACTGGGGGCCCAAATGTAGTTTTTTCCTAATATTAACTATATAAAAAGTAAAAATCACTAATTCTCCAATTCCCCTTGTAGGCAGAAGCATAAAACCTTTAGAAGTTGTTGAGTAAACTCTAACAACGAAAATTGGCTAAATATAGTTTTAAAATTATCACTAATTGCGACCGGGGCCTGAAAAACGTGTTTGTTTTTTTTCTTTTATGAAAAGCACGATTTTTCCTATTTCCCAAATAGGTAAATGTATGAAACGTTGGGGGGGGGTTGTTAAATACACTTCCACGATGGAAGCAGGTGAAAAAATATTTAAAATATCCTTTACTGATTTACTGGGCCCAAATATAGTTTTTTTATGCACTCACTCACTCATCACTAATTCTCCAACTTCCCACAGCATTGCACGGGTAAATTGCTAGTATATATATACTAGCAATTTACCCGCGCTTTGCTGTGGTAAATTAGGATTTCAGTTATTGAAAAATGCGTCTTTTTTATATAGCTCATTATGAGAAAAACCCTATATTTAAGCAATCGTCCTCCTAGAGAGAAAGGATTTAATATTTTTTGTCTCTTACCATCGCGGGAGTGTACTCAACAACTTCCCAAAATTTCAAGATTCTACCTACACGGAAGATTGGAGAATTCGTGTTTATTTAGATTTATATAGCCCATTTTAGAGGGGAAAAGTTTTTGGGTCCCCGGCCACCCATGAGTGGAAATTTTAAAAATTTAAATAATTATTTTCCTTATTACCATCGCGGGCTGTTACTAAACAAATACAAAAGGCTTTATAGTTTTACCTACATAGAAAATGGGAGAAGCATTAATTTTCAGTTTTTAAAGGCTCATTTAATAGAAAAATACATCGGTGCCTCCGGCATGCAGTGAGGGATAATTTAAATATATATTCATCTGTTACCATCCAGGAAGTGAACAACAACTTCCTAAAGTCTAAAGTTCTACATAGGGCCTACTCGACAAAAAGGAAAATTAGTGATTTTCAATTTTTACAGATACAGAGAAATAGTTTTTGGGACCACGGCCCCACATAATTTGAAATTTAAGATTTCCGTTTCGTCGTGAAAGGTATAAAAGGATGAGTCAGTCAGTCAGTTAGTCAGTCAACCAGGGCTTTCGCTTTAATTAGTATATAAAAATGTATTTGGGACCCGGCAACCCATGAGTGGGAATTTAACAATCTATTTCACTAATTATCATCGGGAGATTGTACTCAACAACTTCCTAAGGATTCATGCTTCTACCTACATGGGGCATGGAAGAATTAGTGATTGTCAGTTTTTATATTGTTTATATTATGAAAAAACTACATAAGGGCCTCCCGGCCCCCAATAAGGGATTTTTAAAATATATTTTCACTTGCTACCATCGTAAAAGTGAACTTATCAACTCCCCAACGTTTGATGAGTCTACCTATTCGTAAAATAGAAGAATTAGTGATTTTCAATTTTTATATAGCTCATATCAGAAAAAAAAAGATTTTGGGGCCTCGGCCCCCATCAGTGTGTATTTCAAAATTCTTTTACCCCAACTTAGTTAGTGGATACCCAACAATTTCCAAAAGTTTCATGCTTCTACCTACACGGGAAATAGGAAAATTGGTGATTTTCAATTTTTATAAAGCCCATATAAGAAAAAGCTTTTTGGGCCCCCGGCCGCACATGAGCGAGATATTTAAAATTCTTTTTCGCCAATTTTCGTAGTGTGAGGGTACTCAACAACTTCCCAAATATCGCAGTGGACAAGTGGAGTGGGATGAAAAGAGAAAACAAGTGGAAAGGCGGTTGTGGCAACAATGCTTCTTGCGTTGACTTGCGTTGTTCACAGAATAACGTATGATTCCTTGTGTAAAGGTTATCACATACGCCATTCACGTGGAAAGTCCTGGGTTCAATCCCCAGATGGAACAATTTTAAAACAAATTAATTATTTTTTTCTGCCTGTTCTTTTCTCCATTTTTGCTAACATGACTAACCCTAGAGTCGGAAATTCACAGTTTATGGTTGGCAAGAGATGCTAGTAAAGGATGGGGGCAGGTAACAACAACCGCTGTGCACATGTCTCCACGTTTACTCGCTTTTTTTTCATTACTTCGTGCTGCTGTTTGTTTCCGTTCTCTCACCCCCAACTCTCCGTTCTTTGCATTATCCATGATGAGCAAGTCTGCGGCGTATGCTGCGCCGCGTGTTATCTTGTATATAATAATTTAGTACTTAGTACAGAAAAGAAAACGTTCCAAGCGAAAACTCTTATTTGTTAATGGGACTGTTAGCGAGTAGGTATCTCAGGAAATGGGCGGTTGTTAGAGCAAGGAATCCATGGCAACATGATTGCCTTCCACTCTAAGAAAAGGCCAAAATTTGCTGGGTACAGAAATGTGTTTGCCGCAAAAAGTCGAGGTAAAACGGAAATGACTTCAGTGAACATTTTGGTGATAAGCCGGAAAGAAGAGTTTGATATATCACATAGAATGGGACTGCGATAAAGCTTTTAATTAAAATACAAAATACACAAACAGATTGTGCAATGAAAACAATAAACTTGAGCTTTATTTTTAAACTAACACGACAGTAAATTTTAAGGTTTAGGCTAATGCATTCATCAGTACAATAAACACAAAATACGCACTTACATAAGTAATAAAATTATATTTAAATTTCTAACGCATATTAAATCATAAAACAGATGCTTCCTCCTTTTTCTTATATCATGTGTCATCGTTTGTTGATTTTCCTTTCTTTTTTTAAAAAAATTAAATATTTTTAAAGAAGATTTTACCAGATAGAGATTAGATTTTTAAGCTGAAGACAAGCTTAAATTTGAGAAGCGAGGATTAAAACACGTTTTCGTGAAATTCAAAAGGTAAAGCGTAAGTTTTGAAACCTAAGACAAAATAGCCCTGAATATCTTTTTCATGTTTGATCAAAGCCTAAATAATAACATACGATAATGCATAATAATGCATACGAGGAAGATAATATTTAATAACATAAACACAATATTGGCAGTAGATCACAACATAATCTGGGTAACATTTGAGATAATGGCTGAAATCTTGGCATTTGTACGTTAGTCAGTACACAGCATGGTACAGGTGATGTCCGGTATTGCGTCTAATACAAGATTTGCACGTTTTGTTTATTCACGGATGTTTAGTGAAGTTTTCAAGTAATGGCCACATCCTATCACAAAAATATCTGTAAAATACATATTACCATTAAACTGACGAAAAAGAGCGTGACTAAAAACACAGACAAAATGATATTTTCTACTACGAAATAAACATTCGACCTTAAAGTTCGAGAGGTATATGGTGACTACTTACAAAATTTCTTAAAATAATATTTTTCGCAGATATTGATGCATGTAACACAAAATCACAAAAAGTAACAAACACCACTACTACTGGCCCAACTTACACCATACCTCTAACGTAACGTATAGAACAATGACTAATCTAATATACACCACTACCATTACCACTAACGTAACAAACACCACTACTACTAGCCCAACTTACACCATACCTCTAATGTAACATATAGAACTATCACTAATCTAATATACACCACTACCATTACCACTAAACTAACTTACACCACTACCACTAACCGAACATACAACACTATCACTGACCTATCATACACTACTACTACTAACATAACATACACCAGTACCACTAATCTAACATACACCATAACACTAACATAACATACACCATACCACTAACCTAAATAAACTACACCACTAACCTAACATACACCATACCACTAACCTAACATACACCATACCACTAACCTAAAATAAACCACACCACTAACCTAACATACACCATACCACTAACCTAACATACACCATACCACTAACATAAATTAAACCACACCACTAACCTAACACACAACACACCACTAACCTAACATAAATTTACTACCACATATATGGCAATTCCTAAGTTTCACACTTTTTGAAGGTAACATCCGTCTCCCTTATAATAATGTCAAGGCCGTAAGCGTTATGGGTCTAAATATTCCTATTAGCCAATGATTACCCCACTCCTACCCCGGCCCACAGTCCATCCCTCCTCCCCACTCATCCGTCTTAAGTCCTATCATACTATTCCAAGACACAAGTGGGCTAACACTTCTTTTGGCACTTCCTTTCAATTTCCTCTCTAAGCCGTCATTAAACATCAACTAAAAGAGATGGGAAATGAAAGGAAGTGAAGTTCATGGTAGAGTCATGTTCGATAGACATTCGTGCTGGTTGTGTGGACAGTCCCCAGTGAGGTGGGCAGTTTTCGCTGGACAGTACCTAGTGTGGTGGACAGACCCTAGTGTAGTGGACATTCCCTAGTGTGGTGGACAGAAGGCCTGTCAACGGGTACCCGGGACCCGGGTACCCGTTGCCGAGCAATTACCGTGTAGTAAAATGGCACCCGGGTACCCGTGAAAATGTTACTGTAATATCTTTACCAACAGTATTTAAACTGTAACTCTTCTGTGTTCAAATTTCGGCTCGCGAATAATTTATCAAATTAAAATTTGTAGTGTACAGTCCCTAGTGTAGTGACAGTCCCTAGTGTGGAAATAAAACACGGTCCCGACAAACTACAAAGTATTTTGATATACCAGGAACATGAAACAAAATCATTTAAAACAAAAAAGGTTTTAGTTATTTGAATTGTTCAAGTAAGGAAAATAGAACACAACGAACTACTATTAACTAGGGATGGCTAGAGATGACCTTCGCATTGACTTTGAAATACGCCGCTCATCGTTGATACCGATTGAGCGAGCCAGTGTTGTTTTTCTAATTCCTCCCCCCTCCACCGACACACACGTGTCTCAACTCCTATGTCCACCAAATACTTTTTAAAAATATTTCAAAGGTTGAATGATTTTCACTATAATAACAAAAATACATGGTGGAGGTGGGTCTGTCCTTTAAGTATGACACAAAATAGGACACAAGAGTGATAAATAGGAATGGCTAGAAATGAACTTGGCTTTGAAATACGCCGCTCATCTTTTTTACCTATTAAGACAAGCTAAATTTATTTTATCTACCCCTCCCCCCTAACATATGTCTCCGATCCTATCCCCACCATTTTTTAAAAAGAAATAAACACCTGCTATATTCTGAAAAGGGGGGGGGGTTAAATTTTTTATATATATTTTTTTATTAAATCATATTTCAATCATTAAATATCTTTACTGCATTACAAAAACAAATACGGGGGGACAGTCCCTAGTGTGATGGACAGTCCCTAGTGTAGTGGAAGTCCCTAGTGTAGTGACAGTCCCTACTGTAGACAGTCCCTAGTGTAGACAGTCCCTAGTGTAGACAGTCCCTAGTGTAGTGGACAGTCCCTAGTGTAG
>MUZC01004418.1:460971-480499 GCA_002072015.1 Radix auricularia | reverse complement strand
CTGGGCTTAACATTCAAAGCATTAGAGTGATTAACATTAGAATGGGTGAGTACAAGTGATTTCAATACTGTTGAAAAGAAGCTGACCAGGTACCCGTCATAACCCCGCATAATTTTCGCGGGTAAAGACCACTATACAATGCATCCAAGCAAACACCCATGCATTTCGCTTCACACAGCAGCCACCGGCGTGGTTCAAATAGGTGTAGGATTGTGAACTTTAATGCACTAACACTTTTATTTTCCCATGTTGTAAATGCATTCATAGTAATCCTAAGATAAACTACAGTAAACTTAACATGAAAGCAAAAGTCAGCTACAATATAGCAAACTTTCAGTTAGTTTTTACGGTCCCTGCGACTTTAATGGTAATGCCCGCTAGCCAGCATTTGTTAACTTTTAATGATGACGGCTGTCAAACTTGCACGCCTCATTTAAATCATTTTAAGCCATATGTATGAAGTCTACACATACTAAAAAAGACACACAAAAAACAAACAACACAGGTAATTGGAAAGGAAGCGGATATGTAATTGTTTCACTTGTGATGAGTACAGCTGCTGTTTGCATAATGACATTTTCAAACATATTTTTTTTAAATATATGGAAACGACTTAAGTTGAAACGCAATTTTTTTTTAAAACTTAAAAATATATGAAGTGAAATAATGGTGTTGACATGAGCTCAGGGATGTGCAGGGATGTTGTGAGATTAACAGCACCGAATCTTCTCTTCCGAAAGCTCAATGTTTTTAGTGAATTTCAAAAAGATAGAAAGAAAAAAAAAAGGTAGCTTCCTGTCATTGAATCATTACAAGAACAAGATCTTTTTGTGCTCAAAGGTGTTTGTTTCATGTTTAGAGAAATGGGTTTGTATTGAGATGCTTTTTAATTTGTTGGAATCGTATTTATTTCCAATTGACTTATATAAAATGTATCATTTTTTCTCAATTGATCGTTAAGAATTGTTAAGCTGTAAGATGGTAAGATATTTTTAACAATTAATTGACCAATCATTTGCAAAAAATAGGAAGTCAAAAAGTAAAATTTAATATTTAATTACAAACATATGTCAATAAAGAATAAAAAAAAATTTTTGACTATTGCACACGTTTTTTTTTATTTTAAACTACTTACTTAATTTTGACAAAGTTTGCCTACCATGGTTCTATCGCTCCGTTTACTTATCGAACCAAACGAAAATTTATTAAGCTCATGGCAGTAATGCAGTCTCACTCAAAGAAATAAAATGACGGCCGAAAATCTGATAAATTATGGAGTTACAAAATGGAGATGAAAGTTTCTGAATACATTAATTTTCTTTAATGGGGGAAAATTAATTGACACCAATATACGACTACATCCCCGATGTCCATGCCAAGACCGTTTCATGCATACCAGTTACCTTAAATCCATGTTAATGATTGTACAGCTTGACTGGTTAAATTGTCAATTACACCCGCTCATTATTTTAACAAAATAATTTGAACACACTGGTAAATTTTTGTGATTACATATGAAGGAGACATTTTAGGTGTCATTTATATTTTCTACAAAAGGTTGTATAAGTTAAATCAAAATTGACGATTAATAAGCGTTAAGTTTTCAAAAGATAACGTTTACATTTAAATACTTCACAGCCCTAATATATATATTAACGGGAATTTAGGGCGGGCGACCGCCGGGTTCAGGCGCCTAGGGGTCTGGTAAGAGAGTAGGTGCGAAATGTGACGTGAGATGTTATCTGGCTTGAAGTCGAAAGCAACGCTTTGAAGACGAAAACTGACCAGGCGGGCAAATAATCTAGCCGGTTGTCAGGTAGGGCAGACCGAGGTACTCGGCCGTGTTAGATGAAAGAAGCCGACGAGGAAAAGAAGGGGGGGATTACTGACCATGACTGGTAACGTTCTAACCCACTTACCAACGTCTTATCTAGGGGAGGTACAAGTTGATTGGCAGTTGACTTTTGTATGATTGGAGTTGGGAGTCTGAGGGCGGAGCCTGGGAGAGGAGGGACTCTCGGACTGAGACTCACGGATACACACATGGAAGGGGAACACGACAGACAGACGGAGATAGGCAGAGGAACGAGTTAGTTTAAAGATTGAAAAGTTAATAAACTAAACCAAAATTAAATGTGATTCTGTTTGGTGTTAGTAATTAAATACTGAGAATTCAAGTGTTTAAAGTAAGAGTGGAAGAGTGAGAGTAGATAGAGCAAATAAACAGAAGAACGACCCCGGATCTCCACAATATATTAGTCACATTACAATAAGCCTGATTGCAGTCCTACCCCTCATTTTGGAGACTTTAGCAAGCATTAAAAAATATTTGATTTATCTTAACACAAGCCATTAAGTACACATGTCTTCGAACAGTTTTAAGAACGGAATCGATGCTTAAATTAAAGGGATATAAATGTCGGAATGTACATTTAATTATTTTAAATACATATTTCCTCAAACCCCACACAACACAATGTAACCTCTGAATTTTAGTTCTTGCTATTTTAAAAAATTATTTATTTCGAAAAACTTTCCAGAAATAATATCTTAACAGAATACCAGTACATAACTATCATTTCTGTTTATTATTTTAACCAATGATTAAAATACAAGAAGATATATACTATGAAATGTACACTAATTACACTCAGAATAATAATATTAGCATTACTTGTAGAAAATAAACATTGTTATCACTGACGTAAAGTAAGTAATTTATGTACTTTTTGGTGGGAGGTACACTTATTTAATTTTTAAACGCCTAATGTTGACTTTAAAAAAAAAAAACTTAAGCGCATTGCATATTTGTTTGAGTTCTAACTCATTAAATAATTGCGTAGTATGTTCAAATTCACTCATACCATCTATTAGCCCAGGGATTACCTAATACTTTTAACCCTGATCCTGACATCAGAAAGAAATGATAATGTTGTGTATTAAGAAAGTTAAATATACCTATGTCTATAAATAAACTTTTGGCCCATATTCGAAGTCCAAAATACAGCACTTCTCCCTCAAAAGTACGTAATTTTTGTAATAAAATATTGTTGGATTTTCTTTCTCTAAGTTTTCTTTGTAAAATCTGTGTTACATCAGATAGAAATTTCATGTTCAAAATTTTCCTATAAAATGTAATGGACCCTCAAAATGTTATGTTGAAGACTTTCAAAGTCAGTCATTCCAATCTACATATAGAAATTGTTTATTTTAAATTTGTGTCATACCACAATAACATTTATCATTAATTTGTAAAATTATGATATGCTTACATTCCTAATGTCATGTTAATGATTAGGATCATGTTTGTACGGTTAAGACTATGTGCTTTTTTGTTTGTTTGTTAATTTGTTTGTTTGTTTGTCACCGTTTTCCTATAGCAAAATTATTGATATTAAATGGCATTATTTATATACTACTACAAACAAAATATTATTAATATACTTGCTGTGATTGCTGTTTGGTTGATCTATTTTCTTAATCTCTATATGTATGTAGCAGACCCGTTGTTCATTGCAGTGGTTTCAGTAAAATGAATTAACTTAAAGTCACCAATAAGTGGTATGTTTTAAAAACAGTTATATCAGAAACCTTGACAGAAGCTTGCAACAAAACAAATTTCAGTTTCTTAGGAAATAAATAAATACATGAATAATTACAACCTTACAAAATAATTTTTTTAAAAACAATTTTAAAAGACCGGCTCCAAAATAAGTGATAATTTTTTTTTTTATTGCCATTGTACTTAAGCTATATTTTTCATTGTCCTGTAAATATGATTTTGCAATTTAAAGCTATTAATGTGCTGTTAAAGAAAAGACATTTTCGGCCTTCAACCTCGAGGACATGATGATTATCTTATCTTTGATATTCAGACGCTCCATCTATTGCGTCCACAAACCATGTCAGATGATCTTTTGGTAAGTGATGAGGTTGTCACATTCAATTGCAATAAGGGTTCCACACATTACCTAGCCGCCTAGCCATTGTCAGTTAGGTACCCATTAAGATTTGGGTGACTCAGGGACTCCTTAGGCCCCGAGAACAAATCCTGGCCTTCGAGTGGATTGTAACGCGTGACTATCGGTACGCCAGTCGAGCTCATTGACCTTTAGTATTTAAATAAAAACTCTTGAGATATTATTTACTAATATTCGCAATATCCTATATTTTTCTGAGACAATTACGTTTACACTAATTTTAATACTGCTAATATAAGAGACTTCTGCTTTTAAGGGCCCTTTGGTGCAGTTCTTCAATTCAAAAACCTGTTCATTTTAATTTAGTCTCATCGTTGACATATTCATCAAAATCCTTAAAAATGAAACTATCTAAGAGGCGTACTACTCTCTAGTTTGTTAATATGAGCTACCATGTCTTTGTTTTAGATTAATTCATTTAACAGTAATTAACGCTTAAACTTATGAATCTATAGCTCATAGAAGTTGTTAAAAAATGACAATATTGGCCCCAGCGCTAATTCACTGCATAATGTAAAATTATAATAAAAAAAAATTATAATTCCATCTGAATAACAATAAATATATTTGTTTTTATTGATCAAAATCATTGATAATACAATGGGTGAAAAAAAATCTTTACATTTAAAGAAAAACGGCATATTTGGCCCACTGCCTCAAAGAAATGGTCATTAGAAGTTCACTACCAAATATCAGTGGCGTAGTTAGAGCTTTTGCCGCCCGGGGCGGTCTCCAATATGCCGCCCTTTTAGTTGCCGCCAATAAATGACGTCACGAAAGGGGGGGGGGGGTCACACATCTGATCTCATTCAAAACGCGCAACTTCAAATAAAAGCTAAAACATGATCATCTTAAAATACAAAATACCGTTTGTAATGGGGTGGGGACTTTGTCACATCACTTTGAAGAATGGGTCTAAGTTTTTGTTTCGTGACGCCATGTGACAAGGGGACAGGGGTGATAAATCAGCCGAAACCATGTGACATCATTTATGGACGCCTCTTAATTAAGTTAATGATATAATGGTTTTTTAAAATTGATAAATGTGAATAAATAATTGTAATTGAAACGAAGTACATTGTAAACGGTGGGGAACAATTTTACCATTGCATGACCTACTTATGTAAGCAGTAATAAAAGAGGCCGCATAAGATGATAAACCTATAAAAAACATTATAAAAATACAAGATACTTCTTTTTAAGCCCACAAGAAAGCTATAGGTTCACAGCCCCCCCCCACCCCAATGAGTCAAAAGATATTCCAAATCCACACCTCAAAACACTAACAATTAACGTGCTTTTATTTTTATAAATATATGTTTTTTTTAATTAAAAAAAAAAATTGTATACATCAGTAGGCTATGTAAACATATTTTTTAAATTATTTATAAATTTAATTACAAACTTAGCTTTCATAGCCGCAAAATCGTTAATTATGTTATCAAAATTTATATTATTTGTAATATCATGTTCCATGGACAATATTGAAAGATTTTGTAGTCTTAGATCACTTATTGTGGAGCGAAAATATTTTTTTTCAACTTCAGTTTTGAGAAGCTCCTTTCACAACTAGATATACCAAAAGCAATTGTTGAAATAAATTCTTAGCAAAATTGTAATGGATAAAGATTTACTGTAAGATATATTTTAATAAATCTAGGGAGAAATTCCCCTCTTTTTTTAAACATAACGCCTCTTCTTGTAGTGTAGGTACAGCCAGGGCTGGTCTTAGGCTCTTGCAATCTATGCGGTCGTAGTGGGCCCAGCTCATTCATACGCCCAACATATCTTAAAGTTCACGTATTATCCTTAGTAATACCTTATCCCTACCCAAACTGGGGCCCACGCAATCAGTTTCGCATACTAAGCTGCATATGGGCCCGCAATAGCTAAGACCAGCCTCGTGTACTGTCATAAAAACCTGGATCCTTTCTCTTTCAATCTCGAACATTTCTTTATCAATGTAAATAAAGAAATTTAATTGATGTTTAAACTCTTAATTTTAAAATCCTAGACGGTATAGTATTATACACAAAAATTTTCTTGCAAAAACGTGCAACTCATCACCTCGTTCTTTTATTTTCTTTTATTATTACATCTATGGATAAAAAAAATAAATTATTGTTGTACTTCTTTTTCTAAAGATAGAACCGCGTTTTCTGAATTTTCCCCACTCATATTTTTCTCCTTTTAACTTGGTATCTAGTTGATATTTCCATCTCCCTGTAACAGCGTTTTGTATTAGCACATATCTTTGTTTCTTCAAATGGGTTTGCATTATTTAAAAAAGATGGGTTCCAATAAATTGAGACAGCATAGAAAAGTAACAGATTGCCATGAACCGAGTAAAATTCAAGCATCTGATCTCGTTTTACTACTTAGTTAAGCTGTCAAATTTCCAATACGCTCTAAATTTGTAAGTGTGTCTTTTTCGGAATTATTTATGTTATTGTGGTGTTTATAGAGGGAGAAATGAATACTCGTTCATGTTTAATCAATAACCATATATTAATGAAAAAATACAAGCTAAATGTGTTACTTTAATGCAATAAAAAAAAGTAAATTTAATTTTTAATTATTTACCTTACAATAATTTAATCAAACCTGAAAAAGTTATATAATTTATTGCTTGCAATTTAAACAAAATATTTGAAACACTATGTCTTGTAGGTACTTGTTAGCGTATCATTCAGCGAATGTCGAAATTCCACGCTAAAACTGTCGTGCGATATTTATACTACATATATTCGGACCAGCGGTGGTGTGTTGTTTTTTTTGTGCAGTTTTCCTACAAAGGCGCCATCAGTTACGTACACCGCTTAAATTTGCAAACAAATAGTTACCTTTTTGAGCAATTTTAAATTTTAAAACGGTTCTGCGTTAGTTATAACATCCATTATGTAATCATATGTTGCACGGTTTCATCAATTTAAACTCAAAATTTATATTATTTTTGTAACCCTATGGTTTTCCTCCTTCAAATGAAAAGGGTCGGTTTTCGGAAAGGCTGGGTTCATTTTTCAAATGCCTACAAATGCCGCCCTTTGAATGAGTGCCGCCCGGGGCGGACCGCCCCCTCCATACCCCCTAGCTACGCCACTGCCAAATATTATTTAAAAATAGGTTGTAAAGTTTTTATTTATAAATTGTTTTGAATCCACTATTTTTCACCATAACTTAAACTATTTTCATATATCTCATATAAGAAAAAATTGAATGAACGAGCCCGAGTCTCGAAATGTTTCAAATATATATATATATAAATATATCATCAAAACATGGCAATAAATAGCTCCCTTAGATAAAGGGACACCCCCAAGACGATCCTCACTGAAGGTGTTATTTGGGTAACTTTAGTCACGTTCAAAGACGTCCAGGCTACCTTTCAGAGTACTTCAAAAAAGGTTGTCGTGCCATATCCTGCTCTGACACACTACAAATTTGTCGCCACCACGGCAGACCTCAATGGTCTATTATTTAAGGACTGTAATTAGATAGAGAGATTAATCTCGGAGCCGAACACTACTCGTCCCTTCACCGACCATAAGTATAGTTTTGACCCCGAATAATTTGAGCCATGGATGTTATAACCACGGACACAATTTAAAAAAATCATGTTAAGCCTGGTCCCTTTTGGAACCCAGGACGTGTTAGCGCATTTTCGTATTATGTATCAGTACTTATGTTAGATATCAGCATTATGTAGTTATCAGTAATTGTGTTTCGATTTTAGACATATTTTTATGAATTTTCTTGTGTAATGAATATACCTGACATTTTTAAATTTAAAAGTCATTTCTTTACATTTTAATATTTTTTATTTTCTCTTAAACCTAACTACAAGTCACCACAAATGATGAAGTAAAACTCTCTAAACTTTTACACATATTTTAATGACGTCAACTAAAAAAAACACTAATTAATTCTTTTGCACGATTTCACACCACTCTTGAATGCTTGAAAAACTATGTATTCGACTTCCGGCAATGGCGCCCGTTCCTTGTGCCAGTGTTAACTCTCGATTCGCAAAGTTTTTTGGTAGTTTTAACGGGGTTTTTTAAAGGATCGAGTAACTGAGTGTTGATGCACCAATGGCAGGTCAGGACATACAAAAAACATATATACATCATGGGTCTAGGACTTATGAATCCTGTGATCATGGTGATGACAGACAGACGGACAAAACGGGGGACAATAGCGATTTCGACATCTCGAAAATGCGCTAAAATAAGAAGGTATGTATGATTATTAAAAAATTTATTAAGAAATAGAGGATGACCATCAAGCGTAATGTGTACATATTGTCGTATCTTATCTTATCTATAAAGACACTCCTTCTATGTGGAAATATATTGCGTCCATAGACCATTACGGATGATCACGTTGCAACTAATGCAGCGATCACAAATCACGTTTATGTTTGAAGTAAAATTCAAATATACCGCGGAACACTGCATTTATCGCAATTGATATTCTCTGAACAGGTCCATATTTTTTATAGTTTGTTTTAGATAAAAATTACAACAACAACACAAACTTTAAAGCGCATAAAACGTTTCATAAAAAGTGTCCCAGTGTAATATTTTGCTGGTATAACGATGACAATTTTCAGGACAGTTCAAGCATAATGAACACAGATTAACTATCACAGATTTTTACAATCAATATTGAAACAAGTATATTAATGAATTTGTTATTTCAAGTTTCACTTATTTTAGAAAGAGAAATACTTTAATCAATCATGACAATCAAAAATGTAGTTTAAATACAATCATAGATAAACTTGAAAAAATTAATCTTTGGGCTGCCACATTAATTTCTCTTGAATATTCACAACTGAACATAGAAAAATCAAAAGTAAAATCATTAAGCTTTGAAAAACTATAGGACAGAAGCTCATAGAGACAAGCTGTTATATAATGCAATAATAATTATACTAACATAAAAATAAAACACCAAGACAATTCGAAATGAACCCTTAAGTATACACTGGAATAAAACAACTTTTTAAAAATCCCATTGCAAGAAAAAAAAAAACATTCATGAACACATTTTTCCAATATCTGATTTGGCGAAAATTGCTTACCTGATCAAACAAGTAAGATAAATACACTATAACTTTTTAAAATTCTAATACAAATGTAACGCTACACATAAATCGTGTCTAATCTTAGGCGTTACAAATTTTGACAATTACCAACCCTATATTTTACCCACTGTAAAAATTACCAACTTTATTACTCACAAAATATGACACTAAACAATTCCCTAACTTAGCCTTTCTAAAATGTGTGTATTACATAATTCATCAACTCTGAGACTAACCATCTCTGTAAGACACCAACTCCGAAATTATCAATTAAAACGTAAATATTTCACCAACTCTAAAAAAAAAACTGCATTATTCAAAAACACTGACCTTTATCCCCCCCCCTCTAAAAGTAACCAACTCTGAAATTTTTAACCACACTTCCATAGCTCAAAAACTATATAAATTATTATCAACCAAATCTAAAACATACCCATTCAAACATTTACCAATTCAATAAATCACCTCAATAACAACTCTAACAATAAACAACTCTGAAATCATCAATTACAAACTCCTTATCTCAATAAGCCTGACATTTACCAACTCTATTACTCACCGACTCTAAAATTTACCAACTGTATATCTGAAAAACTTTAAAGTTTAGCAACTCTAACAAATTGACATGAAAAACTGAGTCGCACATTGTAACGTTACGCTGCTGAATAACAGAAGTAGATTCTCTAAAAATAGTGTTCTATTAAAAAGAGACTAAAATAATTAGGGTTTGTAATTTCACAAACCTTGACAATGGTCGGTGACTGCATTCAGTAGAGGATATTTGCCCTCATTGCACTGGGTACCGTTGAAATCGTCCATATCCATCGTCCAAATCAGCACACCACCCAATGACTTATATTTCACGTAGAAGATATGTGCAAGAAATTTTGGAAAGCTAAAATGAAGATAGTAAAACCGAGAGGCAATTTGCACTGAAATGTAAAGTAAAAAGTTTAAGTTCAATATTGCAAAGCAATTATTTTATTTAGTTGAAATTTTTTCAAAATTTGATGCGCAATATAGATCTAGATCTATCTAAATTGACTAAATTGCTAACTTCGAAGCATCGAATTTCAAAGGAAACATTGCTTAAGGACCTACACACTCTTTTAAATGTTATAATATAAAAAATTATGATCGAATTAAGCATTTCTACAGTTTAATCATTACATTTCTTATGATTAAATTGCACATTAACACAGTTTATTCACGGCTTCAGTGGCGGATTTAGCTATGTCTCCGTGGGGGCCAGGAGAATTTTAGGGGGCGCCGAAAAATTTTACTAATATCAGAGCATTGGGTAAATACTAAGGCTGTCAACGATTAATTTAAATTAAATTGTTAGCTTTTGAAAAATTAAAGATTAATTAATCGTTATTTCGATTAAAGCCACTATTTTTAATTTATGATGTCATAAGTAACACTTATTTCACGTTCTTGTTGAAAATCGAAATAACACTGGTATGTCTCCTTTATTTATCTACTTTTCACAAACAACGTAAAAGGACAAGTGTGTTGACATTATTTGGTTCAAGTGATGAGCGGATCTGCTTAACAATATAACCAGGCGAGCTGAATAATCATTCACATGGAACTGAGAAAACTCAAACTGGTTGCTCAAAACAGTCATGGCAAAGAATGACATTATCGGATATCGGTTTTCATTAACTTTCCACCATTGTACACGAATGGATTCAAGAACTTCAACCTCCATTTTGTAAAGCAGTAATTCATCAGAAGAGCCGTCTTTATTTCTGTTTCATAGTCAAAATCCATTACTGCCATTACCAAAATGTTCGTGTAATCTCCAGGAAATTATTTATCAGCCGCATTTTATTTTATTTTTTATTTATTTTTTATTTATTTATTTATTTTGACTTTTTGACTTCAAATTATTTTAAATGATGGGTCGATTAATGGTAAAAATAATTTAATTCTTAAAATTTTAAAGGATAAGTCCAAAATTAATCGTTAATATTCCGCATCCGTTTTCAATACTAATTATATAGCCTACTAATTTAGTTAAATTTCCAAATCATCGAACAAAACAAACAGAAGAAACAATGTAAACAGATATGTTTTCGAAATAGTAACGTATATTCATTTGAGTATTACATTTATTGATCTAAGAAAGAAACGTAGTTTTTGCGAATCTATATAGTTCCCTTAGCCATATTTAAATTCCTATCTACGTTGAGCGAAACGATTTAACGTTAATTCAAAGGCAACGTTGTCACTTGGATCACGTTAATTTGAAATTAAGGCCAAACCAGAAAGACGTTCATTTGTCATTGTTGAGCGCAAATAATTTTTGATGATTTTTAATCATTGCTAACAGGATGATTCAAGTTAATGTTTATAGAATATTGACAAACAACAGACACCTGATGCCATTTCATTTTATTTTTCAATCAAGAATGGTATTAACTCTTTAAGTTGTAGCTCACTAGATAGAAATGGACGTTGTGATGCATGTAAATTTTTAAAGGTGTAATATTCAAGAATGCTTCTTCTAGTTTAATGTATTTATAAATTTTTTATAAACTTTGAAGAGGAACTGTATATTCTTCCAACATTTGTGATGGATAAATACAGTATACATAAATAGCTCTGCCCCTAAAATCATTTCATCTAGCATCTATTTTTTTAGAAGTGTATCCAAGATAGTGAAGTACGTTTCAGATTTAAAACTGTTAGTTGGATCATTAGCTCTTTTATCTCTACTAAGTTCACCTGCCCTACTTTTCTTTTCTGCAATTCGCGTTTCTTTAAATGTTGTTTTTAACATCTAGTTTGGAACAATTTTCGTTAATAAATAATTAGACATCTACTTTCAGAATTTTAAAAAGCTTGATCGCTCCTCATTTCAACAAACTTATTTCTTCCATTATCGATCAATCGCTTTGCAATTGCAATGTCAATACTCTTTAGCTGCAAGTGGTTTGATAACATGAAAATATAAACCAAGTTTTGTAAAAATAGCATCAGAAAAAACATAAGAATATTTGTTTTTAAAGCAGATTGTCCCATTGCTTCTGCTCTGACACTTCATTTATAGATAGCATTGAAATTATATCTTCTAGAGTTGCCAAAATAGCACATAATAATCCAATAACTGCATCAACTACATGCTTTCGGCCTACGGCTTGCCCATCTTGTATCAAAAGTCATTTCAGAGTATCTACAGTTGATTCATATTGAGATTTTCGATTTTATATAAGAGTATGTAGACGAAGTAAACTAGACTTTAAGAAAGCATACAACCTATCAGCAGTGCGAAAAAATAACTGTATACATCAATGTTTACAGACATTCCTTCGATATAACCTAATTCAAAACATGAGTACAACAAAGAACATAAATGGCATTGTATGAAGGTTTGAAGGCCACTCTTAGTTCAAGACATCACAGATGAGCCTAAATATGCATTTCCTTCTCAGATTGTGATATCAATGTCTCGCTTTTGCAATATATAGTTCAACAACATTGCCTGATTTTGAAACTGAACGTAAAATGACAATTTATCAATTTCAAATATATCAATGGTCCGTCTAATCGATAATTACAAAAAATACATGTTCATTATCAATTATTGTCAATATTCAGATGCAAGTGATTGAATTAATTGAATCTGCACATCATGACTTAAATAAATTTCATTTTTCTATTCAAATCTAGATGACTGTCCAAAGTGGAATCATAGTTGGCTAATAAATTTGTGATTTAACAAATATTTTAAGTATTTCTACAACTAACATCACTAAAGACTAAAGCAAGAATTTTCTCTGTGTACTCTGAATAGCAAACCTTGTTTTGCTAAAAATCAAGAAAAACGCCCCGTTAATCATTCGTTTCAATATTTCTCTATTATTTTCCACATAGCGACGCTCCTGACTGACCAAACCAGATATTACAGTTTTAAAATACGATATTTCGCAAGCCAATATTGTCGTATTGCTATTTAGTTTAGTGTTGATTAAAACGTTCGTGTTTTGCAATCTCTTTTTGTGTGCTCTGGTTACACCTTTTTAGTGTCCAAGAGGGAGTCTCACGGTGCGCCATACTCGACCCAACTGGAGCGCGGAGGAACTGCCGCCCCTGCCCTATAGCTAAATCCGACACTGCGCGGCATCCTTATAATTTAGTCATCACTGTAATTAAGGTAAATTATTATAACATCTTTACAGTTTTATCCTCACATTGTTACATCTTTAGTACAAGCAACGACTAAAGTACCTTCACTAGCCAAATTGTTTTTAAAACCCTGGAGAAAATCGCCACCACATCTATTCTGTTGCTGTAATTAAATTGGAAAAATCTTTTCGAATACACTATGAGCAATAATGCATTTAATCTCAAACATTCTTCTGATCTCCACAATTATTTTTTTTTATAATTTAAAACTTTTTTACAAAATCAAACAGGACAAGTTCTACACCCTAATAACCTTATAAAATCAAATATATTTCCTTTGACGCGATAGGTCTAGCTTCTTATCTCATCTTAGATAGACAGACGCTCCTTCTATGCAGAAGATAATTGCGTCCACAGATCATGAGAGATGATCTGTTGGCAAGTGATGCAGCGGTCACAGGCCACGGCTATAGGGGTTCCACGCATTACCAAGCCGCCTAGCTATTGTCTAGTTAGGTACCCATTTGGAGCTGGGTGACTTGGGGGCTCCTCAGGCCCCTAGAACAAATCCTCACCTTTGTGTGGATTCGAACTCGTGACCATCGGTATGACAGTCGAGAGCGCTACCTCTTCAGATGAAAATGCAATCTGGTCACTGATTCAGAATGATTTATAAGCCTAAAACTTCTTATCTTTCATTTTTTTTACAAGTAGTTTCAAAATTGAGTCCGACGTATAACGAGGGGCTGAAAAAACTTGCTAACACCATTTTATATTTCATTACTGTTATTCATTCATCATTCTACGTAATCGTAAGATGTTCTATCTTTAAAAAAAAAAATTATGAAAAAGAAAAAAAAAACCAGCCGATTTTCTCGTGTGTGCTTCGTTTTTCGTTCGCCTTTATTATTCGTATTTATGTGTACATTTTTTTAAAAAAGTTTGTTGCTATAAAAAGCTTGTTATAAATTAGTTTTGTCTTGAACACTCTTTTATTGTTATACGATAGGTAAACAATCTGAGATACCTTGTAACCTAAGCTTTCGGGGTCTTCGTAACCCAACCAGAGGCCGTCTTTGACATAAAAGGGCGGATCCAGCATGCGTTTTCCTAAGATCACACCACCTTCTGTCACTAGTTGACATATCTGGGGATGGAACTTCAACGTGTTAATAATAGTTTTTTTTACAACACAAGTTTTGTTTTTTTAATTTATTTTTTAAAAACAGTTAATACATTACGAATAATGATTATTTCAATGATTAAATTTCCATAATAACAGTTCTATTTAAAATATTTTATTAGGAAACAATGCACAGAAATAAATCACAGTCCATCTATTTCTTACCATATTTCTTACTATATATATGATACATTGAAACGGGCAATCGATAACGAGCATAAAGTATGCCCCTCGCTGGCAGTTGCGTAACAATAGGAGAATGTTGATATATGCACCTTGCGCCACGTTAGGGGGGGGGGCGCCCAAATGAGTATTAAAACTCATTATCTTTACTAATAAAAGGGAAAGCCCTCACTCACTCACTCACTGACTGAATGACTGACTCACTGATTCATCACTAATTCTCCAAATTCCCGTGTAGGTAGAATCATGAAACTTTGGAGAGTTGTTGGATACCCTCTGACTACGAAAATTGGCGAGAAAGAATTTTGAAAATCTAACTTATGTGGGGCCGGGGGCTTAAAAACATTTTTGCTTACATCACTAAATCTCCGACTTCCCGTGTAGGTAGAAGCATGAAACTTTGGGAAGTTGCTGAGTTCCCACTGTGGACAAAATTTGGTAAAAAATGTTTTTTTAAAATATCTTTCAAGTGGGGCCGGAGGCCACAAAAGATTGTTTCCTTATATAAGCTATATAAAAATAGAAAATCACCAATTTTCCTATTTCCTGTGTAGGTAGAAGCATACAACTTTGGGAACTTCTGGGTTCCCTCTCACGACGAAAATTGTCGAAAAAGAACTTTTAAAATCTCGCTCATGTGAGGCCCAAAAATCGTTTCTTCCTAATATGAGCTATATAAAAATTAAAAATCACTTATTCTCTTATTTCCATATTCTCCTGTTTCCCGTATAATTTGAAGCATGAAACTTTGTAAATTTTTTGAGTACATGCTTCCGATGATAATTGGAAAAAGAAAATGTTACATTTCCCACTAATGGGAGCCGGGGCCCCTAAAACATTTTTTTCTGTAAATGAGCTATACAAAAAATTAAAATCACTCATTCTCCTATTTCCCATGTAGGTAGAAGCATGAAACTTTTGAATTTTTTGAGTACAAGCTCCTGACAATTGGCAAAAAGAATGTTTGAATTCCCTCTTATTGGCTACCGGGGGCCCAATTATATTTTTTCTTATATTAAAAAAAAACTTATTACTAATTCTCCAATTTTCCGTGTAGGTAGGAGCATGAAACTTTATCTAATTGTTAAGTACCCTCTCAGGACAAATGTTGGTGTAAAAGAATTTTGAAATACAGACTCATGGGGGTCGGGACCCCAAAAACGTATTTTTTTCTTATATGACATTTATAAAAATTGAAAATCACTGATTCTCTTATTTCTCGAGTAGGTAGACTCATGAAACATTGGCGAATTGAAAACTACACTTTCACGATGGTAGCAGATGAAAACATATTTTAAAATGTTGTTTATTTTCTAATATAAACTATATAAAAACTACACATAACTAATTCCCGCATTCTCCATTTAGGTAGAAGCATAAAACTTTGGGAAGTTGTTGAGTACAATCTCCAATTGAAAGTTGGCGAAATAGAATGATAAATTTCCACTCACAGGGGGCTGGTAGCCCAAATATTATTTTTTCTTATATTAAAAACCGACTCATCACAAAGTCTACAATTCATCGAGTAGGTTAAAATATAAAACTTTAGCAAGTTGTTGGGTACCCTTAAAACGACGAAAATTGGCGTAAAATAATTTTTAAATGCACGCTTATGAGGGCCTGAGCCCACCAAAACGTTTTTTTTCCTTATACGTGCTATAAAAATTTTTTCATCAATAATTCTCAAATTTTCCAAATAGGCAAAGGCATGAAACTTTGGGGGTTTGTTAACTACACTTCCACAATGGTAGCAGGTGAACAGTTATTTAAAACATTCTTTACTGTGGGCTGGGAGGCCAAAATGTAGATTTTCCCTAATATGAAGTACATAAAAATTAAAAATCCCTAATTCTCCCATTTTCTATGTAGGTAGAAGCATAAAAATTTAGGAAGTTGTTGGGTACCCTTTTACGACAAAATATTAGCGTAATATAATTTTAAAATTTACACTCATTTTGGCCGGGACCAAATATGTGCTATATACAAATTGAAAAGCACTATTTTTCCTATTTCCCATATAGGTAACGCATAAAACGTTGGATATTTTTTTAAATACACCTCCACGATGGCAGCAGGTGAAATGATATTTAAATTATTCCTTGGTGGGCGCTTGGGGCCAAAATATAGTTTTTTATGCACTCACTCACTTATCACTAATACTAAATCTTCCCGCAGCAAACGCGGGCAAATTGCTAGTATAATTTAAATTTGAGTAAACTAATGTACCCCATATACTTTCGCAAGATTCAAATTTGGAAGTCCAAAAATATCTTCATTATAAACAAGTTGACAAGTATGATTTTTGTTCCCACACCATTGAGGGCTAAAGGGTGCCATTCTACTCATAATTAAACTACAAATTTACAATATAGGATTCTGATAACTTTTTAAAAAAAACATAAAAACAAAAATTCGATTTGCTGAGTGTGAGGTTACAGGAACAGCAAAGTACAAATGCGAGTGATTCTATTAAAAGTAGTGGTTTAAAGCACTGGTTCTGAACATGTGGTTTGCGGATGACTAGTTGTTCCAGGTGGTCCATGAGCAACGCACAAAATGTACGCCCTGTATGTTTCATCGACAAAGACTAGCAAGTAAAAAAAGAATTAACACAGACCTAAAATATGTTTTTCATCCGGCCATTAAAGTTTTAATTTTTTTTTCAAGATATGTCCATTTAATTCTCGTTTCTTCCTCCCTCATGTTCGAATATGAATCTTGAACAATATCAGTTACTGATCTATACTTAAGTTTACTTGTTACTAGACTGCTTGAACTACGTGATTACGTAAGCGAGTTTCTCGTAAGAAAACTCAAAGCTAGTTAATCTTTTAACCATCCCTATGGGTTGTTGTTCTGGCTTATTGGGCTAAAATTTTTGAAGAACTCAAATTAATTCAACTCGGCAAAGATAGCAAACACTTCATATTACTCCCAGTGAAAAAGTGTCTGCTTTAACGAAAAAGCTTGATCTCTCTCGAAAAAAGATTATTTCAATGTAACCTTGAGATGTTTGATCAATGGTAAGAAAAAACCCACAAAAAAAATATAAATAAATAAATAAATTTTAAAAAAAATTAAGAAGGAACATCAACAACAGAAAAAGATGAAATAAAAAAAAAATTCTTAGGAAATCAAATAAATGTTTTCATTACATTCAAGTCAGCACTACATCAAATGCTATATTAAAATTAAAAGCAATTTTTTAAAAAATTAACAAGTAGTGTAAAATACATTCAATTACTACATGTAAATAACAATCAAAGAAAAAAATATTGTATGTAAATAGACTCATTTTTATTGTGTTATTTTTAATTTAAACTGACAAATATACAATCTCAAGGAGTTTGTGAATTGATTTGGGGCCGTAAATAAATGACGTCACACACCAAGGGGGGAGAGGGCTCACTTTTGTAACAATGTGTGATGTGTTTGAGAGAGGGGGTTGTTGAAGAAATGTGACGTCATATTCAAAGGGTAACTTGAAATAAAAATTCCACTACAATATTTGGTAACTTAAAATTTATTTAATGACTTTTTTTATTCAGTTTTTCTCAAAGTGCCGGTCGATAGGCCATCAGACGCCGGTTAGCGTAAGTTATCAAGACATGAACAATAAATATATTTCTTAATTTTAAGAACTCACAAAAGAACATACGAAATTGTTACCCTGCGTCGTTTGATGTTGACCTCAATGCGTTTGTGATGTAACCGCAACCTCGTTTTGTTCTATCGGGGCATTAATTTGCGAAATTCATTTTGTCGGTTGTTCCCATCCCCCCCCCGCCCCGAAACTGCTTGTGGTGAGTTTTACAAACCGGAACAGTTTCTAAAAAGATCTGAATGGGATTATATGTAGATATTTTAAGTCAAAACCATCTTCCTTTTAATTAAATGGAAAGATTGTTATTTCTCTTGGACTATTTCTTAGTGTCTATAGCTTTTATGGTTTGAGCCGCAACATTTTTATATTCCCCTTTAAACCAGAACATCCAACCCTCAAACCCACCAGAAAACCCACCAAATGTTCGCCGCCATCGGCCCAGCCACGACTCCACGACCTGCGGCCCATCATGTTCCACACATATCCCCTAATTCACATCTCATAAATCTTACCTCAAAATACGCCAACGCTCCCGGATCTTTAGTAAATTTGCCAGGTTTTCCAGGGCCCTTGATTCTTGATCCGATAAAGTAGTCTAAAGGGTTCTCAAGATAAAAATGTCTTCCATAAGCGGCAAGGCCCATAACCAGGCGGTTGGCTGGGACACCCAATGACAGCAAATACTGAACAGCGAAAGACTTCAAACGAATACGAGAAACATTTAAGTCAAAAAAAAAAAATTATAATCAACAGTAATTTTTGCAAGGGAGGGAATACATAATCGTAAATGAGACAAGCAAATTCATTTTCGTAAAATCTTTAACGTTTTTTATTACATGTTTTTTATCATTACATTTTAAACATTGATAAGAAATAGTTCATTATGGTTGGCAATGAGTTTTAGCTAATTAGTCAAAAGTTTGATTATATCTTCCAAATGTGACGTAAATATTAGAGTGCTATTCTACTGTTATTTATTTTGTGAATGATAAAAGTGCTAAGGTTACTTTAAAGTGTGTTTATTTCTAAAAGTGATTTCCTACTTTAGACGTTACCCCTGTAGTGTTACAAACAGTAAATTCTGTTTCTATTATAAAACCATTGAAGGCATTACCCGCAAGGCTAAGAAAATTAGGTCACATGGTGTGGCAAGCTGTAGGAGCGGTTCCCGTAAATATGTCTGAATGATAAGGAAAACATTCAAAATAATATAACATATTAATATACGTGTCAACCAGAGAAAGGGTGACAACTAGATAAGCAATAACAGGCAATCTCTATTAATATATATTTTACTAATATTCGTGATCAAAGGACTCACAATTTCACTCCAACACATAGCTAAACAATGTGAA